>JAHSPW020000049.1:0-494457 GCA_019985065.2 Arctostaphylos glauca | reverse complement strand
GGCTCGAAATAATATCGAGAAGAGCTTGATCTAAACAGTTTTTGATAAATGCTGACAGGAACAGTTTTATGAAAAATTGAACGGATCAAAGACTTTCCGGATATTATTTTGAGCCGATCTCTTACGGGTACCCTTAAAAACACGTTTTAAACACATTGAACGGTTCAGATCATCATAATTTGATCAAGAAGTAGGAGGTCCACACCGTAGCAAAATAGGGGATCCCTTATTAGAAGCTCACTCATACATATATAGTCCGCGCTTCTAATGAGGGATCCTTTATTTTGATGATCTGAACCGTTCATTATGTTTAAAACATGTTTTTAAGGGTACCTGCAAGAAATCGGCTCGAAATAATATCGAGAAGAGCTTGATCTAAACAGTTTTTGATAAATGCTGACAGGAACAGTTTTATGAAAAATTGAACGGATCAAAGACTTTCCGGATATTATTTTGAGCCGATCTCTTACGGGTACCCTTAAAAACACGTTTTAAACACATTGAACGGTTCAGATCATCATAATTTGATCAAGAAGTAGGAGGTTCACACCGTAGCAAAATAGGGGATCCCTTATTAGAAGCTCACTCATACATATATAGTCCGCGCTTCTAATGAGGGATCCTTTATTTTGATGATCTGAACCGTTCATTATGTTTAAAACATGTTTTTAAGGGGTACCTGCAAGAAATCGGCTCGAAATAATATCGAGAAGAGCTTGATCTAAACAGTTTTTGATAAATGCTGACAGGAACAGTTTTATGAAAAATTGAACGGATCAAAGACTTTCCGGATATTATTTTGAGCCGATCTCTTACGGGTACCCTTAAAAAACACGTTTTAAACACATTGAACGGTTCAGATCATCATAATTTGATCAAGAAGTAGGAGGTCCACACCGTAGCAAAATAGGGGATCCCTTATTAGAAGCTCACTCATACATATATAGTCCGCGCTTCTAATGAGGGATCCTTTATTTTGATGATCTGAACCGTTCATTATGTTTAAAACATGTTTTTAAGGGTACCTGCAAGAAATCGGCTCGAAATAATATCGAGAAGAGCTTGATCTAAACAGTTTTTGATAAATGCTGACAGGAACAGTTTTATGAAAAATTGAACGGATCAAAGACTTTCCGGATATTATTTTGAGCCGATCTCTTACGGGTACCCTTAAAAACACGTTTTAAACACATTGAACGGTTCAGATCATCATAATTTGATCAAGAAGTAGGAGGTCCACACCGTAGCAAAATAGGGGATCCCTTATTAGAAGCTCACTCATACATATATAGTCCGCGCTTCTAATGAGGGATCCTTTATTTTGATGATCTGAACCGTTCATTATGTTTAAAACATGTTTTTAAGGGTACCTGCAAGAAATCGGCTCGAAATAATATCGAGAAGAGCTTGATCTAAACAGTTTTTGATAAATGCTGACAGGAACAGTTTTATGAAAAATTGAACGGATCAAAGACTTTCGGATATTATTTTGAGCCGATCTCTTACGGGTACCCTTAAAAACACGTTTTAAACACATTGAACGGTTCAGATCATCATAATTTGATCAAGAAGTAGGAGGTCCACACCGTAGCAAAATAGGGGATCCCTTATTAGAAGCTCACTCATACATATATAGTCCGCGCTTCTAATGAGGGATCCTTTATTTTGATGATCTGAACCGTTCATTATGTTTAAAACATGTTTTTAAGGGTACCTGCAAGAAATCGGCTCGAAATAATATCGAGAAGAGCTTGATCTAAACAGTTTTTGATAAATGCTGACAGGAACAGTTTTATGAAAAATTGAACGGATCAAAGACTTTCCGGATATTATTTTGAGCCGATCTCTTACGGGTACCCTTAAAAACACGTTTTAAACACATTGAACGGTTCAGATCATCATAATTTGATCAAGAAGTAGGAGGTCCACACCGTAGCAAAATAGGGGATCCCTTATTAGAAGCTCACTCATACATATATAGTCCGCGCTTCTAATGAGGGATCCTTTATTTTGATGATCTGAACCGTTCATTATGTTTAAAACATGTTTTTAAGGGTACCTGCAAGAAATCGGCTCGAAATAATATCGAGAGCTTGATCTAAACAGTTTTTGATAAATGCTGACAGGAACAGTTTTATGAAAAATTGAACGGATCAAAGACTTTCCGGATATTATTTTGAGCCGATCTCTTACGGGTACCCTTAAAAACACGTTTTAAACACATTGAACGGTTGAGATCATCATAATTTGATCAAGAAGTAGGAGGTCCACACCGTAGCAAAATAGGGGATCCCTTATTAGAAGCTCACTCATACATATATAGTCCGCGCTTCTAATGAGGGATCCTTTATTTTGATGATCTGAACCGTTCATTATGTTTAAAACATGTTTTTAAGGGTACCTGCAAGAAATCGGCTCGAAATAATATCGAGAAGAGCTTGATCTAAACAGTTTTTGATAAATGCTGACAGGAACAGTTTTATGAAAAATTGAACGGATCAAAGACTTTCCGGATATTATTTTGAGCCGATCTCTTACGGGTACCCTTAAAAACACGTTTTAAACACATTGAACGGTTCAGATCATCATAATTTGATCAAGAAGTAGGAGGTCCACACCGTAGCAAAATAGGGGATCCCTTATTAGAAGCTCACTCATACATATATAGTCCGCGCTTCTAATGAGGGATCCTTTATTTTGATGATCTGAACCGTTCATTATGTTTAAAACATGTTTTTAAGGGTACCTGCAAGAAATCGGCTCGAAATAATATCGAGAAGAGCTTGATCTAAACAGTTTTTGATAAATGCTGACAGGAACAGTTTTATGAAAAATTGAACGGATCAAAGACTTTCCGGATATTATTTTGAGCCGATCTCTTACGGGTACCCTTAAAAACACGTTTTAAACACATTGAACGGTTCAGATCATCATAATTTGATCAAGAAGTAGGAGGTCCACACCGTAGCAAAATAGGGGATCCCTTATTAGAAACTCACTCATACATATATAGTCCGCGCTTCTAATGAGGGATCCTTTATTTTGATGATCTGAACCGTTCATTATGTTTAAAACATGTTTTTAAGGGTACCTGCAAGAAATCGGCTCGAAATAATATCGACAAGAGCTTGATCTAAACAGTTTTTGATAAATGCTGACAGGAACAGTTTTATGAAAAATTGAACGGATCAAAGACTTTCCGGATATTATTTTGAGCCGATCTCTTACGGGTACCCTTAAAAACACGTTTTAAACACATTGAACGGTTCAGATCATCATAATTTGATCAAGAAGTAGGAGGTCCACACCGTAGCAAAATAGGGGATCCCTTATTAGAAGCTCACTCATACATATATAGTCCGCGCTTCTAATGAGGGATCCTTTATTTTGATGATCTGAACCGTTCATTATGTTTAAAACATGTTTTTAAGGGTACCTGCAAGAAATCGGCTCGAAATAATATCGAGAAGAGCTTGATCTAAACAGTTTTTGATAAATGCTGACAGGAACAGTTTTATGAAAAATTGAACGGATCAAAGACTTTCCGGATATTATTTTGAGCCGATCTCTTACGGGTACCCTTAAAAACACGTTTTAAACACATTGAACGGTTCAGATTTGATCAAGAAGTAGGAGGTCCACACCGTAGCAAAATAGGGGATCCCTTATTAGAAGCTCACTCATACATATATAGTCCGCGCTTCTAATGAGGGATCCTTTATTTTGATGATCTGAACCGTTCATTATGTTTAAAACATGTTTTTAAGGGTACCTGCAAGAAATCGGCTCGAAATAATATCGAGAAGAGCTTGATCTAAACAGTTTTTGATAAATGCTGACAGGAACAGTTTTATGAAAAATTGAACGGATCAAAGACTTTCCGGATATTATTTTGAGCCGATCTCTTACGGGTACCCTTAAAAAACACGTTTTAAACACATTGAACGGTTCAGATCATCATAATTTGATCAAGAAGTAGGAGGTCCACACCGTAGCAAAATAGGGGATCCCTTATTAGAAGCTCACTCATACATATATAGTCCGCGCTTCTAATGAGGGATCCTTTATTTTGATGATCTGAACCGTTCATTATGTTTAAAACATGTTTTTAAGGGTACCTGCAAGAAATCGGCTTGAAATAATATCGAGAAGAGCTTGATCTAAACAGTTTTTGATAAATGCTGACAGGAACAGTTTTATGAAAAATTGAACGGATCAAAGACTTTCCGGATATTATTTTGAGCCGATCTCTTACGGGTACCCTTAAAAACACGTTTTAAACACATTGAACGGTTCAGATCATCATAATTTGATCAAGAAGTAGGAGGTCCACACCGTAGCAAAATAGGGGATCCCTTATTAGAAGCTACTCATACATATATAGTCCGCGCTTCTAATGAGGGATCCTTTATTTTGATGATCTGAACCGTTCATTATGTTTAAAACATGTTTTTAAGGGTACCTGCAAGAAATCGGCTCGAAATAATATCGAGAAGAGCTTGATCTAAACAGTTTTTGATAAATGCTGACAGGAACAGTTTTATGAAAAATTGAACGGATCAAAGACTTTCCGGATATTATTTTGAGCCGATCTCTTACGGGTACCCTTAAAAACACGTTTTAAACACATTGAACGGTTGAGATCATCATAATTTGATCAAGAAGTAGGAGGTCCACACCGTAGCAAAATAGGGGATCCCTTATTAGAAGCTCACTCATACATATATAGTCCGCGCTTCTAATGAGGGATCCTTTATTTTGATGATCTGAACCGTTCATTATGTTTAAAACATGTTTTTAAGGGTACCTGCAAGAAATCGGCTCGAAATAATATCGAGAAGAGCTTGATCTAAACAGTTTTTGATAAATGCTGACAGGAACAGTTTTATGAAAAATTGAACGGATCAAAGACTTTCCGGATATTATTTTGAGCCGATCTCTTACGGGTACCCTTAAAAACACGTTTTAAACACATTGAACGGTTCAGATCATCATAATTTGATCAAGAAGTAGGAGGTCCACACCGTAGCAAAATAGGGGATCCCTTATTAGAAGCTCACTCATACATATATAGTCCGCGCTTCTAATGAGGGATCCTTTATTTTGATGATCTGAACCGTTCATTATGTTTAAAACATGTTTTTAAGGGTACCTGCAAGAAATCGGCTCGAAATAATATCGAGAAGAGCTTGATCTAAACAGTTTTTGATAAATGCTGACAGGAACAGTTTTATGAAAAATTGAACGGATCAAAGACTTTCCGGATATTATTTTGAGCCGATCTCTTACGGGTACCCTTAAAAACACGTTTTAAACACATTGAACGGTTCAGATCATCATAATTTGATCAAGAAGTAGGAGGTCCACACCGTAGCAAAATAGGGGATCCCTTATTAGAAGCTCACTCATACATATATAGTCCGCGCTTGTAATGAGGGATCCTTTATTTTGATGATCTGAACCGTTCATTATGTTTAAAACATGTTTTTAAGGGTACCTGCAAGAAATCGGCTCGAAATAATATCGAGAAGAGCTTGATCTAAACAGTTTTTGATAAATGCTGACAGGAACAGTTTTATGAAAAATTGAACGGATCAAAGACTTTCCGGATATTATTTTGAGCCGATCTCTTACAGGTACCCTTAAAAACACGTTTTAAACACATTGAACGGTTCAGATCATCATAATTTGATCAAGAAGTAGGAGGTCCACACCGTAGCAAAATAGGGGATCCCTTATTAGAAACTCACTCATACATATATAGTCCGCGCTTCTAATGAGGGATCCTTTATTTTGATGATCTGAACCGTTCATTATGTTTAAAACATGTTTTTAAGGGTACCTGCAAGAAATCGGCTCGAAATAATATCGAGAAGAGCTTGATCTAAACAGTTTTTGATAAATGCTGACAGGAACAGTTTTATGAAAAATTGAACGGATCAAAGACTTTCCGGATATTATTTTGAGCCGATCTCTTACGGGTACCCTTAAAAACACGTTTTAAACACATTGAACGGTTCAGATCATCATAATTTGATCAAGAAGTAGGAGGTCCACACCGTAGCAAAATAGGGGATCCCTTATTAGAAGCTCACTCATACATATATAGTCCGCGCTTCTAATGAGGGATCCTTTATTTTGATGATCTGAACCGTTCATTATGTTTAAAACATGTTTTTCAGGGTACCTGCAAGAAATCGGCTCGAAATAATATCGAGAAGAGCTTGATCTAAACAGTTTTTGATAAATGCTGACAGGAACAGTTTTATGAAAAATTGAACGGATCAAAGACTTTCCGGATATTATTTTGAGCCGATCTCTTACGGGTACCCTTAAAAACACGTTTTAAACACATTGAACGGTTCAAATCATCATAATTTGATCAAGAAGTAGGAGGTCCACACCGTAGCAAAATAGGGGATCCCTTATTAGAAGCTCACTCATACATATATAGTCCGCGCTTCTAATGAGGGATCCTTTATTTTGATGATCTGAACCGTTCATTATGTTTAAAACATGTTTTTAAGGGTACCTGCAAGAAATCGGCTCGAAATAATATCGAGAAGAGCTTGATCTAAACAGTTTTTGATAAATGCTGACAGGAACAGTTTTATGAAAAATTGAACGGATCAAAGACTTTCCGGATATTATTTTGAGCCGATCTCTTACGGGTACCCTTAAAAACACGTTTTAAACACATTGAACGGTTCAGATCATCATAATTTGATCAAGAAGTAGGAGGTCCACACCGTAGCAAAATAGGGGATCCCTTATTAGAAGCTCACTCATACATATATAGTCCGCGCTTCTAATGAGGGATCCTTTATTTTGATGATCTGAACCGTTCATTATGTTTAAAACATGTTTTTAAGGGTACCTGCAAGAAATCGGCTCGAAATAATATCGACAAGAGCTTGATCTAAACAGTTTTTGATAAATGCTGACAGGAACAGTTTTATGAAAAATTGAACGGATCAAAGACTTTCCGGATATTATTTTGAGCCGATCTCTTACGGGTACCCTTAAAAACACGTTTTAAACACATTGAACGGTTCAGATCATCATAATTTGATCAAGAAGTAGGAGGTCCACACCGTAGCAAAATAGGGGATCCCTTATTAGAAGCTACTCATACATATATAGTCCGCGCTTCTAATGAGGGATCCTTTATTTTGATGATCTGAACCGTTCATTATGTTTAAAACATGTTTTTAAGGGTACCTGCAAGAAATCGGCTCGAAATAATATCGAGAAGAGCTTGATCTAAACAGTTTTTGATAAATGCTGACAGGAACAGTTTTATGAAAAATTGAACGGATCAAAGACTTTCCGGATATTATTTTGAGCCGATCTCTTACGGGTACCCTTAAAAACACGTTTTAAACACATTGAACGGTTGAGATCATCATAATTTGATCAAGAAGTAGGAGGTCCACACCGTAGCAAAATAGGGGATCCCTTATTAGAAGCTCACTCATACATATATAGTCCGCGCTTCTAATGAGGGATCCTTTATTTTGATGATCTGAACCGTTCATTATGTTTAAAACATGTTTTTAAGGGTACCTGCAAGAAATCGGCTCGAAATAATATCGAGAAGAGCTTGATCTAAACAGTTTTTGATAAATGCTGACAGGAACAGTTTTATGAAAAATTGAACGGATCAAAGACTTTCCGGATATTATTTTGAGCCGATCTCTTACGGGTACCCTTAAAAACACGTTTTAAACACATTGAACGGTTCAGATCATCATAATTTGATCAAGAAGTAGGAGGTCCACACCGTAGCAAAATAGGGGATCCCTTATTAGAAGCTCACTCATACATATATAGTCCGCGCTTCTAATGAGGGATCCTTTATTTTGATGATCTGAACCGTTCATTATGTTTAAAACATGTTTTTAAGGGTACCTGCAAGAAATCGGCTCGAAATAATATCGAGAAGAGCTTGATCTAAACAGTTTTTGATAAATGCTGACAGGAACAGTTTTATGAAAAATTGAACGGATCAAAGACTTTCCGGATATTATTTTGAGCCGATCTCTTACGGGTACCCTTAAAAACACGTTTTAAACACATTGAACGGTTCAGATCATCATAATTTGATCAAGAAGTAGGAGGTCCACACCGTAGCAAAATAGGGGATCCCTTATTAGAAGCTCACTCATACATATATAGTCCGCGCTTGTAATGAGGGATCCTTTATTTTGATGATCTGAACCGTTCATTATGTTTAAAACATGTTTTTAAGGGTACCTGCAAGAAATCGGCTCGAAATAATATCGAGAAGAGCTTGATCTAAACAGTTTTTGATAAATGCTGACAGGAACAGTTTTATGAAAAATTGAACGGATCAAAGACTTTCCGGATATTATTTTGAGCCGATCTCTTACAGGTACCCTTAAAAACACGTTTTAAACACATTGAACGGTTCAGATCATCATAATTTGATCAAGAAGTAGGAGGTCCACACCGTAGCAAAATAGGGGATCCCTTATTAGAAACTCACTCATACATATATAGTCCGCGCTTCTAATGAGGGATCCTTTATTTTGATGATCTGAACCGTTCATTATGTTTAAAACATGTTTTTAAGGGTACCTGCAAGAAATCGGCTCGAAATAATATCGAGAAGAGCTTGATCTAAACAGTTTTTGATAAATGCTGACAGGAACAGTTTTATGAAAAATTGAACGGATCAAAGACTTTCCGGATATTATTTTGAGCCGATCTCTTACGGGTACCCTTAAAAACACGTTTTAAACACATTGAACGGTTCAGATCATCATAATTTGATCAAGAAGTAGGAGGTCCACACCGTAGCAAAATAGGGGATCCCTTATTAGAAGCTCACTCATACATATATAGTCCGCGCTTCTAATGAGGGATCCTTTATTTTGATGATCTGAACCGTTCATTATGTTTAAAACATGTTTTTCAGGGTACCTGCAAGAAATCGGCTCGAAATAATATCGAGAAGAGCTTGATCTAAACAGTTTTTGATAAATGCTGACAGGAACAGTTTTATGAAAAATTGAACGGATCAAAGACTTTCCGGATATTATTTTGAGCCGATCTCTTACGGGTACCCTTAAAAACACGTTTTAAACACATTGAACGGTTCAAATCATCATAATTTGATCAAGAAGTAGGAGGTCCACACCGTAGCAAAATAGGGGATCCCTTATTAGAAGCTCACTCATACATATATAGTCCGCGCTTCTAATGAGGGATCCTTTATTTTGATGATCTGAACCGTTCATTATGTTTAAAACATGTTTTTAAGGGTACCTGCAAGAAATCGGCTCGAAATAATATCGAGAAGAGCTTGATCTAAACAGTTTTTGATAAATGCTGACAGGAACAGTTTTATGAAAAATTGAACGGATCAAAGACTTTCCGGATATTATTTTGAGCCGATCTCTTACGGGTACCCTTAAAAACACGTTTTAAACACATTGAACGGTTCAGATCATCATAATTTGATCAAGAAGTAGGAGGTCCACACCGTAGCAAAATAGGGGATCCCTTATTAGAAGCTCACTCATACATATATAGTCCGCGCTTCTAATGAGGGATCCTTTATTTTGATGATCTGAACCGTTCATTATGTTTAAAACATGTTTTTAAGGGTACCTGCAAGAAATCGGCTCGAAATAATATCGACAAGAGCTTGATCTAAACAGTTTTTGATAAATGCTGACAGGAACAGTTTTATGAAAAATTGAACGGATCAAAGACTTTCCGGATATTATTTTGAGCCGATCTCTTACGGGTACCCTTAAAAACACGTTTTAAACACATTGAACGGTTCAGATCATCATAATTTGATCAAGAAGTAGGAGGTCCACACCGTAGCAAAATAGGGGATCCCTTATTAGAAGCTCACTCATACATATATAGTCCGCGCTTCTAATGAGGGATCCTTTATTTTGATGATCTGAACCGTTCATTATGTTTAAAACATGTTTTTAAGGGTACCTGCAAGAAATCGGCTCGAAATAATATCGAGAAGAGCTTGATCTAAACAGTTTTTGATAAATGCTGACAGGAACAGTTTTATGAAAAATTGAACGGATCAAAGACTTTCCGGATATTATTTTGAGCCGATCTCTTACGGGTACCCTTAAAAACACGTTTTAAACACATTGAACGGTTCAGATTTGATCAAGAAGTAGGAGGTCCACACCGTAGCAAAATAGGGGATCCCTTATTAGAAGCTCACTCATACATATATAGTCCGCGCTTCTAATGAGGGATCCTTTATTTTGATGATCTGAACCGTTCATTATGTTTAAAACATGTTTTTAAGGGTACCTGCAAGAAATCGGCTCGAAATAATATCGAGAAGAGCTTGATCTAAACAGTTTTTGATAAATGCTGACAGGAACAGTTTTATGAAAAATTGAACGGATCAAAGACTTTCCGGATATTATTTTGAGCCGATCTCTTACGGGTACCCTTAAAAAACACGTTTTAAACACATTGAACGGTTCAGATCATCATAATTTGATCAAGAAGTAGGAGGTCCACACCGTAGCAAAATAGGGGATCCCTTATTAGAAGCTCACTCATACATATATAGTCCGCGCTTCTAATGAGGGATCCTTTATTTTGATGATCTGAACCGTTCATTATGTTTAAAACATGTTTTTAAGGGTACCTGCAAGAAATCGGCTCGAAATAATATCGAGAAGAGCTTGATCTAAACAGTTTTTGATAAATGCTGACAGGAACAGTTTTATGAAAAATTGAACGGATCAAAGACTTTCCGGATATTATTTTGAGCCGATCTCTTACGGGTACCCTTAAAAACACGTTTTAAACACATTGAACGGTTCAGATCATCATAATTTGATCAAGAAGTAGGAGGTCCACACCGTAGCAAAATAGGGGATCCCTTATTAGAAGCTCACTCATACATATATAGTCCGCGCTTCTAATGAGGGATCCTTTATTTTGATGATCTGAACCGTTCATTATGTTTAAAACATGTTTTTAAGGGTACCTGCAAGAAATCGGCTCGAAATAATATCGAGAAGAGCTTGATCTAAACAGTTTTTGATAAATGCTGACAGGAACAGTTTTATGAAAAATTGAACGGATCAAAGACTTTCCGGATATTATTTTGAGCCGATCTCTTACGGGTACCCTTAAAAACACGTTTTAAACACATTGAACGGTTGAGATCATCATAATTTGATCAAGAAGTAGGAGGTCCACACCGTAGCAAAATAGGGGATCCCTTATTAGAAGCTCACTCATACATATATAGTCCGCGCTTCTAATGAGGGATCCTTTATTTTGATGATCTGAACCGTTCATTATGTTTAAAACATGTTTTTAAGGGTACCTGCAAGAAATCGGCTCGAAATAATATCGAGAAGAGCTTGATCTAAACAGTTTTTGATAAATGCTGACAGGAACAGTTTTATGAAAAATTGAACGGATCAAAGACTTTCCGGATATTATTTTGAGCCGATCTCTTACGGGTACCCTTAAAAACACGTTTTAAACACATTGAACGGTTCAGATCATCATAATTTGATCAAGAAGTAGGAGGTCCACACCGTAGCAAAATAGGGGATCCCTTATTAGAAGCTCACTCATACATATATAGTCCGCGCTTCTAATGAGGGATCCTTTATTTTGATGATCTGAACCGTTCATTATGTTTAAAACATGTTTTTAAGGGTACCTGCAAGAAATCGGCTCGAAATAATATCGAGAAGAGCTTGATCTAAACAGTTTTTGATAAATGCTGACAGGAACAGTTTTATGAAAAATTGAACGGATCAAAGACTTTCCGGATATTATTTTGAGCCGATCTCTTACGGGTACCCTTAAAAACACGTTTTAAACACATTGAACGGTTCAGATCATCATAATTTGATCAAGAAGTAGGAGGTCCACACCGTAGCAAAATAGGGGATCCCTTATTAGAAGCTCACTCATACATATATAGTCCGCGCTTGTAATGAGGGATCCTTTATTTTGATGATCTGAACCGTTCATTATGTTTAAAACATGTTTTTAAGGGTACCTGCAAGAAATCGGCTCGAAATAATATCGAGAAGAGCTTGATCTAAACAGTTTTTGATAAATGCTGACAGGAACAGTTTTATGAAAAATTGAACGGATCAAAGACTTTCCGGATATTATTTTGAGCCGATCTCTTACAGGTACCCTTAAAAACACGTTTTAAACACATTGAACGGTTCAGATCATCATAATTTGATCAAGAAGTAGGAGGTCCACACCGTAGCAAAATAGGGGATCCCTTATTAGAAACTCACTCATACATATATAGTCCGCGCTTCTAATGAGGGATCCTTTATTTTGATGATCTGAACCGTTCATTATGTTTAAAACATGTTTTTAAGGGTACCTGCAAGAAATCGGCTCGAAATAATATCGAGAAGAGCTTGATCTAAACAGTTTTTGATAAATGCTGACAGGAACAGTTTTATGAAAAATTGAACGGATCAAAGACTTTCCGGATATTATTTTGAGCCGATCTCTTACGGGTACCCTTAAAAACACGTTTTAAACACATTGAACGGTTCAGATCATCATAATTTGATCAAGAAGTAGGAGGTCCACACCGTAGCAAAATAGGGGATCCCTTATTAGAAGCTCACTCATACATATATAGTCCGCGCTTCTAATGAGGGATCCTTTATTTTGATGATCTGAACCGTTCATTATGTTTAAAACATGTTTTTCAGGGTACCTGCAAGAAATCGGCTCGAAATAATATCGAGAAGAGCTTGATCTAAACAGTTTTTGATAAATGCTGACAGGAACAGTTTTATGAAAAATTGAACGGATCAAAGACTTTCCGGATATTATTTTGAGCCGATCTCTTACGGGTACCCTTAAAAACACGTTTTAAACACATTGAACGGTTCAAATCATCATAATTTGATCAAGAAGTAGGAGGTCCACACCGTAGCAAAATAGGGGATCCCTTATTAGAAGCTCACTCATACATATATAGTCCGCGCTTCTAATGAGGGATCCTTTATTTTGATGATCTGAACCGTTCATTATGTTTAAAACATGTTTTTAAGGGTACCTGCAAGAAATCGGCTCGAAATAATATCGAGAAGAGCTTGATCTAAACAGTTTTTGATAAATGCTGACAGGAACAGTTTTATGAAAAATTGAACGGATCAAAGACTTTCCGGATATTATTTTGAGCCGATCTCTTACGGGTACCCTTAAAAACACGTTTTAAACACATTGAACGGTTCAGATCATCATAATTTGATCAAGAAGTAGGAGGTCCACACCGTAGCAAAATAGGGGATCCCTTATTAGAAGCTCACTCATACATATATAGTCCGCGCTTCTAATGAGGGATCCTTTATTTTGATGATCTGAACCGTTCATTATGTTTAAAACATGTTTTTAAGGGTACCTGCAAGAAATCGGCTCGAAATAATATCGAGAAGAGCTTGATCTAAACAGTTTTTGATAAATGCTGACAGGAACAGTTTTATGAAAAATTGAACGGATCAAAGACTTTCCGGATATTATTTTGAGCCGATCTCTTACGGGTACCCTTAAAAACACGTTTTAAACACATTGAACGGTTCAGATCATCATAATTTGATCAAGAAGTAGGAGGTCCACACCGTAGCAAAATAGGGGATCCCTTATTAGAAGCTCACTCATACATATATAGTCCGCGCTTCTAATGAGGGATCCTTTATTTTGATGATCTGAACCGTTCATTATGTTTAAAACATGTTTTTAAGGGTACCTGCAAGAAATCGGCTCGAAATAATATCGAGAAGAGCTTGATCTAAACAGTTTTTGATAAATGCTGACAGGAACAGTTTTATGAAATATTGAACGGATCAAAGACTTTCCGGATATTATTTTGAGCCGATCTCTTACGGGTACCCTTAAAAACACGTTTTAAACACATTGAACGGTTCAGATTTGATCAAGAAGTAGGAGGTCCACACCGTAGCAAAATAGGGGATCCCTTATTAGAAGCTCACTCATACATATATAGTCCGCGCTTCTAATGAGGGATCCTTTATTTTGATGATCTGAACCGTTCATTATGTTTAAAACATGTTTTTAAGGGTACCTGCAAGAAATCGGCTCGAAATAATATCGAGAAGAGCTTGATCTAAACAGTTTTTGATAAATGCTGACAGGAACAGTTTTATGAAAAATCGAACGGATCAAAGACTTTCCGGATATTATTTTGAGCCGATCTCTTACGGGTACCCTTAAAAACACGTTTTAAACACATTGAACGGTTCAGATCATCATAATTTGATCAAGAAGTAGGAGGTCCACACCGTAGCAAAATAGGGGATCCCTTATTAGAAGCTCACTCATATATATATAGTCCGCGCTTCTAATGAGGGATCCTTTATTTTGATGATCTGAACCGTTCATTATGTTTAAAACATGTTTTTAAGGGTACCTGCAAGAAATCGGCTCGAAATAATATCGAGAAGAGCTTGATCTAAACAGTTTTTGATAAATGCTGACAGGAACAGTTTTATGAAAAATTGAACGGATCAAAGACTTTCCGGATATTATTTTGAGCCGATCTCTTACGGGTACCCTTAAAAACACGTTTTAAACACATTGAACGGTTCAGATCATCATAATTTGATCAAGAAGTAGGAGGTCCACACCGTAGCAAAATAGGGGATCCCTTATTAGAAGCTCACTCATACATATATAGTCCGCGCTTCTAATGAGGGATCCTTTATTTTGATGATCTGAACCGTTCATTATGTTTAAAACATGTTTTTAAGGGTACCTGCAAGAAATCGGCTCGAAATAATATCGAGAAGAGCTTGATCTAAACAGTTTTTGATAAATGCTGACAGGAACAGTTTTATGAAAAATTGAACGGATCAAAGACTTTCCGGATATTATTTTGAGCCGATCTCTTACGGGTACCCTTAAAAACACGTTTTAAACACATTGAACGGTTCAGATTTGATCAAGAAGTAGGAGGTCCACACCGTAGCAAAATAGGGGATCCCTTATTAGAAGCTCACTCATACATATATAGTCCGCGCTTCTAATGAGGGATCCTTTATTTTGATGATCTGAACCGTTCATTATGTTTAAAACATGTTTTGAAGGGTACCTGCGAGAAATCGGCTCGAAATAATATCGAGAAGAGCTTGATCTAAACAGTTTTTGATAAATGCTGACAGGAACAGTTTTATGAAAAATTGAACGGATCAAAGACTTTCCGGATATTATTTTGAGCCGATCTCTTACGGGTACCCTTAAAAACACGTTTTAAACACATTGAACGGTTCAGATCATCATAATTTGATCAAGAAGTAGGAGGTCCACACCGTAGCAAAATAGGGGATCCCTTATTAGAAGCTCACTCATACATATATAGTCCGCGCTTCTAATGAGGGATCCTTTATTTTGATGATCTGAACCGTTCATTATGTTTAAAACATGTTTTTAAGGGTACCTGCAAGAAATCGGCTCGAAATAATATCGAGAAGAGCTTGATATAAACAGTTTTTGATAAATGCTGACAGGAACAGTTTTATGAAAAATTGAACGGATCAAAGACTTTCCGGATATTATTTTGAGCCGATCTCTTACGGGTACCCTTAAAAACACGTTTTAAACACATTGAACGGTTCAGATTTGATCAAGAAGTAGGAGGTCCACACCGTAGCAAAATAGGGGATCCCTTATTAGAAGCTCACTCATACATATATAGTCCGCGCTTCTAATGAGGGATCCTTTATTTTGATGATCTGAACCGTTCATTATGTTTAAAACATGTTTTTAAGGGTACCTGCAAGAAATCGGCTCGAAATAATATCGAGAAGAGCTTGATCTAAACAGTTTTTGATAAATGCTGACAGGAACAGTTTTATGAAAAATTGAACGGATCAAAGACTTTCCGGATATTATTTTGAGCCGATCTCTTACGGGTACCCTTAAAAACACGTTTTAAACACATTGAACGGTTCAGATCATCATAATTTGATCAAGAAGTAGGAGGTCCACACCGTAGCAAAATAGGGGATCCCTTATTAGAAGCTCACTCATACATATATAGTCCGCGCTTCTAATGAGGGATCCTTTATTTTGATGATCTGAACCGTTCATTATGTTTAAAACATGTTTTTAAGGGTACCTGCAAGAAATCGGCTCGAAATAATATCGAGAAGAGCTTGATCTAAACAGTTTTTGATAAATGCTGACAGGAACAGTTTTATGAAAAATTGAACGGATCAAAGACTTTCCGGATATTATTTTGAGCCGATCTCTTACGGGTACCCTTAAAAACACGTTTTAAACACATTGAACGGTTCAGATCATCATAATTTGATCAAGAAGTAGGAGGTCCACACCGTAGCAAAATAGGGGATCCCTTATTAGAAGCTCACTCATACATATATAGTCCGCGCTTCTAATGAGGGATCCTTTATTTTGATGATCTGAACCGTTCATTATGTTTAAAACATGTTTTTAAGGGTACCTGCAAGAAATCGGCTCGAAATAATATCGACAAGAGCTTGATCTAAACAGTTTTTGATAAATGCTGACAGGAACAGTTTTATGAAAAATTGAACGGATCAAAGACTTTCCGGATATTATTTTGAGCCGATCTCTTACGGGTACCCTTAAAAACACGTTTTAAACACATTGAACGGTTCAGATCATCATAATTTGATCAAGAAGTAGGAGGTCCACACCGTAGCAAAATAGGGGATCCCTTATTAGAAGCTCACTCATACATATATAGTCCGCGCTTCTAATGAGGGATCCTTTATTTTGATGATCTGAACCGTTCATTATGTTTAAAACATGTTTTTAAGGGTACCTGCAAGAAATCGGCTCGAAATAATATCGAGAAGAGCTTGATCTAAACAGTTTTTGATAAATGCTGACAGGAACAGTTTTATGAAAAATTGAACGGATCAAAGACTTTCCGGATATTATTTTGAGCCGATCTCTTACGGGTACCCTTAAAAACACGTTTTAAACACATTGAACGGTTCAGATTTGATCAAGAAGTAGGAGGTCCACACCGTAGCAAAATAGAGGATCCCTTATTAGAAGCTCACTCATACATATATAGTCCGCGCTTCTAATGAGGGATCCTTTATTTTGATGATCTGAACCGTTCATTATGTTTAAAACATGTTTTGAAGGGTACCTGCGAGAAATCGGCTCGAAATAATATCGAGAAGAGCTTGATCTAAACAGTTTTTGATAAATGCTGACAGGAACAGTTTTATGAAAAATTGAACGGATCAAAGACTTTCCGGATATTATTTTGAGCCGATCTCTTACGGGTACCCTTAAAAACACGTTTTAAACACATTGAACGGTTCAGATCATCATAATTTGATCAAGAAGTAGGAGGTCCACACCGTAGCAAAATAGGGGATCCCTTATTAGAAGCTCACTCATACATATATAGTCCGCGCTTCTAATGAGGGATCCTTTATTTTGATGATCTGAACCGTTCATTATGTTTAAAACATGTTTTTAAGGGTACCTGCAAGAAATCGGCTCGAAATAATATCGAGAAGAGCTTGATATAAACAGTTTTTGATAAATGCTGACAGGAACAGTTTTATGAAAAATTGAACGGATCAAAGACTTTCCGGATATTATTTTGAGCCGATCTCTTACGGGTACCCTTAAAAACACGTTTTAAACACATTGAACGGTTCAGATTTGATCAAGAAGTAGGAGGTCCACACCGTAGCAAAATAGGGGATCCCTTATTAGAAGCTCACTCATACATATATAGTCCGCGCTTCTAATGAGGGATCCTTTATTTTGATGATCTGAACCGTTCATTATGTTTAAAACATGTTTTTAAGGGTACCTGCAAGAAATCGGCTCGAAATAATATCGAGAAGAGCTTGATCTAAACAGTTTTTGATAAATGCTGACAGGAACAGTTTTATGAAAAATTGAACGGATCAAAGACTTTCCGGATATTATTTTGAGCCGATCTCTTACGGGTACCCTTAAAAACACGTTTTAAACACATTGAACGGTTCAGATCATCATAATTTGATCAAGAAGTAGGAGGTCCACACCGTAGCAAAATAGGGGATCCCTTATTAGAAGCTCACTCATACATATATAGTCCGCGCTTCTAATGAGGGATCCTTTATTTTGATGATCTGAACCGTTCATTATGTTTAAAACATGTTTTTAAGGGTACCTGCAAGAAATCGGCTCGAAATAATATCGAGAAGAGCTTGATCTAAACAGTTTTTGATAAATGCTGACAGGAACAGTTTTATGAAAAATTGAACGGATCAAAGACTTTCCGGATATTATTTTGAGCCGATCTCTTACGGGTACCCTTAAAAACACGTTTTAAACACATTGAACGGTTCAGATCATCATAATTTGATCAAGAAGTAGGAGGTCCACACCGTAGCAAAATAGGGGATCCCTTATTAGAAGCTCACTCATACATATATAGTCCGCGCTTCTAATGAGGGATCCTTTATTTTGATGATCTGAACCGTTCATTATGTTTAAAACATGTTTTTAAGGGTACCTGCAAGAAATCGGCTCGAAATAATATCGAGAAGAGCTTGATCTAAACAGTTTTTGATAAATGCTGACAGGAACAGTTTTATGAAAAATTGAACGGATCAAAGACTTTCCGGATATTATTTTGAGCCGATCTCTTACGGGTACCCTTAAAAACACGTTTTAAACACATTGAACGGTTCAGATCATCATAATTTGATCAAGAAGTAGGAGGTCCACACCGTAGCAAAATAGGGGATCCCTTATTAGAAGCTCACTCATACATATATAGTCCGCGCTTCTAATGAGGGATCCTTTATTTTGATGATCTGAACCGTTCATTATGTTTAAAACATGTTTTTAAGGGTACCTGCAAGAAATCGGCTCGAAATAATATCGAGAAGAGCTTGATCTAAACAGTTTTTGATAAATGCTGACAGGAACAGTTTTATGAAAAATTGAACGGATCAAAGACTTTCCGGATATTATTTTGAGCCGATCTCTTACGGGTACCCTTAAAAACACGTTTTAAACACATTGAACGGTTCAGATCATCATAATTTGATCAAGAAGTAGGAGGTCCACACCGTAGCAAAATAGGGGATCCCTTATTAGAAGCTCACTCATACATATATAGTCCGCGCTTCTAATGAGGGATCCTTTATTTTGATGATCTGAACCGTTCATTATGTTTAAAACATGTTTTTAAGGGTACCTGCAAGAAATCGGCTCGAAATAATATCGAGAAGAGCTTGATCTAAACAGTTTTTGATAAATGCTGACAGGAACAGTTTTATGAAAAATTGAACGGATCAAAGACTTTCCGGATATTATTTTGAGCCGATCTCTTACGGGTACCCTTAAAAACACGTTTTAAACACATTGAACGGTTCAGATTTGATCAAGAAGTAGGAGGTCCACACCGTAGCAAAATAGGGGATCCCTTATTAGAAGCTCACTCATACATATATAGTCCGCGCTTCTAATGAGGGATCCTTTATTTTGATGATCTGAACCGTTCATTATGTTTAAAACATGTTTTTAAGGGTACCTGCAAGAAATCGGCTCGAAATAATATCGAGAAGAGCTTGATATAAACAGTTTTTGATAAATGCTGACAGGAACAGTTTTATGAAAAATTGAACGGATCAAAGACTTTCCGGATATTATTTTGAGCCGATCTCTTACGGGTACCCTTAAAAACACGTTTTAAACACATTGAACGGTTCAGATTTGATCAAGAAGTAGGAGGTCCACACCGTAGCAAAATAGGGGATCCCTTATTAGAAGCTCACTCATACATATATAGTCCGCGCTTCTAATGAGGGATCCTTTATTTTGATGATCTGAACCGTTCATTATGTTTAAAACATGTTTTTAAGGGTACCTGCAAGAAATCGGCTCGAAATAATATCGAGAAGAGCTTGATCTAAACAGTTTTTGATAAATGCTGACAGGAACAGTTTTATGAAAAATTGAACGGATCAAAGACTTTCCGGATATTATTTTGAGCCGATCTCTTACGGGTACCCTTAAAAACACGTTTTAAACACATTGAACGGTTCAGATCATCATAATTTGATCAAGAAGTAGGAGGTCCACACCGTAGCAAAATAGGGGATCCCTTATTAGAAGCTCACTCATACATATATAGTCCGCGCTTCTAATGAGGGATCCTTTATTTTGATGATCTGAACCGTTCATTATGTTTAAAACATGTTTTTAAGGGTACCTGCAAGAAATCGGCTCGAAATAATATCGAGAAGAGCTTGATCTAAACAGTTTTTGATAAATGCTGACAGGAACAGTTTTATGAAAAATTGAACGGATCAAAGACTTTCCGGATATTATTTTGAGCCGATCTCTTACGGGTACCCTTAAAAACACGTTTTAAACACATTGAACGGTTCAGATCATCATAATTTGATCAAGAAGTAGGAGGTCCACACCGTAGCAAAATAGGGGATCCCTTATTAGAAGCTCACTCATACATATATAGTCCGCGCTTCTAATGAGGGATCCTTTATTTTGATGATCTGAACCGTTCATTATGTTTAAAACATGTTTTTAAGGGTACCTGCAAGAAATCGGCTCGAAATAATATCGAGAAGAGCTTGATCTAAACAGTTTTTGATAAATGCTGACAGGAACAGTTTTATGAAAAATTGAACGGATCAAAGACTTTCCGGATATTATTTTGAGCCGATCTCTTACGGGTACCCTTAAAAACACGTTTTAAACACATTGAACGGTTCAGATCATCATAATTTGATCAAGAAGTAGGAGGTCCACACCGTAGCAAAATAGGGGATCCCTTATTAGAAGCTCACTCATACATATATAGTCCGCGCTTCTAATGAGGGATCCTTTATTTTGATGATCTGAACCGTTCATTATGTTTAAAACATGTTTTTAAGGGTACCTGCAAGAAATCGGCTCGAAATAATATCGAGAAGAGCTTGATCTAAACAGTTTTTGATAAATGCTGACAGGAACAGTTTTATGAAAAATTGAACGGATCAAAGACTTTCCGGATATTATTTTGAGCCGATCTCTTACGGGTACCCTTAAAAACACGTTTTAAACACATTGAACGGTTCAGATCATCATAATTTGATCAAGAAGTAGGAGGTCCACACCGTAGCAAAATAGGGGATCCCTTATTAGAAGCTCACTCATACATATATAGTCCGCGCTTCTAATGAGGGATCCTTTATTTTGATGATCTGAACCGTTCATTATGTTTAAAACATGTTTTTAAGGGTACCTGCAAGAAATCGGCTCGAAATAATATCGAGAAGAGCTTGATCTAAACAGTTTTTGATAAATGCTGACAGGAACAGTTTTATGAAAAATTGAACGGATCAAAGACTTTCCGGATATTATTTTGAGCCGATCTCTTACGGGTACCCTTAAAAACACGTTTTAAACACATTGAACGGTTCAGATTTGATCAAGAAGTAGGAGGTCCACACCGTAGCAAAATAGGGGATCCCTTATTAGAAGCTCACTCATACATATATAGTCCGCGCTTCTAATGAGGGATCCTTTATTTTGATGATCTGAACCGTTCATTATGTTTAAAACATGTTTTTAAGGGTACCTGCAAAAAATCGGCTCGAAATAATATCGAGAAGAGCTTGATCTAAACAGTTTTTGATAAATGCTGACAGGAACAGTTTTATGAAAAATTGAACGGATCAAAGACTTTCCGGATATTATTTTGAGCCGATCTCTTACGGGTACCCTTAAAAACACGTTTTAAACACATTGAACGGTTCAGATTTGATCAAGAAGTAGGAGGTCCACACCGTAGCAAAATAGGGGATCCCTTATTAGAAGCTCACTCATACATATATAGTCCGCGCTTCTAATGAGGGATCCTTTATTTTGATGATCTGAACCGTTCATTATGTTTAAAACATGTTTTTAAGGGTACCTGCAAGAAATCGGCTCGAAATAATATCGAGAAGAGCTTGATCTAAACAGTTTTTGATAAATGTTGACAGGAACAGTTTTATGAAAAATTAAACGGATCAAAGACTTTCCGGATATTATTTTGAGCCGATCTCTTACAGGTACCCTTAAAAACACGTTTTAAACACATTGAACGGTTCAGATCATCATAATTTGATCAAGAAGTAGGAGGTCCACACCGTAGCAAAATAGGGGATCCCTTATTAGAAGCTCACTCATACATATATAGTCCGCGCTTCTAATGAGGGATCCTTTATTTTGATGATCTGAACCGTTCATTATGTTTAAAACATGTTTTTAAGGGTACCTGCAAGAAATCGGCTCGAAATAATATCGAGAAGAGCTTGATCTAAACAGTTTTTGATAAATGCTGACAGGAACAGTTTTATGAAAAATTGAACGGATCAAAGACTTTCCGGATATTATTTTGAGCCGATCTCTTACGGGTACCCTTAAAAACACGTTTTAAACACATTGAACGGTTCAGATCATCATAATTTGATCAAGAAGTAGGAGGTCCACACCGTAGCAAAATAGGGGATCCCTTATTAGAAGCTCACTCATACATATATAGTCCGCGCTTCTAATGAGGGATCCTTTATTTTGATGATCTGAACCGTTCATTATGTTTAAAACATGTTTTTAAGGGTACCTGAAAGAAATCGGCTCGAAATAATATCGAGAAGAGCTTGATCTAAACAGTTTTTGATAAATGCTGACAGGAACAGTTTTATGAAAAATTGAACGGATCAAAGACTTTCCGGATATTATTTTGAGCCGATCTCTTACGGGTACCCTTAAAAACACGTTTTAAACACATTGAATGGTTCAGATTTGATCAAGAAGTAGGAGGTCCACACCGTAGCAAAATAGGGGATCCCTTATTAGAAGCTCACTCATACATATATAGTCCGCGCTTCTAATGAGGGATCCTTTATTTTGATGATCTGAACCGTTCATTATGTTTAAAACATGTTTTTAAGGGTACCTGCAAGAAATCGGCTCGAAATAATATCGAGAAGAGCTTGATCTAAACAGTTTTTGATAAATGCTGACAGGAACAGTTTTATGAAAAATTGAACGGATCAAAGACTTTCCGGATATTATTTTGAGCCGATCTCTTACGGGTACCCTTAAAAACACGTTTTAAACACATTGAACGGTTCAGATTTGATCAAGAAGTAGGAGGTCCACACCGTAGCAAAATAGGGGATCCCTTATTAGAAGCTCACTCATACATATATAGTCCGCGCTTCTAATGAGGGATCCTTTATTTTGATGATCTGAACCGTTCATTATGTTTAAAACATGTTTTTAAGGGTACCTGCAAAAAATCGGCTCGAAATAATATCGAGAAGAGCTTGATCTAAACAGTTTTTGATAAATGCTGACAGGAACAGTTTTATGAAAAATTGAACGGATCAAAGACTTTCCGGATATTATTTTGAGCCGATCTCTTACGGGTACCCTTAAAAACACGTTTTAAACACATTGAACGGTTCAGATTTGATCAAGAAGTAGGAGGTCCACACCGTAGCAAAATAGGGGATCCCTTATTAGAAGCTCACTCATACATATATAGTCCGCGCTTCTAATGAGGGATCCTTTATTTTGATGATCTGAACCGTTCATTATGTTTAAAACATGTTTTTAAGGGTACCTGCAAAAAATCGGCTCGAAATAATATCGAGAAGAGCTTGATCTAAACAGTTTTTGATAAATGCTGACAGGAACAGTTTTATGAAAAATTGAACGGATCAAAGACTTTCCGGATATTATTTTGAGCCGATCTCTTACGGGTACCCTTAAAAACACGTTTTAAACACATTGAACGGTTCAGATTTGATCAAGAAGTAGGAGGTCCACACCGTAGCAAAATAGGGGATCCCTTATTAGAAGCTCACTCATACATATATAGTCCGCGCTTCTAATGAGGGATCCTTTATTTTGATGATCTGAACCGTTCATTATGTTTAAAACATGTTTTTAAGGGTACCTGCAAGAAATCGGCTCGAAATAATATCGAGAAGAGCTTGATCTAAACAGTTTTTGATAAATGTTGACAGGAATAGTTTTATGAAAAATTGAACGGATCAAAGACTTTCCGGATATTATTTTGAGCCGATCTCTTACAGGTACCCTTAAAAACACGTTTTAAACACATTGAACGGTTCAGATCATCATAATTTGATCAAGAAGTAGGAGGTCCACACCGTAGCAAAATAGGGGATCCCTTATTAGAAGCTCACTCATACATATATAGTCCGCGCTTCTAATGAGGGATCCTTTATTTTGATGATCTGAACCGTTCATTATGTTTAAAACATGTTTTTAAGGGTACCTGCAGGAAATCGGCTCGAAATAATATCGAGAAGAGCTTGATCTAAACAGTTTTTGATAAATGCTGACAGGAACAGTTTTATGAAAAATTGAACGGATCAAAGACTTTCCGGATATTATTTTGAGCCGATCTCTTACGGGTACCCTTAAAAACACGTTTTAAACACATTGAACGGTTCAGATCATCATAATTTGATCAAGAAGTAGGAGGTCCACACCGTACCAAAATAGGGGATCCCTTATTAGAAGCTCACTCATACATATATAGTCCGCGCTTCTAATGAGGGATCCTTTATTTTGATGATCTGAACCGTTCATTATGTTTAAAACATGTTTTTAAGGGTACCTGCAAGAAATCGGCTCGAAATAATATCGAGAAGAGCTTGATCTAAACAGTTTTTGATAAATGCTGACAGGAACAGTTTTATGAAAAATTGAACGGATCAAAGACTTTCCGGATATTATTTTGAGCCGATCTCTTACGGGTACCCTTAAAAACACGTTTTAAACACATTGAACGGTTCAGATCATCATAATTTGATCAAGAAGTAGGAGGTCCACACCGTAGCAAAATAGGGGATCCCTTATTAGAAGCTCACTCATACATATATAGTCCGCGCTTCTAATGAGGGATCCTTTATTTTGATGATCTGAACCGTTCATTATGTTTAAAACATGTTTTTAAGGGTACCTGCAAGAAATCGGCTCGAAATAATATCGAGAAGAGCTTGATCTAAACAGTTTTTGATAAATGCTGACAGGAACAGTTTTATGAAAAATTGAACGGATCAAAGACTTTCCGGATATTATTTTGAGCCGATCTCTTACGGGTACCCTTAAAAACACGTTTTAAACACATTGAACGGTTCAGATCATCATAATTTGATCAAGAAGTAGGAGGTCCACACCGTAGCAAAATAGGGGATCCCTTATTAGAAGCTCACTCATACATATATAGTCCGCGCTTCTAATGAGGGATCCTTTATTTTGATGATCTGAACCGTTCATTATGTTTAAAACATGTTTTTAAGGGTACCTGCAAGAAATCGGCTCGAAATAATATCGAGAAGAGCTTGATCTAAACAGTTTTTGATAAATGCTGACAGGAACAGTTTTATGAAAAATTGAACGGATCAAAGACTTTCCGGATATTATTTTGAGCCGATCTCTTACGGGTACCCTTAAAAACACGTTTTAAACACATTGAACGGTTCAGATTTGATCAAGAAGTAGGAGGTCCACACCGTAGCAAAATAGGGGATCCCTTATTAGAAGCTCACTCATACATATATAGTCCGCGCTTCTAATGAGGGATCCTTTATTTTGATGATCTGAACCGTTCATTATGTTTAAAACATGTTTTTAAGGGTACCTGCAAAAAATCGGCTCGAAATAATATCGAGAAGAGCTTGATCTAAACAGTTTTTGATAAATGCTGACAGGAACAGTTTTATGAAAAATTGAACGGATCAAAGACTTTCCGGATATTATTTTGAGCCGATCTCTTACGGGTACCCTTAAAAACACGTTTTAAACACATTGAACGGTTCAGATCATCATAATTTGATCAAGAAGTAGGAGGTCCACACCGTAGCAAAATAGGGGATCCCTTATTAGAAGCTCACTCATACATATATAGTCCGCGCTTCTAATGAGGGATCCTTTATTTTGATGATCTGAACCGTTCATTATGTTTAAAACATGTTTTTAAGGGTACCTGCAAGAAATCGGCTCGAAATAATATCGAGAAGAGCTTGATCTAAACAGTTTTTGATAAATGTTGACAGGAACAGTTTTATGAAAAATTGAACGGATCAAAGACTTTCCGGATATTATTTTGAGCCGATCTCTTACGGGTACCCTTAAAAACACGTTTTAAACACATTGAACGGTTCAGATCATCATAATTTGATCAAGAAGTAGGAGGTCCACACCGTAGCAAAATAGGGGATCCCTTATTAGAAGCTCACTCATACATATATAGTCCGCGCTTCTAATGAGGGATCCTTTATTTTGATGATCTGAACCGTTCATTATGTTTAAAACATGTTTTTAAGGGTACCTGCAAGAAATCGGCTCGAAATAATATCGAGAAGAGCTTGATCTAAACAGTTTTTGATAAATGCTGACAGGAACAGTTTTATGAAAAATTGAACGGATCAAAGACTTTCCGGATATTATTTTGAGCCGATCTCTTACGGGTACCCTTAAAAACACGTTTTAAACACATTGAACGGTTCAGATCATCATAATTTGATCAAGAAGTAGGAGGTCCACACCGTAGCAAAATAGGGGATCCCTTATTAGAAGCTCACTCATACATATATAGTCCGCGCTTCTAATGAGGGATCCTTTATTTTGATGATCTGAACCGTTCATTATGTTTAAAACATGTTTTTAAGGGTACCTGCAAGAAATCGGCTCGAAATAATATCGAGAAGAGCTTGATCTAAACAGTTTTTGATAAATGCTGACAAGAACAGTTTTATGAAAAATTGAACGGATCAAAGACTTTCCGGATATTATTTTGAGCCGATCTCTTACGGGTACCCTTAAAAACACGTTTTAAACACATTGAACGGTTCAGATCATCATAATTTGATCAAGAAGTAGGAGGTCCACACCGTAGCAAAACACATTGAACGGTTCATTATGTTTAAAACATGTTTTTAAGGGTACCTGCAAGAAATCGGCTCGAAATAATATCGAGAAGAGCTTGATCTAAACAGTTTTTGATAAATGCTGACAAGAACAGTTTTATGAAAAATTGAACGGATCAAAGACTTTCCGGATATTATTTTGAGCCGATCTCTTACGGGTACCCTTAAAAACACGTTTTAAACACATTGAACGGTTCAGATCATCATAATTTGATCAAGAAGTAGGAGGTCCACACCGTAGCAAAATAGGGGATCGCTTATTAGAAGTTCACTCATACATATATAGTCCGCGCTTCTAATGAGGGATCCTTTATTTTGATGATCTGAACCGTTCATTATGTTTAAAACATGTTTTTAAGGGTACCTGCAAGAAATCGGCTCGAAATAATATCGAGAAGAGCTTGATCTAAACAGTTTTTGATAAATGCTGACAGGAACAGTTTTATGAAAAATTGAACGGATCAAAGACTTTCCGGATATTATTTTGAGCCGATCTCTTACGGGTACCCTTAAAAACACGTTTTAAACACATTGAACGGTTCAGATCATCATAATTTGATCAAGAAGTAGGAGGTCCACACCGTAGCAAAATAGGGGATCCCTTATTAGAAGCTCACTCATACATATATAGTCCGCGCTTCTAATGAGGGATCCTTTATTTTGATGATCTGAACCGTTCATTATGTTTAAAACATGTTTTTAAGGGTACCTGCAAGAAATCGGCTCGAAATAATATCGAGAAGAGCTTGATCTAAACAGTTTTTGATAAATGCTGACAGGAACAGTTTTATGAAAAATTGAACGGATCAAAGACTTTCCGGATATTATTTTGAGCCGATCTCTTACGGGTACCCTTAAAAATACGTTTTAAACACATTGAACGGTTCAGATTTGATCAAGAAGTAGGAGGTCCACACCGTAGCAAAATAGGGGATCCCTTATTAGAAGCTCACTCATACATATATAGTCCGCGCTTCTAATGAGGGATCCTTTATTTTGATGATCTGAACCGTTCATTATGTTTAAAACATGTTTTTAAGGGTACCTGCAAGAAATCGGCTCGAAATAATATCGAGAAGAGCTTGATCTAAACAGTTTTTGATAAATGCTGACAGGAACAGTTTTATGAAAAATTGAACGGATCAAAGACTTTCCGGATATTATTTTGAGCCGATCTCTTACGGGTACCCTTAAAAACACGTTTTAAACACATTGAACGGTTCAGATCATCATAATTTGATCAAGAAGTAGGAGGTCCACACCGTAGCAAAATAGGGGATCCCTTATTAGAAGCTCACTCATACATATATAGTCCGCGCTTCTAATGAGGGATCCTTTATTTTGATGATCTGAACCGTTCATTATGTTTAAAACATGTTTTTAAGGGTACCTGCAAGAAATCGGCTCGAAATAATATCGAGAAGAGCTTGATCTAAACAGTTTTTGATAAATGCTGACAAGAACAGTTTTATGAAAAATTGAACGGATCAAAGACTTTCCGGATATTATTTTGAGCCGATCTCTTACGGGTACCCTTAAAAACACGTTTTAAACACATTGAACGGTTCAGATCATCATAATTTGATCAAGAAGTAGGAGGTCCACACCGTAGCAAAATAGGGGATCCCTTATTAGAAGCTCACTCATACATATATAGTCCGCGCTTCTAATGAGGGATCCTTTATTTTGATGATCTGAACCGTTCATTATGTTTAAAACATGTTTTTAAGGGTACCTGAAAGAAATCGGCTCGAAATAATATCGAGAAGAGCTTGATCTAAACAGTTTTTGATAAATGCTGACAGGAACAGTTTTATGAAAAATTGAACGGATCAAAGACTTTCCGGATATTATTTTGAGCCGATCTCTTA
Organism: Arctostaphylos glauca; assembly: GCA_019985065.2. Taxonomy (NCBI): domain Eukaryota; kingdom Viridiplantae; phylum Streptophyta; class Magnoliopsida; order Ericales; family Ericaceae; genus Arctostaphylos; species Arctostaphylos glauca. The sequence goes on along the minus strand of JAHSPW020000049.1, from coordinate 465,581 downwards.
CGGGTACCCTTAAAAACACGTTTTAAACACATTGAACGGTTCAGATTTGATCAAGAAGTAGGAGGTCCACACCGTAGCAAAATAGGGGATCCCTTATTAGAAGCTCACTCATACATATATAGTCCGCGCTTCTAATGAGGGATCCTTTATTTTGATGATCTGAACCGTTCATTATGTTTAAAACATGTTTTTAAGGGTACCTGCAAGAAATCGGCTCGAAATAATATCGAGAAGAGCTTGATCTAAACAGTTTTTGATAAATGCTGACAGGAACAGTTTTATGAAAAATTGAACGGATCAAAGACTTTCCGGATATTATTTTGAGCCGATCTCTTACGGGTACCCTTAAAAACACGTTTTAAACACATTGAACGGTTCAGATCATCATAATTTGATCAAGAAGTAGGAGGTCCACACCGTAGCAAAATAGGGGATCCCTTATTAGAAGCTCACTCATACATATATAGTCCGCGCTTCTAATGAGGGATCCTTTATTTTGATGATCTGAACCGTTCATTATGTTTAAAACATGTTTTTAAGGGTACCTGCAAGAAATCGGCTCGAAATAATATCGAGAAGAGCTTGATCTAAACAGTTTTTGATAAATGCTGACAAGAACAGTTTTATGAAAAATTGAACGGATCAAAGACTTTCCGGATATTATTTTGAGCCGATCTCTTACGGGTACCCTTAAAAACACGTTTTAAACACATTGAACGGTTCAGATCATCATAATTTGATCAAGAAGTAGGAGGTCCACACCGTAGCAAAATAGGGGATCCCTTATTAGAAGCTCACTCATACATATATAGTCCGCGCTTCTAATGAGGGATCCTTTATTTTGATGATCTGAACCGTTCATTATGTTTAAAACATGTTTTTAAGGGTACCTGAAAGAAATCGGCTCGAAATAATATCGAGAAGAGCTTGATCTAAACAGTTTTTGATAAATGCTGACAGGAACAGTTTTATGAAAAATTGAACGGATCAAAGACTTTCCGGATATTATTTTGAGCCGATCTCTTACGGGTACCCTTAAAAACACGTTTTAAACACATTGAACGGTTCAGATTTGATCAAGAAGTAGGAGGTCCACACCGTAGCAAAATAGGGGATCCCTTATTAGAAGCTCACTCATACATATATAGTCCGCGCTTCTAATGAGGGATCCTTTATTTTGATGATCTGAACCGTTCATTATGTTTAAAACATGTTTTTAAGGGTACCTGCAAGAAATCGGCTCGAAATAATATCGAGAAGAGCTTGATCTAAACAGTTTTTGATAAATGCTGACAGGAACAGTTTTATGAAAAATTGAACGGATCAAAGACTTTCCGGATATTATTTTGAGCCGATCTCTTAAGGGTACCCTTAAAAACACGTTTTAAACACATTGAACGGTTCAGATCATCATAATTTGATCAAGAAGTAGGAGGTCCACACCGTAGCAAAATAGGTGATCCCTTATTAGAAGCTCACTCATACATATATAGTCCGCGCTTCTAATGAGGGATCCTTTATTTTGATGATCTGAACCGTTCATTATGTTTAAAACATGTTTTTAAGGGTACCTGCAAGAAATCGGCTCGAAATAATATCGAGAAGAGCTTGATCTAAACAGTTTTTGATAAATGCTGACAGGAACAGTTTTATGAAAAATTGAACGGATCAAAGACTTTCCGGATATTATTTTGAGCCGATCTCTTACGGGTACCCTTAAAAACACGTTTTAAACACATTGAACGGTTCAGATCATCATAATTTGATCAAGAAGTAGGAGGTCCACACCGTAGCAAAATAGGGGATCCCTTATTAGAAGCTCACTCATACATATATAGTCCGCGCTTCTAATGAGGGATCCTTTATTTTGATGATCTGAACCGTTCATTATGTTTAAAACATGTTTTTAAGGGTACCTGCAAGAAATCGGCTCGAAATAATATCGAGAAGAGCTTGATCTAAACAGTTTTTGATAAATGCTGACAGGAACAGTTTTATGAAAAATTGAACGGATCAAAGACTTTCCGGATATTATTTTGAGCCGATCTCTTACGGGTACCCTTAAAAACACGTTTTAAACACATTGAACGGTTCAGATCATCATAATTTGATCAAGAAGTAGGAGGTCCACACCGTAGCAAAATAGGGGATCCCTTATTAGAAGCTCACTCATACATATATAGTCCGCGCTTCTAATGAGGGATCCTTTATTTTGATGATCTGAACCGTTCATTATGTTTAAAACATGTTTTTAAGGGTACCTGCAAGAAATCGGCTCGAAATAATATCGAGAAGAGCTTGATCTAAACAGTTTTTGATAAATGCTGACAAGAACAGTTTTATGAAAAATTGAACGGATCAAAGACTTTCCGGATATTATTTTGAGCCGATCTCTTACGGGTACCCTTAAAAACACGTTTTAAACACATTGAACGGTTCAGATCATCATAATTTGATCAAGAAGTAGGAGGTCCACACCGTAGCAAAATAGGGGATCCCTTATTAGAAGCTCACTCATACATATATAGTCCGCGCTTCTAATGAGGGATCCTTTATTTTGATGATCTGAACCGTTCATTATGTTTAAAACATGTTTTTAAGGGTACCTGAAAGAAATCGGCTCGAAATAATATCGAGAAGAGCTTGATCTAAACAGTTTTTGATAAATGCTGACAGGAACAGTTTTATGAAAAATTGAACGGATCAAAGACTTTCCGGATATTATTTTGAGCCGATCTCTTACGGGTACCCTTAAAAACACGTTTTAAACACATTGAACGGTTCAGATTTGATCAAGAAGTAGGAGGTCCACACCGTAGCAAAATAGGGGATCCCTTATTAGAAGCTCACTCATACATATATAGTCCGCGCTTCTAATGAGGGATCCTTTATTTTGATGATCTGAACCGTTCATTATGTTTAAAACATGTTTTTAAGGGTACCTGCAAGAAATCGGCTCGAAATAATATCGAGAAGAGCTTGATCTAAACAGTTTTTGATAAATGCTGACAGGAACAGTTTTATGAAAAATTGAACGGATCAAAGACTTTCCGGATATTATTTTGAGCCGATCTCTTACGGGTACCCTTAAAAACACGTTTTAAACACATTGAACGGTTCAGATCATCATAATTTGATCAAGAAGTAGGAGGTCCACACCGTAGCAAAATAGGTGATCCCTTATTAGAAGCTCACTCATACATATATAGTCCGCGCTTCTAATGAGGGATCCTTTATTTTGATGATCTGAACCGTTCATTATGTTTAAAACATGTTTTTAAGGGTACCTGCAAGAAATCGGCTCGAAATAATATCGAGAAGAGCTTGATCTAAACAGTTTTTGATAAATGCTGACAGGAACAGTTTTATGAAAAATTGAACGGATCAAAGACTTTCCGGATATTATTTTGAGCCGATCTCTTACGGGTACCCTTAAAAACACGTTTTAAACACATTGAACGGTTCAGATTTGATCAAGAAGTAGGAGGTCCACACCGTAGCAAAATAGGGGATCCCTTATTAGAAGCTCACTCATACATATATAGTCCGCGCTTCTAATGAGGGATCCTTTATTTTGATGATCTGAACCGTTCATTATGTTTAAAACATGTTTTTAAGGGTACCTGCAAGAAATCGGCTCGAAATAATATCGAGAAGAGCTTGATCTAAACAGTTTTTGATAAATGCTGACAGGAACAGTTTTATGAAAAATTGAACGGATCAAAGACTTTCCGGATATTATTTTGAGCCGATCTCTTACGGGTACCCTTAAAAACACGTTTTAAACACATTGAACGGTTCAGATTTGATCAAGAAGTAGGAGGTCCACACCGTAGCAAAATAGGGGATCCCTTATTAGAAGCTCACTCATACATATATAGTCCGCGCTTCTAATGAGGGATCCTTTATTTTGATGATCTGAACCGTTCATTATGTTTAAAACATGTTTTTAAGGGTACCTGCAAGAAATCGGCTCGAAATAATATCGAGAAGAGCTTGATCTAAACAGTTTTTGATAAATGCTGACAGGAACAGTTTTATGAAAAATTGAACGGATCAAAGACTTTCCGGATATTATTTTGAGCCGATCTCTTACGGGTACCCTTAAAAACACGTTTTAAACACATTGAACGGTTCAGATTTGATCAAGAAGTAGGAGGTCCACACCGTAGCAAAATAGGGGATCCCTTATTAGAAGCTCACTCATACATATATAGTCCGCGCTTCTAATGAGGGATCCTTTATTTTGATGATCTGAACCGTTCATTATGTTTAAAACATGTTTTTAAGGGTACCTGCAAGAAATCGGCTCGAAATAATATCGAGAAGAGCTTGATCTAAACAGTTTTTGATAAATGCTGACAGGAACAGTTTTATGAAAAATTGAACGGATCAAAGACTTTCCGGATATTATTTTGAGCCGATCTCTTACGGGTACCCTTAAAAACACGTTTTAAACACATTGAACGGTTCAGATCATCATAATTTGATCAAGAAGTAAGAGGTCCACACCGTAGCAAAATAGGTGATCCCTTATTAGAAGCTCACTCATACATATATAGTCCGCGCTTCTAATGAGGGATCCTTTATTTTGATGATCTGAACCGTTCATTATGTTTAAAACATGTTTTTAAGGGTACCTGCAAGAAATCGGCTCGAAATAATATCGAGAAGAGCTTGATCTAAACAGTTTTTGATAAATGCTGACAGGAACAGTTTTATGAAAAATTGAACGGATCAAAGACTTTCCGGATATTATTTTGAGCCGATCTCTTACGGGTACCCTTAAAAACACGTTTTAAACACATTGAACGGTTCAGATTTGATCAAGAAGTAGGAGGTCCACACCGTAGCAAAATAGGGGATCCCTTATTAGAAGCTCACTCATACATATATAGTCCGCGCTTCTAATGAGGGATCCTTTATTTTGATGATCTGAACCGTTCATTATGTTTAAAACATGTTTTTAAGGGTACCTGCAAGAAATCGGCTCGAAATAATATCGAGAAGAGCTTGATCTAAACAGTTTTTGATAAACGCTGACAGGAACAGTTTTATGAAAAATTGAACGGATCAAAGACTTTCCGGATATTATTTTGAGCCGATCTCTTACGGGTACCCTTAAAAACACGTTTTAAACACATTGAACGGTTCAGATTTGATCAAGAAGTAGGAGGTCCACACCGTAGCAAAATAGGGGATCCCTTATTAGAAGCTCACTCATACATATATAGTCCGCGCTTCTAATGAGGGATCCTTTATTTTGATGATCTGAACCGTTCATTATGTTTAAAACATGTTTTTAAGGGTACCTGCAAGAAATCGGCTCGAAATAATATCGAGAAGAGCTTGATCTAAACAGTTTTTGATAAATGCTGACAGGAACAGTTTTATGAAAAATTGAACGGATCAAAGACTTTCCGGATATTATTTTGAGCCGATCTCTTACGGGTACCCTTAAAAACACGTTTTAAACACATTGAACGGTTCAGATCATCATAATTTGATCAAGAAGTAGGAGGTCCACACCGTAACAAAATAGGGGATCCCTTATTAGAAGCTCACTCATACATATATAGTCCGTGCTTCTAATGAGGGATCCTTTATTTTGATGATCTGAACCGTTCATTATGTTTAAAACATGTTTTTAAGGGTAACTGCAAGAAATCGGCTCGAAATAATATCGAGAAGAGCTTGATCTAAACAGTTTTTGATAAATGCTGACAGGAACAGTTTTATGAAAAATTGAACGGATCAAAGACTTTCCGGATATTATTTTGAGCCGATCTCTTACGGGTACCCTTAAAAACACGTTTTAAACACATTGAACGGTTCAGATCATCATAATTTGATCAAGAAGTAGGAGGTCCACACCGTAGCAAAATAGGTGATCCCTTATTAGAAGCTCACTCATACATATATAGTCCGCGCTTCTAATGAGGGATCCTTTATTTTGATGATCTGAACCGTTCATTATGTTTAAAACATGTTTTTAAGGGTACCTGCAAGAAATCGGCTCGAAATAATATCGAGAAGAACTTGATCTAAACAGTTTTTGATAAATGCTGACAGGAACAGTTTTATGAAAAATTGAACGGATCAAAGACTTTCCGGATATTATTTTGAGCCGATCTCTTACGGGTACCCTTAAAAACACGTTTTAAACACATTGAACGGTTCAGATCATCATAATTTGATCAAGAAGTAGGAGGTCCACACCGTAGCAAAATAGGGGATCCCTTATTAGAAGCTCACTCATACATATATAGTCCGCGCTTCTAATGAGGGATCCTTTATTTTGATGATCTGAACCGTTCATTATGTTTAAAACATGTTTTTAAGGGTACCTGCAAGAAATCGGCTCGAAATAATATCGAGAAGAGCTTGATCTAAACAGTTTTTGATAAATGCTGACAGGAACAGTTTTATGAAAAATTGAACGGATCAAAGACTTTCCGGATATTATTTTGAGCCGATCTCTTACGGGTACCCTTAAAAACACGTTTTAAACACATTGAACGGTTCAGATCATCATAATTTGATCAAGAAGTAGGAGGTCCACACCGTAGCAAAATAGGGGATCCCTTATTAGAAGCTCACTCATACATATATAGTCCGCGCTTCTAATGAGGGATCCTTTATTTTGATGATCTGAACCGTTCATTATGTTTAAAACATGTTTTTAAGGGTACCTGCAAGAAATCGGCTCGAAATAATATCGAGAAGAGCTTGATCTAAACAGTTTTTGATAAATGCTGACAGGAACAGTTTTATGAAAAATTGAACGGATCAAAGACTTTCCGGATATTATTTTGAGCCGATCTCTTACGGGTACCCTTAAAAACACGTTTTAAACACATTGAACGGTTCAGATCATCATAATTTGATCAAGAAGTAGGAGGTCCACACCGTAGCAAAATAGGGGATCCCTTATTAGAAGCTCACTCATACATATATAGTCCGCGCTTCTAATGAGGGATCCTTTATTTTGATGATCTGAACCGTTCATTATGTTTAAAACATGTTTTTAAGGGTACCTGCAAGAAATCGGCTCGAAATAATATCGAGAAGAGCTTGATCTAAACAGTTTTTGATAAATGCTGACAGGAACAGTTTTATGAAAAATTGAACGGATCAAAGACTTTCCGGATATTATTTTGAGCCGATCTCTTACGGGTACCCTTAAAAACACGTTTTAAACACATTGAACGGTTCAGATTTGATCAAGAAGTAGGAGGTCCACACCGTAGCAAAATAGGGGATCCCTTATTAGAAGCTCACTCATACATATATAGTCCGCGCTTCTAATGAGGGATCCTTTATTTTGATGATCTGAACCGTTCATTATGTTTAAAACATGTTTTTAAGGGTACCTGCAAGAAATCGGCTCGAAATAATATCGAGAAGAGCTTGATCTAAACAGTTTTTGATAAATGCTGACAGGAACAGTTTTATGAAAAATTGAACGGATCAAAGACTTTCCGGATAATATTTTGAGCCGATCTCTTACGGGTACCCTTAAAAACACGTTTTAAACACATTGAACGGTTCAGATCATCATAATTTGATCAAGAAGTAGGAGGTCCACACCGTAGCAAAATAGGGGATCCCTTATTAGAAGCTCACTCATACATATATAGTCCGCGCTTCTAATGAGGGATCCTTTATTTTGATGATCTGAACCGTTCATTATGTTTAAAACATGTTTTTAAGGGTACCTGCAAGAAATCGGCTCGAAATAATATCGAGAAGAGCTTGATCTAAACAGTTTTTGATAAATGCTGACAGGAACAGTTTTATGAAAAATTGAACGGATCAAAGACTTTCCGGATATTATTTTGAGCCGATCTCTTACGGGTACCCTTAAAAACACGTTTTAAACACATTGAACGGTTCAGATTTGATCAAGAAGTAGGAGGTCCACACCGTAGCAAAATAGGGGATCCCTTATTAGAAGCTCACTCATACATATATAGTCCCCGCTTCTAATGAGGGATCCTTTATTTTGATGATCTGAACCGTTCATTATATTTAAAACATGTTTTTAAGGGTACCTGCAAGAAATCGGCTCGAAATAATATCGAGAAGAGCTTGATCTAAACAGTTTTTGATAAATGCTGACAGGAACAGTTTTATGAAAAATTGAACGGATCAAAGACTTTCCGGATATTATTTTGAGCCGATCTCTTACGGGTACCCTTAAAAACACATTTTAAACACATTGAACGGTTCAGATCATCATAATTTGATCAAGAAGTAGGAGGTCCACACCGTAGCAAAATAGGGGATCCCTTATTAGAAGCTCACTCATACATATATAGTCCGCGCTTCTAATGAGGGATCCTTTATTTTGATGATCTGAACCGTTCATTATGTTTAAAACATGTTTTTAAGGGTACCTGCAAGAAATCGGCTCGAAATAATATCGAGAAGAGCTTGATCTAAACAGTTTTTGATAAATGCTGACAGGAACAGTTTTATGAAAAATTGAACGGATCAAAGACTTTCCGGATATTATTTTGAGCCGATCTCTTACGGGTACCCTTAAAAACACGTTTTAAACACATTGAACGGTTCAGATTTGATCAAGAAGTAGGAGGTCCACACCGTAGCAAAATAGGGGATCCCTTATTAGAAGCTCACTCATACATATATAGTCCGCGCTTCTAATGAGGGATCCTTTATTTTGATGATCTGAACCGTTCATTATGTTTAAAACATGTTTTTAAGGGTACCTGCAAGAAATCGGCTCGAAATAATACCGAGAAGAGCTTGATCTAAACAGTTTTTGATAAATGCTGACAGGAACAGTTTTATGAAAAATTGAACGGATCAAAGACTTTTCGGATATTATTTTGAGCCGATCTCTTACGGGTACCCTTAAAAACACGTTTTAAACACATTGAACGGTTCAGATCATCATAATTTGATCAAAAAGTAGGAGGTCCACACCGTAGCAAAATAGGGGATCCCTTATTAGAAGCTCACTCATACATATATAGTCCGCGCTTCTAATGAGGGATCCTTTATTTTGATGATCTGAACCGTTCATTATGTTTAAAACATGTTTTTAAGGGTACCTGCAAGAAATCGGCTCGAAATAATATCGAGAAGAGCTTGATCTAAACAGTTTTTGATAAATGCTGACAGGAACAGTTTTATGAAAAATTGAACGGATCAAAGACTTTCCGGATATTATTTTGAGCCGATCTCTTACGGGTACCCTTAAAAACACGTTTTAAACACATTGAACGGTTCAGATCATCATAATTTGATCAAGAAGTAGGAGGTCCACACCGTAGCAAAATAGGGGATCCCTTATTAGAAGCTCACTCATACATATATAGTCCGCGCTTCTAATGAGGGATCCTTTATTTTGAAGATCTGAACCGTTCATTATGTTTAAAACATGTTTTTAAGGGTACCTGCAAGAAATCGGCTCGAAATAATATCGAGAAGAGCTTGATCTAAACAGTTTTTGATAAATGCTGACAGGAACAGTTTTATGAAAAATTGAACGGATCAAAGACTTTCCGGATATTATTTTGAGCCGATCTCTTACGGGTACCCTTAAAAACACGTTTTAAACACATTGAACGGTTCAGATCATCATAATTTGATCAAGAAGTAGGAGGTCCACACCGTAGCAAAATAGGGGATCCCTTATTAGAAGCTCACTCATACATATATAGTCCCCGCTTCTAATGAGGGATCCTTTATTTTGATGATCTGAACCGTTCATTATATTTAAAACATGTTTTTAAGGGTACCTGCAAGAAATCGGCTCGAAATAATATCGAGAAGAGCTTGATCTAAACAGTTTTTGATAAATGCTGACAGGAACAGTTTTATGAAAAATTGAACGGATCAAAGACTTTCCGGATATTATTTTGAGCCGATCTCTTACGGGTACCCTTAAAAACACATTTTAAACACATTGAACGGTTCAGATCATCATAATTTGATCAAGAAGTAGGAGGTCCACACCGTAGCAAAATAGGGGATCCCTTATTAGAAGCTCACTCATACATATATAGTCCGCGCTTCTAATGAGGGATCCTTTATTTTGATGATCTGAACCGTTCATTATGTTTAAAACATGTTTTTAAGGGTACCTGCAAGAAATCGGCTCGAAATAATATCGAGAAGAGCTTGATCTAAACAGTTTTTGATAAATGCTGACAGGAACAGTTTTATGAAAAATTGAACGGATCAAAGACTTTCCGGATATTATTTTGAGCCGATCTCTTACGGGTACCCTTAAAAACACGTTTTAAACACATTGAACGGTTCAGATTTGATCAAGAAGTAGGAGGTCCACACCGTAGCAAAATAGGGGATCCCTTATTAGAAGCTCACTCATACATATATAGTCCGCGCTTCTAATGAGGGATCCTTTATTTTGATGATCTGAACCGTTCATTATGTTTAAAACATGTTTTTAAGGGTACCTGCAAGAAATCGGCTCGAAATAATATCGAGAAGAGCTTGATCTAAACAGTTTTTGATAAATGCTGACAGGAACAGTTTTATGAAAAATTGAACGGATCAAAGACTTTCCGGATATTATTTTGAGCCGATCTCTTACGGGTACCCTTAAAAACACGTTTTAAACACATTGAACGGTTCAGATCATCATAATTTGATCAAGAAGTAGGAGGTCCACACCGTAGCAAAATAGGGGATCCCTTATTAGAAGCTCACTCATACATATATAGTCCGCGCTTCTAATGAGGGATCCTTTATTTTGATGATCTGAACCGTTCATTATGTTTAAAACATGTTTTTAAGGGTACCTGCAAGAAATCGGCTCGAAATAATATCGAGAAGAGCTTGATCTAAACAGTTTTTGATAAATGCTGACAGGAACAGTTTTATGAAAAATTGAACGGATCAAAGACTTTCCGGATATTATTTTGAGCCGATCTCTTACGGGTATCCTTAAAAACACGTTTTAAACACATTGAACGGTTCAGATTTGATCAAGAAGTAGGAGGTCCACACCGTAGCAAAATAGGGGATCCCTTATTAGAAGCTCACTCATACATATATAGTCCGCGCTTCTAATGAGGGATCCTTTATTTTGATGATCTGAACCGTTCATTATGTTTAAAATATGTTTTTAAGGGTACCTGCAAGAAATCGGCTCGAAATAATATCGAGAAGAGCTTGATCTAAACAGTTTTTGATAAATGCTGACAGGAACAGTTTTATGAAAAATTGAACGGATCAAAGACTTTCCGGATATTATTTTGAGCCGATCTCTTACGGGTACCCTTAAAAACACGTTTTAAACACATTGAACGGTTCAGATCATCATAATTTGATCAAGAAGTAGGAGGTCCACACCGTAGCAAAATAGGGGATCCCTTATTAGAAGCTCACTCATACATATATAGTCCGCGCTTCTAATGAGGGATCCTTTATTTTGATGATCTGAACCGTTCATTATGTTTAAAACATGTTTTTAAGGGTACCTGCAAGAAATCGGCTCGAAATAATATCGAGAAGAGCTTGATCTAAACAGTTTTTGATAAATGCTGACAAGAACAGTTTTATGAAAAATTGAACGGATCAAAGACTTTCCGGATATTATTTTGAGCCGATCTCTTACGGGTACCCTTAAAAACACGTTTTAAACACATTGAACGGTTCAGATCATCATAATTTGATCAAGAAGTAGGAGGTCCACACCGTAGCAAAATAGGGGATCCCTTATTAGAAGCTCACTCATACATATATAGTCCGCGCTTCTAATGAGGGATCCTTTATTTTGATGATCTGAACCGTTCATTATGTTTAAAACATGTTTTTAAGGGTACCTGCAAGAAATCGGCTCGAAATAATATCGAGAACAGCTTGATCTAAACAGTTTTTGATAAATGCTGACAGGAACAGTTTTATGAAAAATTGAACGGATCAAAGACTTTTCGGATATTATTTTGAGCCGATCTCTTACGGGTACCCTTAAAAACACGTTTTAAACACATTGAACGGTTCAGATCATCATAATTTGATCAAGAAGTAGGAGGTCCACACCGTAGCAAAATAGGGGATCCCTTATTAGAAGCTCACTCATACATATATAGTCCGCGCTTCTAATGAGGGATCCTTTATTTTGATGATCTGAACCGTTCATTATGTTTAAAACATGTTTTTAAGGGTACCTGCAAGAAATCGGCTCGAAATAATATCGAGAAGAGCTTGATCTAAACAGTTTTTGATAAATGCTGATAGGAACAGTTTTATGAAAAATTGAACGGATCAAAGACTTTCCGGATATTATTTTGAGCCGATCTCTTACGGGTACCCTTAAAAACACGTTTTAAACACATTGAACGGTTCAGATTTGATCAAGAAGTAGGAGGTCCACACCGTAGCAAAATAGGGGATCCCTTATTAGAAGCTCACTCATACATATATAGTCCGCGCTTCTAATGAGGGATCCTTTATTTTGATGATCTGAACCGTTCATTATGTTTAAAACATGTTTTTAAGGGTACCTGCAAGAAATCGGCTCGAAATAATATCGAGAAGAGCTTGATCTAAACAGTTTTTGATAAATGCTGACAGGAACAGTTTTATGAAAAATTGAACGGATCAAAGACTTTCCGGATATTATTTTGAGCCGATCTCTTACGGGTACCCTTAAAAACACGTTTTAAACACATTGAACGGTTCAGATCATCATAATTTGATCAAGAAGTAGGAGGTCCACACCGTAGCAAAATAGGGGATCCCTTATTAGAAGCTCACTCATACATATATAGTCCGCGCTTCTAATGAGGGATCCTTTATTTTGATGATCTGAACCGTTCATTATGTTTAAAACATGTTTTTAAGGGTACCTGCAAGAAATCGGCTCGAAATAATATCGAGAAGAGCTTGATCTAAACAGTTTTTGATAAATTCTGACAGGAACAGTTTTATGAAAAATTGAACGGATCAAAGACTTTCCGGATATTATTTTGAGCCGATCTCTTACGGGTACCCTTAAAAACACGTTTTAAACACATTGAACGGTTCAGATTTGATCAAGAAGTAGGAGGTCCACACCGTAGCAAAATAGGGGATCCCTTATTAGAAGCTCACTCATACATATATAGTCCGCGCTTCTAATGAGGGATCCTTTATTTTGATGATCTGAACCGTTCATTATGTTTAAAACATGTTTTTAAGGGTACCTGCAAGAAATCGGCTCGAAATAATATCGAGAAGAGCTTGATCTAAACAGTTTTTGATAAATGCTGACAGGAACAGTTTTATGAAAAATTGAACGGATCAAAGACTTTCCGGATATTATTTTGAGCCGATCTCTTACGGGTACCCTTAAAAACACGTTTTAAACACATTGAACGGTTCAGATCATCATAATTTGATCAAGAAGTAGGAGGTCCACACCGTAGCAAAATAGGGGATCCCTTATTAGAAGCTCACTCATACATATATAGTCCGCGCTTCTAATGAGGGATCCTTTATTTTGATGATCTGAACCGTTCATTATGTTTAAAACATGTTTTTAAGGGTACCTGCAAGAAATCGGCTCGAAATAATATCGAGAAGAGCTTGATCTAAACAGTTTTTGATAAATGCTGACAGGAACAGTTTTATGAAAAATTGAACGGATCAAAGACTTTCCGGATATTATTTTGAGCCGATCTCTTACGGGTACCCTTAAAAACACGTTTTAAACACATTGAACGGTTCAGATCATCATAATTTGATCAAGAAGTAGGAGGTCCACACCGTAGCAAAATAGGGGATCCCTTATTAGAAGCTCACTCATACATATATAGTCCGCGCTTCTAATGAGGGATCCTTTATTTTGATGATCTGAACCGTTCATTATGTTTAAAACATGTTTTTAAGGGTACCTGCAAGAAATCGGCTCGAAATAATATCGAGAAGAGCTTGATCTAAACAGTTTTTGATAAATGCTGACAGGAACAGTTTTATGAAAAATTGAACGGATCAAAGACTTTCCGGATATTATTTTGACCCGATCTCTTACGGGTACCCTTAAAAACACGTTTTAAACACATTGAACGGTTCAGATCATCATAATTTGATCAAGAAGTAGGAGGTCCACACCGTAGCAAAATAGGGGATCCCTTATTAGAAGCTCACTCATACATATATAGTCCGCGCTTCTAATGAGGGATCCTTTATTTTGATGATCTGAACCGTTCATTATGTTTAAAACATGTTTTTAAGGGTACCTGCAAGAAATCGGCTCGAAATAATATCGAGAAGAGCTTGATCTAAACAGTTTTTGATAAATGCTGACAGGAACAGTTTTATGAAAAATTGAACGGATCAAAGACTTTCCGGATATTATTTTGAGCCGATCTCTTACGGGTACCCTTAAAAACACGTTTTAAACACATTGAACGGTTCAGATCATCATAATTTGATCAAGAAGTAGGAGGTCCACACCGTAGCAAAATAGGGGATCCCTTATTAGAAGCTCACTCATACATATATAGTCCGCGCTTCTAATGAGGGATCCTTTATTTTGATGATCTGAACCGTTCATTATGTTTAAAACATGTTTTTAAGGGTACCTGCAAGAAATCGGCTCGAAATAATATCGAGAAGAGCTTGATCTAAACAGTTTTTGATAAATGCTGACAGGAACAGTTTTATGAAAAATTGAACGGATCAAAGACTTTCCGGATATTATTTTGAGCCGATCTCTTACGGGTACCCTTAAAAACACGTTTTAAACACATTGAACGGTTCAGATCATCATAATTTGATCAAGAAGTAGGAGGTCCACACCGTAGCAAAATAGGGGATCCCTTATTAGAAGCTCACTCATACATATATAGTCCGCGCTTCTAATGAGGGATCCTTTATTTTGATGATCTGAACCGTTCATTATGTTTAAAAAATGTTTTTAAGGGTACCTGCAAGAAATCGGCTCGAAATAATATCGAGAAGAGCTTGATCTAAACAGTTTTTGATAAATGCTGACAGGAACAGTTTTATGAAAAATTGAACGGATCAAAGACTTTCCGGATATTATTTTGAGCCGATCTCTTACGGGTACCCTTAAAAACACGTTTTAAACACATTGAACGGTTCAGATCATCATAATTTGATCAAGAAGTAGGAGGTCCACACCGTAGCAAAATAGGGGATCCCTTATTAGAAGCTCACTCATACATATATAGTCCGCGCTTCTAATGAGGGATCCTTTATTTTGATGATCTGAACCGTTCATTATGTTTAAAACATGTTTTTAAGGGTACCTGCAAGAAATCGGCTCGAAATAATATCGAGAAGAGCTTGATCTAAACAGTTTTTGATAAATGCTGACAGGAACAGTTTTATGAAAAATTGAACGGATCAAAGACTTTCCGGATATTATTTTGAGCCGATCTCTTACGGGTACCCTTAAAAACACGTTTTAAACACATTGAACGGTTCAGATCATCATAATTTGATCAAGAAGTAGGAGGTCCACACCGTAGCAAAATAGGGGATCCCTTATTAGAAGCTCACTCATACATATATAGTCCGCGCTTCTAATGAGGGATCCTTTATTTTGATGATCTGAACCGTTCATTATGTTTAAAACATGTTTTTAAGGGTAACTGCAAGAAATCGGCTCGAAATAATATCGAGAAGAGCTTGATCTAAACAGTTTTTGATAAATGCTGACAGGAACAGTTTTATGAAAAATTGAACGGATCAAAGACTTTCCGGATATTATTTTGAGCCGATCTCTTACGGGTACCCTTAAAAACACGTTTTAAACACATTGAACGGTTCAGATCATCATAATTTGATCAAGAAGTAGGAGGTCCACACCGTAGCAAAATAGGGGATCCCTTATTAGAAGCTCACTCATACATATATAGTCCGCGCTTCTAATGAGGGATCCTTTATTTTGATGATCTGAACCGTTCATTATGTTTAAAACATGTTTTTAAGGGTACCTGCAAGAAATCGGCTCGAAATAATATCGAGAAGAGCTTGATCTAAACAGTTTTTGATAAATGCTGACAGGAACAGTTTTATGAAAAATTGAACGGATCAAAGACTTTCCGGATATTATTTTGAGCCGATCTCTTACGGGTACCCTTAAAAACACGTTTTAAACACATTGAACGGTTCAGATCATCATAATTTGATCAAGAAGTAGGAGGTCCACACCGTAGCAAAATAGGAGATCCCTTATTAGAAGCTCACTCATACATATATAGTCCGCGCTTCTAATGAGGGATCCTTTATTTTGATGATCTGAACCGTTCATTATGTTTAAAACATGTTTTTAAGGGTACCTGCAAGAAATCGGCTCGAAATAATATCGAGAAGAGCTTGATCTAAACAGTTTTTGATAAATGCTGACAGGAACAGTTTTATGAAAAATTGAACGGATCAAAGACTTTCCGGATATTATTTTGAGCCGATCTCTTACGGGTACCCTTAAAAACACGTTTTAAACACATTGAACGGTTCAGATCATCATAATTTGATCAAGAAGTAGGAGGTCCACACCGTAGCAAAATAGGAGATCCCTTATTAGAAGCTCACTCATACATATATAGTCCGCGCTTCTAATGAGGGATCCTTTATTTTGATGATCTGAACCGTTCATTATGTTTAAAACATGTTTTTAAGGGTACCTGCAAGAAATCGGCTCGAAATAATATCGAGAAGAGCTTGATCTAAACAGTTTTTGATAAATGCTGACAGGAACAGTTTTATGAAAAATTGAACGGATCAAAGACTTTCCGGATATTATTTTGAGCCGATCTCTTACGGGTACCCTTAAAAACACGTTTTAAACACATTGAACGGTTCAGATCATCATAATTTGATCAAGAAGTAGGAGGTCCACACCGTAGCAAAATAGGGGATCCCTTATTAGAAGCTCACTCATACATATATAGTCCGCGCTTCTAATGAGGGATCCTTTATTTTGATGATCTGAACCGTTCATTATGTTTAAAACATGTTTTTAAGGGTACCTGCAAGAAATCGGCTCGAAATAATATCGAGAAGAGCTTGATCTAAACAGTTTTTGATAAATGCTGACAGGAACAGTTTTATGAAAAATTGAACGGATCAAAGACTTTCCGGATATTATTTTGAGCCGATCTCTTACGGGTACCCTTAAAAACACGTTTTAAACACATTGAACGGTTCAGATCATCATAATTTGATCAAGAAGTAGGAGGTCCACACCGTAGCAAAATAGGAGATCCCTTATTAGAAGCTCACTCATACATATATAGTCCGCGCTTCTAATGAGGGATCCTTTATTTTGATGATCTGAACCGTTCATTATGTTTAAAACATGTTTTTAAGGGTACCTGCAAGAAATCGGCTCGAAATAATATCGAGAAGAGCTTGATCTAAACAGTTTTTGATAAATGCTGACAGGAACAGTTTTATGAAAAATTGAACGGATCAAAGACTTTCCGGATATTATTTTGAGCCGATCTCTTACGGGTACCCTTAAAAACACGTTTTAAACACATTGAACGGTTCAGATCATCATAATTTGATCAAGAAGTAGGAGGTCCACACCGTAGCAAAATAGGAGATCCCTTATTAGAAGCTCACTCATACATATATAGTCCGCGCTTCTAATGAGGGATCCTTTATTTTGATGATCTGAACCGTTCATTATGTTTAAAACATGTTTTTAAGGGTACCTGCAAGAAATCGGCTCGAAATAATATCGAGAAGAGCTTGATCTAAACAGTTTTTGATAAATGCTGACAGGAACAGTTTTATGAAAAATTGAACGGATCAAAGACTTTCCGGATATTATTTTGAGCCGATCTCTTACGGGTACCCTTAAAAACACGTTTTAAACACATTGAACGGTTCAGATCATCATAATTTGATCAAGAAGTAGGAGGTCCACACCGTAGCAAAATAGGGGATCCCTTATTAGAAGCTCACTCATACATATATAGTCCGCGCTTCTAATGAGGGATCCTTTATTTTGATGATCTGAACCGTTCATTATGTTTAAAACATGTTTTTAAGGGTACCTGCAAGAAATCGGCTCGAAATAATATCGAGAAGAGCTTGATCTAAACAGTTTTTGATAAATGCTGACAGGAACAGTTTTATGAAAAATTGAACGGATCAAAGACTTTCCGGATATTATTTTGAGCCAATCTCTTACGGGTACCCTTAAAAACACGTTTTAAACACATTGAACGGTTCAGATCATCATAATTTGATCAAGAAGTAGGAGGTCCACACCGTAGCAAAATAGGGGATCCCTTATTAGAAGCTCACTCATACATATATAGTCCGCGCTTCTAATGAGGGATCCTTTATTTTGATAATCTGAACCGTTCATTATGTTTAAAACATGTTTTTAAGGGTACCTGCAAGAAATCGGCTCGAAATAATATCGAGAAGAGCTTGATCTAAACAGTTTTTGATAAATGCTGACAGGAACAGTTTTATGAAAAATTGAACGGATCAAAGACTTTCCGGATATTATTTTGAGCCGATCTCTTACGGGTACCCTTAAAAACACGTTTTAAACACATTGAACGGTTCAGATCATCATAATTTGATCAAGAAGTAGGAGGTCCACACCGTAGCAAAATAGGGGATCCCTTATTAGAAGCTCACTCATACATATATAGTCCGCGCTTCTAATGAGGGATCCTTTATTTTGATGATCTGAACCGTTCATTATGTTTAAAACATGTTTTTAAGGGTACCTGCAAGAAATCGGCTCGAAATAATATCGAGAAGAGCTTGATCTAAACAGTTTTTGATAAATGCTGACAGGAACAGTTTTATGAAAAATTGAACGGATCAAAGACTTTCCGGATATTATTTTGAGCCGATCTCTTACGGGTACCCTTAAAAACACGTTTTAAACACATTGAACGGTTCAGATCATCATAATTTGATCAAGAAGTAGGAGGTCCACACCGTAGCAAAATAGGGGATCCCTTATTAGAAGCTCACTCATACATATATAGTCCGCGCTTCTAATGAGGGATCCTTTATTTTGATGATCTGAACCGTTCATTATGTTTAAAACATGTTTTTAAGGGTACCTGCAAGAAATCGGCTCGAAATAATATCGAGAAGAGCTTGATCTAAACAGTTTTTGATAAATGCTGACAGGAACAGTTTTATGAAAAATTGAACGGATCAAAGACTTTCCGGATATTATTTTGAGCCGATCTCTTACGGGTACCCTTAAAAACACGTTTTAAACACATTGAACGGTTCAGATCATCATAATTTGATCAAGAAGTAGGAGGTCCACACCGTAGCAAAATAGGGGATCCCTTATTAGAAGCTCACTCATACATATATAGTCCGCGCTTCTAATGAGGGATCCTTTATTTTGATGATCTGAACCGTTCATTATGTTTAAAACATGTTTTTAAGGGTACCTGCAAGAAATCGGCTCGAAATAATATCGAGAAGAGCTTGATCTAAACAGTTTTTGATAAATGCTGACAGGAACAGTTTTATGAAAAATTGAACGGATCAAAGACTTTCCGGATATTATTTTGAGCCGATCTCTTACGGGTACCCTTAAAAACACGTTTTAAACACATTGAACGGTTCAGATTTGATCAAGAAGTAGGAGGTCCACACCGTAGCAAAATAGGGGATCCCTTATTAGAAGCTCACTCATACATATATAGTCCGCGCTTCTAATGAGGGATCCTTTATTTTGATGATCTGAACCGTTCATTATGTTTAAAACATGTTTTTAAGGGTACCTGCAAGAAATCGGCTCGAAATAATATCGAGAAGAGCTTGATCTAAACAGTTTTTGATAAATTCTGACAGGAACAGTTTTATGAAAAATTGAACGGATCAAAGACTTTCCGGATATTATTTTGAGCCGATCTCTTACGGGTACCCTTAAAAACACGTTTTAAACACATTGAACGATTCAGATCATCATAATTTGATCAAGAAGTAGGAGGTCCACACCGTAGCAAAATAGGGGATCCCTTATTAGAAGCTCACTCATACCTATATAGTCCGCGCTTCTAATGAGGGATCCTTTATTTTGATGATCTGAACCGTTCATTATGTTTAAAACATGTTTTTAAGGGTACCTGCAAGAAATCGGCTCGAAATAATATCGAGAAGAGCTTGATCTAAACAGTTTTTGATAAATGCTGACAGGAACAGTTTTATGAAAAATTGAACGGATCAAAGACTTTCCGGATATTATTTTGAGCCGATCTCTTACGGGTACCCTTAAAAACACGTTTTAAACACATTGAACGGTTCAGATCATCATAATTTGATCAAGAAGTAGGAGGTCCACACCGTAGCAAAATAGGGGATCCCTTATTAGAAGCTCACTCATACATATATAGTCCGCGCTTCCAATGAGGGATCCTTTATTTTGATGATCTGAACCGTTCATTATGTTTAAAACATGTTTTTAAGGGTACCTGCAAGAAATCGGCTCGAAATAATATCGAGAAGAGCTTGATCTAAACAGTTTTTGATAAATGCTGACAGGAACAGTTTTATGAAAAATTGAACGGATCAAAGACTTTCCGGATATTATTTTGAGCCGATCTCTTACGGGTACCCTTAAAAACACGTTTTAAACACATTGAACGGTTCAGATCATCATAATTTGATCAAGAAGTAGGAGGTCCACACCGTAGCAAAATAGGGGATCCCTTATTAGAAGCTCACTCATACATATATAGTCCGCGCTTCTAATGAGGGATCCTTTATTTTGATGATCTGAACCGTTCATTATGTTTAAAACATGTTTTTAAGGGTACCTGCAAGAAATCGGCTCGAAATAATATCGAGAAGAGCTTGATCTAAACAGTTTTTGATAAATGCTGACAGGAACAGTTTTATGAAAAATTGAACGGATCAAAGACTTTCCGGATATTATTTTGAGCCGATCTCTTACGGGTACCCTTAAAAACACGTTTTAAACACATTGAACGGTTCAGATCATCATAATTTGATCAAGAAGTAGGAGGTCCACACCGTAGCAAAATAGGGGATCCCTTATTAGAAGCTCACTCATACATATATAGTCCGCGCTTCTAATGAGGGATCCTTTATTTTGATGATCTGAACCGTTCATTATGTTTAAAACATGTTTTTAAGGGTACCTGCAAGAAATCGGCTCGAAATAATATCGAGAAGAGCTTGATCTAAACAGTTTTTGATAAATGCTGACAGGAACAGTTTTATGAAAAATTGAACGGATCAAAGACTTTCCGGATATTATTTTGAGCCGATCTCTTACGGGTACCCTTAAAAACACGTTTTAAACACATTGAACGGTTCAGATTTGATCAAGAAGTAGGAGGTCCACACCGTAGCAAAATAGGGGATCCCTTATTAGAAGCTCACTCATACATATATAGTCCGCGCTTCTAATGAGGGATCCTTTATTTTGATGATCTGAACCGTTCATTATGTTTAAAACATGTTTTTAAGGGTACCTGCAAGAAATCGGCTCGAAATAATATCGAGAAGAGCTTGATCTAAACAGTTTTTGATAAATTCTGACAGGAACAGTTTTATGAAAAATTGAACGGATCAAAGACTTTCCGGATATTATTTTGAGCCGATCTCTTACGGGTACCCTTAAAAACACGTTTTAAACACATTGAACGATTCAGATCATCATAATTTGATCAAGAAGTAGGAGGTCCACACCGTAGCAAAATAGGGGATCCCTTATTAGAAGCTCACTCATACCTATATAGTCCGCGCTTCTAATGAGGGATCCTTTATTTTGATGATCTGAACCGTTCATTATGTTTAAAACATGTTTTTAAGGGTACCTGCAAGAAATCGGCTCGAAATAATATCGAGAAGAGCTTGATCTAAACAGTTTTTGATAAATGCTGACAGGAACAGTTTTATGAAAAATTGAACGGATCAAAGACTTTCCGGATATTATTTTGAGCCGATCTCTTACGGGTACCCTTAAAAACACGTTTTAAACACATTGAACGGTTCAGATCATCATAATTTGATCAAGAAGTAGGAGGTCCACACCGTAGCAAAATAGGGGATCCCTTATTAGAAGCTCACTCATACATATATAGTCCGCGCTTCTAATGAGGGATCCTTTATTTTGATGATCTGAACCGTTCATTATGTTTAAAACATGTTTTTAAGGGTACCTGCAAGAAATCGGCTCGAAATAATATCGAGAAGAGCTTGATCTAAACAGTTTTTGATAAATGCTGACAGGAACAGTTTTATGAAAAATTGAACGGATCAAAGACTTTCCGGATATTATTTTGAGCCGATCTCTTACGGGTACCCTTAAAAACACGTTTTAAACACATTGAACGGTTCAGATTTGATCAAGAAGTAGGAGGTCCACACCGTAGCAAAATAGGGGATCCCTTATTAGAAGCTCACTCATACATATATAGTCCGCGCTTCTGATGAGGGATCCTTTATTTTGATGATCTGAACCGTTCATTATGTTTAAAACATGTTTTTAAGGGTACCTGCAAGAAATCGGCTCGAAATAATATCGAGAAGAGCTTGATCTAAACAGTTTTTGATAAATGCTGACAGGAACAGTTTTATGAAAAATTGAACGGATCAAAGACTTTCCGGATATTATTTTGAGCCGATCTCTTACGGGTACCCTTAAAAACACGTTTTAAACACATTGAACGGTTCAGATCATCATAATTTGATCAAGAAGTAGGAGGTCCACACCGTAGCAAAATAGGGGATCCCTTATTAGAAGCTCACTCATACATATATAGTCCGCGCTTCTAATGAGGGATCCTTTATTTTGATGATCTGAACCGTTCATTATGTTTAAAACATGTTTTTAAGGGTACCTGCAAGAAATCGGCTCGAAATAATATCGAGAAGAGCTTGATCTAAACAGTTTTTGATAAATGCTGACAGGAACAGTTTTATGAAAAATTGAACGGATCAAAGACTTTCCGGATATTATTTTGAGCCGATCTCTTACGGGTACCCTTAAAAACACGTTTTAAACACATTGAACGGTTCAGATTTGATCAAGAAGTAGGAGGTCCACACCGTAGCAAAATAGGGGATCCCTTATTAGAAGCTCACTCATACATATATAGTCCGCGCTTCTAATGAGGGATCCTTTATTTTGATGATCTGAACCGTTCATTATGTTTAAAACATGTTTTTAAGGGTACCTGCAAGAAATCGGCTCGAAATAATATCGAGAAGAGCTTGATCTAAACAGTTTTTGATAAATGCTGACAGGAACAGTTTTATGAAAAATTGAACGGATCAAAGACTTTCCGGATATTATTTTGAGCCGATCTCTTACGGGTACCCTTAAAAACACGTTTTAAACACATTGAACGGTTCAGATCATCATAATTTGATCAAGAAGTAGGAGGTCCACACCGTAGCAAAATAGGGGATCCCTTATGAGAAGCTCACTCATACATATATAGTCCGCGCTTCCAATGAGGGATCCTTTATTTTGATGATCTGAACCGTTCATTATGTTTAAAACATGTTTTTAAGGGTACCTGCAAGAAATCGGCTCGAAATAATATCGAGAAGAGCTTGATCTAAACAGTTTTTGATAAATGCTGACAGGAACAGTTTTATGAAAAATTGAACGGATCAAAGACTTTCCGGATATTATTTTGAGCCGATCTCTTACGGGTACCCTTAAAAACACGTTTTAAACACATTGAACGGTTCAGATTTGATCAAGAAGTAGGAGGTCCACACCGTAGCAAAATAGGGGATCCCTTATTAGAAGCTCACTCATACATATATAGTCCGCGCTTCTAATGAGGGATCCTTTATTTTGATGATCTGAACCGTTCATTATGTTTAAAACATGTTTTTAAGGGTACCTGCAAGAAATCGGCTCGAAATAATATCGAGAAGAGCTTGATCTAAACAGTTTTTGATAAATGCTGACAGGAACAGTTTTATGAAAAATTGAACGGATCAAAGACTTTCCGGATATTATTTTGAGCCGATCTCTTACGGGTACCCTTAAAAACACGTTTTAAACACATTGAACGGTTCAGATCATCATAATTTGATCAAGAAGTAGGAGGTCCACACCGTAGCAAAATAGGGGATCCCTTATTAGAAGCTCACTCATACATATATAGTCCGCGCTTCCAATGAGGGATCCTTTATTTTGATGATCTGAACCGTTCATTATGTTTAAAACATGTTTTTAAGGGTACCTGCAAGAAATCGGCTCGAAATAATATCGAGAAGAGCTTGATCTAAACAGTTTTTGATAAATGCTGACAGGAACAGTTTTATGAAAAATTGAACGGATCAAAGACTTTCCGGATATTATTTTGAGCCGATCTCTTACGGGTACCCTTAAAAACACGTTTTAAACACATTGAACGGTTCAGATCATCATAATTTGATCAAGAAGTAGGAGGTCCACACCGTAGCAAAATAGGGGATCCCTTATTAGAAGCTCACTCATACATATATAGTCCGCGCTTCTAATGAGGGATCCTTTATTTTGATGATCTGAACCGTTCATTATGTTTAAAACATGTTTTTAAGGGTACCTGCAAGAAATCGGCTCGAAATAATATCGAGAAGAGCTTGATCTAAACAGTTTTTGATAAATGCTGACAGGAACAGTTTTATGAAAAATTGAACGGATCAAAGACTTTCCGGATATTATTTTGAGCCGATCTCTTACGGGTACCCTTAAAAACACGTTTTAAACACATTGAACGGTTCAGATTTGATCAAGAAGTAGGAGGTCCACACCGTAGCAAAATAGGGGATCCCTTATTAGAAGCTCACTCATACATATATAGTCCGCGCTTCTGATGAGGGATCCTTTATTTTGATGATCTGAACCGTTCATTATGTTTAAAACATGTTTTTAAGGGTACCTGCAAGAAATCGGCTCGAAATAATATCGAGAAGAGCTTGATCTAAACAGTTTTTGATAAATGCTGACAGGAACAGTTTTATGAAAAATTGAACGGATCAAAGACTTTCCGGATATTATTTTGAGCCGATCTCTTACGGGTACCCTTAAAAACACATTTTAAACACATTGAACGGTTCAGATCATCATAATTTGATCAAGAAGTAGGAGGTCCACACCGTAGCAAAATAGGGGATCCCTTATTAGAAGCTCACTCATACATATATAGTCCGCGCTTCTAATGAGGGATCCTTTATTTTGATGATCTGAACCGTTCATTATGTTTAAAACATGTTTTTAAGGGTACCTGCAAGAAATCGGCTCGAAATAATATCGAGAAGAGCTTGATCTAAACAGTTTTTGATAAATGCTGACAGGAACAGTTTTATGAAAAATTGAACGGATCAAAGACTTTCCGGATATTATTTTGAGCCGATCTCTTACGGGTACCCTTAAAAACACGTTTTAAACACATTGAACGGTTCAGATTTGATCAAGAAGTAGGAGGTCCACACCGTAGCAAAATAGGGGATCCCTTATTAGAAGCTCACTCATACATATATAGTCCGCGCTTCTAATGAGGGATCCTTTATTTTGATGATCTGAACCGTTCATTATGTTTAAAACATGTTTTTAAGGGTACCTGCAAGAAATCGGCTCGAAATAATATCGAGAAGAGCTTGATCTAAACAGTTTTTGATAAATGCTGACAGGAACAGTTTTATGAAAAATTGAACGGATCAAAGACTTTCCGGATATTATTTTGAGCCGATCTCTTACGGGTACCCTTAAAAACACGTTTTAAACACATTGAACGGTTCAGATCATCATAATTTGATCAAGAAGTAGGAGGTCCACACCGTAGCAAAATAGGGGATCCCTTATGAGAAGCTCACTCATACATATATAGTCCGCGCTTCCAATGAGGGATCCTTTATTTTGATGATCTGAACCGTTCATTATGTTTAAAACATGTTTTTAAGGGTACCTGCAAGAAATCGGCTCGAAATAATATCGAGAAGAGCTTGATCTAAACAGTTTTTGATAAATGCTGACAGGAACAGTTTTATGAAAAATTGAACGGATCAAAGACTTTCCGGATATTATTTTGAGCCGATCTCTTACGGGTACCCTTAAAAACACGTTTTAAACACATTGAACGGTTCAGATTTGATCAAGAAGTAGGAGGTCCACACCGTAGCAAAATAGGGGATCCCTTATTAGAAGCTCACTCATACATATATAGTCCGCGCTTCTAATGAGGGATCCTTTATTTTGATGATCTGAACCGTTCATTATGTTTAAAACATGTTTTTAAGGGTACCTGCAAGAAATCGGCTCGAAATAATATCGAGAAGAGCTTGATCTAAACAGTTTTTGATAAATGCTGACAGGAACAGTTTTATGAAAAATTGAACGGATCAAAGACTTTCCGGATATTATTTTGAGCCGATCTCTTACGGGTACCCTTAAAAACACGTTTTAAACACATTGAACGGTTCAGATCATCATAATTTGATCAAGAAGTAGGAGGTCCACACCGTAGCAAAATAGGGGATCCCTTATTAGAAGCTCACTCATACATATATAGTCCGCGCTTCCAATGAGGGATCCTTTATTTTGATGATCTGAACCGTTCATTATGTTTAAAACATGTTTTTAAGGGTACCTGCAAGAAATCGGCTCGAAATAATATCGAGAAGAGCTTGATCTAAACAGTTTTTGATAAATGCTGACAGGAACAGTTTTATGAAAAATTGAACGGATCAAAGACTTTCCGGATATTATTTTGAGCCGATCTCTTACGGGTACCCTTAAAAACACGTTTTAAACACATTGAACGGTTCAGATTTGATAGAGAAGTAGGAGGTCCACACCGTAGCAAAATAGGGGATCCCTTATTAGAAGCTCACTCATACATATATAGTCCGCGCTTCTAATGAGGGATCCTTTATTTTGATGATCTGAACCGTTCATTATGTTTAAAACATGTTTTTAAGGGTACCTGCAAGAAATCGGCTCGAAATAATATCGAGAAGAGCTTGATCTAAACAGTTTTTGATAAATTCTGACAGGAACAATTTTATGAAAAATTGAACGGATCAAAGACTTTCCGGATATTATTTTGAGCCGATCTCTTACGGGTACCCTTAAAAACACGTTTTAAACACATTGAACGATTCAGATCATCATAATTTGATCAAGAAGTAGGAGGTCCACACCGTAGCAAAATAGGGGATCCCTTATTAGAAGCTCACTCATACCTATATAGTCCGCGCTTCTAATGAGGGATCCTTTATTTTGATGATCTGAACCGTTCATTATGTTTAAAACATGTTTTTAAGGGTACCTGCAAGAAATCGGCTCGAAATAATATCGAGAAGAGCTTGATCTAAACAGTTTTTGATAAATGCTGACAGGAACAGTTTTATGAAAAATTGAACGGATCAAAGACTTTCCGGATATTATTTTGAGCCGATCTCTTACGGGTACCCT
Source organism: Arctostaphylos glauca (assembly GCA_019985065.2). Taxonomy (NCBI): domain Eukaryota; kingdom Viridiplantae; phylum Streptophyta; class Magnoliopsida; order Ericales; family Ericaceae; genus Arctostaphylos; species Arctostaphylos glauca. Next base: position 438,187 of record JAHSPW020000049.1, on the reverse strand, counting down.
TAAAAACACGTTTTAAACACATTGAACGGTTCAGATTTGATCAAGAAGTAGGAGGTCCACACCGTAGCAAAATAGGGGATCCCTTATTAGAAGCTCACTCATACATATATAGTCCGCGCTTCTAATGAGGGATCCTTTATTTTGATGATCTGAACCGTTCATTATGTTTAAAACATGTTTTTAAGGGTACCTGCAAGAAATCGGCTCGAAATAATATCGAGAAGAGCTTGATCTAAACAGTTTTTGATAAATGCTGACAGGAACAGTTTTATGAAAAATTGAACGGATCAAAGACTTTCCGGATATTATTTTGAGCCGATCTCTTACGGGTACCCTTAAAAACACGTTTTAAACACATTGAACGGTTCAGATCATCATAATTTGATCAAGAAGTAGGAGGTCCACACCGTAGCAAAATAGGGGATCCCTTATTAGAAGCTCACTCATACATATATAGTCCGCGCTTCTAATGAGGGATCCTTTATTTTGATGATCTGAACCGTTCATTATGTTTAAAACATGTTTTTAAGGGTACCTGCAAGAAATCGGCTCGAAATAATATCGAGAAGAGCTTGATCTAAACAGTTTTTGATAAATGCTGACAGGAACAGTTTTATGAAAAATTGAACGGATCAAAGACTTTCCGGATATTATTTTGAGCCGATCTCTTACGGGTACCCTTAAAAACACGTTTTAAACACATTGAACGGTTCAGATTTGATCAAGAAGTAGGAGGTCCACACCGTAGCAAAATAGGGGATCCCTTATTAGAAGCTCACTCATACATATATAGTCCGCGCTTCTAATGAGGGATCCTTTATTTTGATGATCTGAACCGTTCATTATGTTTAAAACATGTTTTTAAGGGTACCTGCAAGAAATCGGCTCGAAATAATATCGAGAAGAGCTTGATCTAAACAGTTTTTGATAAATGCTGACAGGAACAGTTTTATGAAAAATTGAACGGATCAAAGACTTTCCGGATATTATTTTGAGCCGATCTCTTACGGGTACCCTTAAAAACACGTTTTAAACACATTGAACGGTTCAGATCATCATAATTTGATCAAGAAGTAGGAGGTCCACACCGTAGCAAAATAGGGGATCCCTTATTAGAAGCTCACTCATACATATATAGTCCGCGCTTCCAATGAGGGATCCTTTATTTTGATGATCTGAACCGTTCATTATGTTTAAAACATGTTTTTAAGGGTACCTGCAAGAAATCGGCTCGAAATAATATCGAGAAGAGCTTGATCTAAACAGTTTTTGATAAATGCTGAGAAGAACAGTTTTATGAAAAATTGAACGGATCAAAGACTTTCCGGATATTATTTTGAGCCGATCTCTTACGGGTACCCTTAAAAACACGTTTTAAACACATTGAACGGTTCAGATTTGATCAAGAAGTAGGAGGTCCACACCGTAGCAAAATAGGGGATCCCTTATTAGAAGCTCACTCATACATATATAGTCCGCGCTTCTAATGAGGGATCCTTTATTTTGATGATCTGAACCGTTCATTATGTTTAAAACATGTTTTTAAGGGTACCTGCAAGAAATCGGCTCTAAATAATATCGAGAAGAGCTTGATCTAAACAGTTTTTGATAAATGCTGACAGGAACAGTTTTATGAAAAATTGAACGGATCAAAGACTTTCCGGATATTATTTTGAGCCGATCTCTTACGGGTACCCTTAAAAACACGTTTTAAACACATTGAACGGTTCAGATCATCATAATTTGATCAAGAAGTAGGAGGTCCACACCGTAGCAAAATAGGGGATCCCTTATTAGAAGCTCACTCATACATATATAGTCCGCGCTTCTAATGAGGGATCCTTTATTTTGATGATCTGAACCGTTCATTATGTTTAAAACATGTTTTTAAGGGTACCTGCAAGAAATCGGCTCGAAATAATATCGAGAAGAGCTTGATCTAAACAGTTTTTGATAAATGCTGACAGGAACAGTTTTATGAAAAATTGAACGGATCAAAGACTTTCCGGATATTATTTTGAGCCGATCTCTTACGGGTACCCTTAAAAACACGTTTTAAACACATTGAACGGTTCAGATTTGATCAAGAAGTAGGAGGTCCACACCGTAGCAAAATAGGGGATCCCTTATTAGAAGCTCACTCATACATATATAGTCCGCGCTTCTAATGAGGGATCCTTTATTTTGATGATCTGAACCGTTCATTATGTTTAAAACATGTTTTTAAGGGTACCTGCAAGAAATCGGCTCGAAATAATATCGAGAAGAGCTTGATCTAAACAGTTTTTGATAAATGCTGACAGGAACAGTTTTATGAAAAATTGAACGGATCAAAGACTTTCCGGATATTATTTTGAGCCGATCTCTTACGGGTACCCTTAAAAACACGTTTTAAACACATTGAACGGTTCAGATCATCATAATTTGATCAAGAAGTAGGAGGTCCACACCGTAGCAAAATAGGGGATCCCTTATTAGAAGCTCACTCATACATATATAGTCCGCGCTTCTAATGAGGGATCCTTTATTTTGATGATCTGAACCGTTCATTATGTTTAAAACATGTTTTTAAGGGTACCTGCAAGAAATCGGCTCGAAATAATATCGAGAAGAGCTTGATCTAAACAGTTTTTGATAAATGCTGACAGGAACAGTTTTATGAAAAATTGAACGGATCAAAGACTTTTCGGATATTATTTTGAGCCGATCTCTTACGGGTACCCTTAAAAACACGTTTTAAACACATTGAACGGTTCAGATCATCATAATTTGATCAAGAAGTAGGAGGTCCACACCGTAGCAAAATAGGGGATCCCTTATTAGAAGCTCACTCATACATATATAGTCCGCGCTTCTAATGAGGGATCCTTTATTTTGATGATCTGAACCGTTCATTATGTTTAAAACATGTTTTTAAGGGTACCTGCAAGAAATCGGCTCGAAATAATATCGAGAAGAGCTTGATCTAAACAGTTTTTGATAAATGCTGACAGGAACAGTTTTATGAAAAATTGAACGGATCAAAGACTTTCCGGATATTATTTTGAGCCGATCTCTTACGGGTACCCTTAAAAACACGTTTTAAACACATTGAACGGTTCAGATCATCATAATTTGATCAAGAAGTAGGAGGTCCACACCGTAGCAAAATAGGGGATCCCTTATTAGAAGCTCACTCATACATATATAGTCCGCGCTTCTAATGAGGGATCCTTTATTTTGATGATCTGAACCGTTCATTATGTTTAAAACATGTTTTTAAGGGTACCTGCAAGAAATCGGCTCGAAATAATATCGAGAAGAGCTTGATCTAAACAGTTTTTGATAAATGCTGACAGGAACAGTTTTATGAAAAATTGAACGGATCAAAGACTTTCCGGATATTATTTTGAGCCGATCTCTTACGGGTACCCTTAAAAACACGTTTTAAACACATTGAACGGTTCAGATCATCATAATTTGATCAAGAAGTAGGAGGTCCACACCGTAGCAAAATAGGGGATCCCTTATTAGAAGCTCACTCATACATATATAGTCCGCGCTTCTAATGAGGGATCCTTTATTTTGATGATCTGAACCGTTCATTATGTTTAAAACATGTTTTTAAGGGTACCTGCAAGAAATCGGCTCGAAATAATATCGAGAAGAGCTTGATCTAAACAGTTTTTGATAAATGCTGACAGGAACAGTTTTATGAAAAATTGAACGGATCAAAGACTTTTCGGATATTATTTTGAGCCGATCTCTTACGGGTACCCTTAAAAACACGTTTTAAACACATTGAACGGTTCAGATCATCATAATTTGATCAAGAAGTAGGAGGTCCACACCGTAGCAAAATAGGGGATCCCTTATTAGAAGCTCACTCATACATATATAGTCCGCGCTTCTAATGAGGGATCCTTTATTTTGATGATCTGAACCGTTCATTATGTTTAAAACATGTTTTTAAGGGTACCTGCAAGAAATCGGCTCGAAATAATATCGAGAAGAGCTTGATCTAAACAGTTTTTGATAAATGCTGACAGGAACAGTTTTATGAAAAATTGAACGGATCAAAGACTTTCCGGATATTATTTTGAGCCGATCTCTTACGGGTACCCTTAAAAACACGTTTTAAACACATTGAACGGTTCAGATCATCATAATTTGATCAAGAAGTAGGAGGTCCACACCGTAGCAAAATAGGGGATCCCTTATTAGAAGCTCACTCATACATATATAGTCCGCGCTTCTAATGAGGGATCCTTTATTTTGATGATCTGAACCGTTCATTATGTTTAAAACATGTTTTTAAGGGTACCTGCAAGAAATCGGCTCGAAATAATATCGAGAAGAGCTTGATCTAAACAGTTTTTGATAAATGCTGACAGGAACAGTTTTATGAAAAATTGAACGGATCAAAGACTTTCCGGATATTATTTTGAGCCGATCTCTTACGGGTACCCTTAAAAACACGTTTTAAACACATTGAACGGTTCAGATCATCATAATTTGATCAAGAAGTAGGAGGTCCACACCGTAGCAAAATAGGGGATCCCTTATTAGAAGCTCACTCATACATATATAGTCCGCGCTTCTAATGAGGGATCCTTTATTTTGATGATCTGAACCGTTCATTATGTTTAAAACATGTTTTTAAGGGTACCTGCAAGAAATCGGCTCGAAATAATATCGAGAAGAGCTTGATCTAAACAGTTTTTGATAAATGCTGACAGGAACAGTTTTATGAAAAATTGAACGGATCAAAGACTTTCCGGATATTATTTTGAGCCGATCTCTTACGGGTACCCTTAAAAACACGTTTTAAACACATTGAACGGTTCAGATCATCATAATTTGATCAAGAAGTAGGAGGTCCACACCGTAGCAAAATAGGGGATCCCTTATTAGAAGCTCACTCATACATATATAGTCCGCGCTTCTAATGAGGGATCCTTTATTTTGATGATCTGAACCGTTCATTATGTTTAAAACATGTTTTTAAGGGTACCTGCAAGAAATCGGCTCGAAATAATATCGAGAAGAGCTTGATCTAAACAGTTTTTGATAAATGCTGACAGGAACAGTTTTATGAAAAATTGAACGGATCAAAGACTTTCCAGATATTATTTTGAGCCGATCTCTTACGGGTACCCTTAAAAACACGTTTTAAACACATTGAACGGTTCAGATCATCATAATTTGATCAAGAAGTAGGAGGTCCACACCGTAGCAAAAATAGGGGATCTCTTATTAGAAGCTCACTCATACATATATAGTCCGCGCTTCTAATGAGGGATCCTTTATTTTGATGATCTGAACCGTTCATTATGTTTAAAACATGTTTTTAAGGGTACCTGCAAGAAATCGGCTCGAAATAATATCGAGAAGAGCTTGATCTAAACAGTTTTTGATAAATGCTGACAGGAACAGTTTTATGAAAAATTGAACGGATCAAAGACTTTCCGGATATTATTTTGAGCCGATCTCTTACGGGTACCCTTAAAAACACGTTTTAAACACATTGAACGGTTCAGATCATCATAATTTGATCAAGAAGTAGGAGGTCCACACCGTAGCAAAATAGGGGATCCCTTATTAGAAGCTCACTCATACATATATAGTCCGCGCTTCTAATGAGGGATCCTTTATTTTGATGATCTGAACCGTTCATTATGTTTAAAACATGTTTTTAAGGGTACCTGCAAGAAATCGGCTCGAAATAATATCGAGAAGAGCTTGATCTAAACAGTTTTTGATAAATGCTGATAGGAACAGTTTTATGAAAAATTGAACGGATCAAAGACTTTCCGGATATTATTTTGAGCCGATCTCTTACGGGTACCCTTAAAAACACGTTTTAAACACATTGAACGGTTCAGATCATCATAATTTGATCAAGAAGTAGGAGGTCCACACCGTAGCAAAATAGGGGATCCCTTATTAGAAGCTCACTCATACATATATAGTCCGCGCTTCTAATGAGGGATCCTTTATTTTGATGATCTGAACCGTTCATTATGTTTAAAACATGTTTTTAAGGGTACCTGCAAGAAATCGGCTCGAAATAATATCGAGAAGAGCTTGATCTAAACAGTTTTTGATAAATGCTGACAGGAACAGTTTTATGAAAAATTGAACGGATCAAAGACTTTCCGGATATTATTTTGAGCCGATCTCTTACGGGTACCCTTAAAAACACGTTTTAAACACATTGAACGGTTCAGATTTGATCAAGAAGTAGGAGGTCCACACCGTAGCAAAATAGGGGATCCCTTATTAGAAGCTCACTCATACATATATAGTCCGCGCTTCTAATGAGGGATCTTTTATTTTGATGATCTGAACCGTTCATTATGTTTAAAACATGTTTTTAAGGGTACCTGCAAGAAATCGGCTCGAAATAATATCGAGAAGAGCTTGATCTAAACAGTTTTTGATAAATGCTGACAGGAACAGTTTTATGAAAAATTGAACGGATCAAAGACTTTCCGGATATTATTTTGAGCCGATCTCTTACGGGTACCCTTAAAAACACGTTTTAAACACATTGAACGGTTCAGATCATCATAATTTGATCAAGAAGTAGGAGGTCAACACCGTAGCAAAATAGGGGATCCCTTATTAGAAGCTCACTCATACATATATAGTCCGCGCTTCTAATGAGGGATCCTTTATTTTGATGATCTGAACCGTTCATTATGTTTAAAACATGTTTTTAAGGGTACCTGCAAGAAATCGGCTCGAAATAATATCGAGAAGAGCTTGATCTAAACAGTTTTTGATAAATGCTGACAGGAACAGTTTTATGAAAAATTGAACGGATCAAAGACTTTCCGGATATTATTTTGAGCCGATCTCTTACGGGTACCCTTAAAAACACGTTTTAAACACATTGAACGGTTCAGATCATCATAATTTGATCAAGAAGTAGGAGGTCCACACCGTAGCAAAATAGAGGATCCCTTATTAGAAAATCACTCATACATATATAGTCCGCGCTTCTAATGAGGGATCCTTTATTTTGATGATCTGAACCGTTCATTATGTTTAAAACATGATTTTAAGGGTACCTGCAAGAAATCGGCTCGAAATAATATCGAGAAGAGCTTGATCTAAACAGTTTTTGATAAATGCTGACAGGAACAGTTTTATGAAAAATTGAACGGATCAAAGACTTTCCGGATATTATTTTGAGCCGATCTCTTACGGGTACCCTTAAAAACACGTTTTAAACACATTGAACGGTTCAGATTTGATCAAGAAGTAGGAGGTCCACACCGTAGCAAAATAGGGGATCCCTTATTAGAAGCTCACTCATACATATATAGTCCGCGCTTCTAATGAGGGATCCTTTATTTTGATGATCTGAACCGTTCATTATGTTTAAAACATGTTTTTAAGGGTACCTGCAAGAAATCGGCTCGAAATAATATCGAGAAGAGCTTGATCTAAACAGTTTTTGATAAATGCTGACAGGAACAGTTTTATGAAAAATTGAACGGATCAAAGACTTTCCGGATATTATTTTGAGCCGATCTCTTACGGGTACCCTTAAAAACACGTTTTAAACACATTGAACGGTTCAGATCATCATAATTTGATCAAGAAGTAGGAGGTCCACACCGTAGCAAAATAGGGGATCCCTTATTAGAAGCTCACTCATACATATATAGTCCGCGCTTCTAATGAGGGATCCTTTATTTTGATGATCTGAACCGTTCATTATGTTTAAAACATGTTTTTAAGGGTACCTGCAAGAAATCGGCTCGAAATAATATCGAGAAGAGCTTGATCTAAACAGTTTTTGATAAATGCTGACAGGAACAGTTTTATGAAAAATTGAACGGATCAAAGACTTTCCGGATATTATTTTGAGCCGATCTCTTACGGGTACCCTTAAAAACACGTTTTAAACACATTGAACGGTTCAGATCATCATAATTTGATCAAGAAGTAGGAGGTCCACACCGTAGCAAAATAGGGGATCCCTTATTAGAAGCTCACTCATACATATATAGTCCGCGCTTCTAATGAGGGATCCTTTATTTTGATGATCTGAACCGTTCATTATGTTTAAAACATGTTTTTAAGGGTACCTGCAAGAAATCGGCTCGAAATAATATCGAGAAGAGCTTGATCTAAACAGTTTTTGATAAATGCTGACAGGAACAGTTTTATGAAAAATTGAACGGATCAAAGACTTTCCGGATATTATTTTGAGCCGATCTCTTACGGGTACCCTTAAAAACACGTTTTAAACACATTGAACGGTTCAGATCATCATAATTTGATCAAGAAGTAGGAGGTCCACACCGTAGCAAAATAGGGGATCCCTTATTAGAAGCTCACTCATACATATATAGTCCGCGCTTCTAATGAGGGATCCTTTATTTTGATGATCTGAACCGTTCATTATGTTTAAAACATGTTTTTAAGGGTACCTGCAAGAAATCGGCTCGAAATAATATCGAGAAGAGCTTGATCTAAACAGTTTTTGATAAATGCTGACAGGAACAGTTTTATGAAAAATTGAACGGATCAAAGACTTTCCAGATATTATTTTGAGCCGATCTCTTACGGGTACCCTTAAAAACACGTTTTAAACACATTGAACGGTTCAGATCATCATAATTTGATCAAGAAGTAGGAGGTCCACACCGTAGCAAAATAGGGGATCTCTTATTAGAAGCTCACTCATACATATATAGTCCGCGCTTCTAATGAGGGATCCTTTATTTTGATGATCTGAACCGTTCATTATGTTTAAAACATGTTTTTAAGGGTACCTGCAAGAAATCGGCTCGAAATAATATCGAGAAGAGCTTGATCTAAACAGTTTTTGATAAATGCTGACAGGAACAGTTTTATGAAAAATTGAACGGATCAAAGACTTTCCGGATATTATTTTGAGCCGATCTCTTACGGGTACCCTTAAAAACACGTTTTAAACACATTGAACGGTTCAGATCATCATAATTTGATCAAGAAGTAGGAGGTCCACACCGTAGCAAAATAGGGGATCCCTTATTAGAAGCTCACTCATACATATATAGTCCGCGCTTCTAATGAGGGATCCTTTATTTTGATGATCTGAACCGTTCATTATGTTTAAAACATGTTTTTAAGGGTACCTGCAAGAAATCGGCTCGAAATAATATCGAGAAGAGCTTGATCTAAACAGTTTTTGATAAATGCTGATAGGAACAGTTTTATGAAAAATTGAACGGATCAAAGACTTTCCGGATATTATTTTGAGCCGATCTCTTACGGGTACCCTTAAAAACACGTTTTAAACACATTGAACGGTTCAGATCATCATAATTTGATCAAGAAGTAGGAGGTCCACACCGTAGCAAAATAGGGGATCCCTTATTAGAAGCTCACTCATACATATATAGTCCGCGCTTCTAATGAGGGATCCTTTATTTTGATGATCTGAACCGTTCATTATGTTTAAAACATGTTTTTAAGGGTACCTGCAAGAAATCGGCTCGAAATAATATCGAGAAGAGCTTGATCTAAACAGTTTTTGATAAATGCTGACAGGAACAGTTTTATGAAAAATTGAACGGATCAAAGACTTTCCGGATATTATTTTGAGCCGATCTCTTACGGGTACCCTTAAAAACACGTTTTAAACACATTGAACGGTTCAGATTTGATCAAGAAGTAGGAGGTCCACACCGTAGCAAAATAGGGGATCCCTTATTAGAAGCTCACTCATACATATATAGTCCGCGCTTCTAATGAGGGATCTTTTATTTTGATGATCTGAACCGTTCATTATGTTTAAAACATGTTTTTAAGGGTACCTGCAAGAAATCGGCTCGAAATAATATCGAGAAGAGCTTGATCTAAACAGTTTTTGATAAATGCTGACAGGAACAGTTTTATGAAAAATTGAACGGATCAAAGACTTTCCGGATATTATTTTGAGCCGATCTCTTACGGGTACCCTTAAAAACACGTTTTAAACACATTGAACGGTTCAGATCATCATAATTTGATCAAGAAGTAGGAGGTCCACACCGTAGCAAAATAGGGGATCCCTTATTAGAAGCTCACTCATACATATATAGTCCGCGCTTCTAATGAGGGATCCTTTATTTTGATGATCTGAACCGTTCATTATGTTTAAAACATGTTTTTAAGGGTACCTGCAAGAAATCGGCTCGAAATAATATCGAGAAGAGCTTGATCTAAACAGTTTTTGATAAATGCTGACAGGAACAGTTTTATGAAAAATTGAACGGATCAAAGACTTTCCGGATATTATTTTGAGCCGATCTCTTACGGGTACCCTTAAAAACACGTTTTAAACACATTGAACGGTTCAGATCATCATAATTTGATCAAGAAGTAGGAGGTCCACACCGTAGCAAAATAGAGGATCCCTTATTAGAAAATCACTCATACATATATAGTCCGCGCTTCTAATGAGGGATCCTTTATTTTGATGATCTGAACCGTTCATTATGTTTAAAACATGTTTTTAAGGGTACCTGCAAGAAATCGGCTCGAAATAATATCGAGAAGAGCTTGATCTAAACAGTTTTTGATAAATGCTGACAGGAACAGTTTTATGAAAAATTGAACGGATCAAAGACTTTCCGGATATTATTTTGAGCCGATCTCTTACGGGTACCCTTAAAAACACGTTTTAAACACATTGAACGGTTCAGATTTGATCAAGAAGTAGGAGGTCCACACCGTAGCAAAATAGGGGATCCCTTATTAGAAGCTCACTCATACATATATAGTCCGCGCTTCTAATGAGGGATCCTTTATTTTGATGATCTGAACCGTTCATTATGTTTAAAACATGTTTTTAAGGGTACCTGCAAGAAATCGGCTCGAAATAATATCGAGAAGAGCTTGATCTAAACAGTTTTTGATAAATGCTGACAGGAACAGTTTTATGAAAAATTGAACGGATCAAAGACTTTCCGGATATTATTTTGAGCCGATCTCTTACGGGTACCCTTAAAAACACGTTTTAAACACATTGAACGGTTCAGATCATCATAATTTGATCAAGAAGTAGGAGGTCCACACCGTAGCAAAATAGGGGATCCCTTATTAGAAGCTCACTCATACATATATAGTCCGCGCTTCTAATGAGGGATCCTTTATTTTGATGATCTGAACCGTTCATTATGTTTAAAACATGTTTTTAAGGGTACCTGCAAGAAATCGGCTCGAAATAATATCGAGAAGAGCTTGATCTAAACAGTTTTTGATAAATGCTGACAGGAACAGTTTTATGAAAAATTGAACGGATCAAAGACTTTCCGGATATTATTTTGAGCCGATCTCTTACGGGTACCCTTAAAAACACGTTTTAAACACATTGAACGGTTCAGATCATCATAATTTGATCAAGAAGTAGGAGGTCCACACCGTAGCAAAATAGGGGATCCCTTATTAGAAGCTCACTCATACATATATAGTCCGCGCTTCTAATGAGGGATCCTTTATTTTGATGATCTGAACCGTTCATTATGTTTAAAACATGTTTTTAAGGGTACCTGCAAGAAATCGGCTCGAAATAATATCGAGAAGAGCTTGATCTAAACAGTTTTTGATAAATGCTGACAGGAACAGTTTTATGAAAAATTGAACGGATCAAAGACTTTCCGGATATTATTTTGAGCCGATCTCTTACGGGTACCCTTAAAAACACGTTTTAAACACATTGAACGGTTCAGATCATCATAATTTGATCAAGAAGTAGGAGGTCCACACCGTAGCAAAATAGGGGATCCCTTATTAGAAGCTCACTCATACATATATAGTCCGCGCTTCTAATGAGGGATTCTTTATTTTGATGATCTGAACCGTTCATTATGTTTAAAACATGTTTTTAAGGGTACCTGCAAGAAATCGGCTCGAAATAATATCGAGAAGAGCTTGATCTAAACAGTTTTTGATAAATGCTGACAGGAACAGTTTTATGAAAAATTGAACGGATCAAAGACTTTCCGGATATTATTTTGAGCCGATCTCTTACGGGTACCCTTAAAAACACGTTTTAAACACATTGAACGGTTCAGATCATCATAATTTGATCAAGAAGTAGGAGGTCCACACCGTAGCAAAATAGGGGATCCCTTATTAGAAGCTCACTCATACATATATAGTCCGCGCTTCTAATGAGGGATCCTTTATTTTGATGATCTGAACCGTTCATTATGTTTAAAACATGTTTTTAAGGGTACCTGCAAGAAATCGGCTCGAAATAATATCGAGAAGAGCTTGATCTAAACAGTTTTTGATAAATGCTGACAGGAACAGTTTTATGAAAAATTGAACGGATCAAAGACTTTCCGGATATTATTTTGAGCCGATCTCTTACGGGTACCCTTAAAAACACGTTTTAAACACATTGAACGGTTCAGATCATCATAATTTGATCAAGAAGTAGGAGGTCCACACCGTAGCAAAATAGGGGATCCCTAATTAGAAGCTCACTCATACATATATAGTCCGCGCTTCTAATGAGGGATCCTTTATTTTGATGATCTGAACCGTTCATTATGTTTAAAACATGTTTTTAAGGGTACCTGCAAGAAATCGGCTCGAAATAATATCGAGAAGAGCTTGATCTAAACAGTTTTTGATAAATGCTGACAGGAACAGTTTTATGAAAAATTGAACGGATCAAAGACTTTTCGGATATTATTTTGAGCCGATCTCTTACGGGTACCCTTAAAAACACGTTTTAAACATATTGAACGGTTCAGATTTGATCAAGAAGTAGGAGGTCCACACCGTAGCAAAATAGGGGATCCCTTATTAGAAGCTCACTCATACATATATAGTCCGCGCTTCTAATGAGGGATCCTTTATTTTGATGATCTGAACCGTTCATTATGTTTAAAACATGTTTTTAAGGGTACCTGCAAGAAATCGGCTCGAAATAATATCGAGAAGAGCTTGATCTAAACAGTTTTTGATAAATGCTGACAGGAACAGTTTTATGAAAAATTGAACGGATCAAAGACTTTCCGGATATTATTTTGAGCCGATCTCTTACGGGTACCCTTAAAAACACGTTTTAAACACATTGAACGGTTCAGATCATCATAATTTGATCAAGAAGTAGGAGGTCCACACCGTAGCAAAATAGGGGATCCCTTATTAGAAGCTCACTCATACATATATAGTCCGCGCTTCTAATGAGGGATCCTTTATTTTGATGATCTGAACCGTTCATTATGTTTAAAACATGTTTTTAAGGGTACCTGCAAGAAATCGGCTCGAAATAATATCGAGAAGAGCTTGATCTAAACAGTTTTTGATAAATGCTGACAGGAACAGTTTTATGAAAAATTGAACGGATCAAAGACTTTCCGGATATTATTTTGAGCCGATCTCTTACGGGTACCCTTAAAAACACGTTTTAAACACATTGAACGGTTCAGATCATCATAATTTGATCAAGAAGTAGGAGGTCCACACCGTAGCAAAATAGGGGATCCCTTATTAGAAGCTCACTCATACATATATAGTCCGCGCTTCTAATGAGGGATCCTTTATTTTGATGATCTGAACCGTTCATTATGTTTAAAACATGTTTTTAAGGGTATCTGCAAGAAATCGGCTCGAAATAATATCGAGAAGAGCTTGATCTAAACAGTTTTTGATAAATGCTGACAGGAACAGTTTTATGAAAAATTGAACGGATCAAAGACTTTCCGGATATTATTTTGAGCCGATCTCTTACGGGTACCCTTAAAAACACGTTTTAAACACATTGAACGGTTCAGATCATCATAATTTGATCAAGAAGTAGGAGGTCCACACCGTAGCAAAATAGGGGATCCCTTATTAAAAGCTCACTCATACATATATAGTCCGCGCTTCTAATGAGGGATCCTTTATTTTGATGATCTGAACCGTTCATTATGTTTAAAACATGTTTTTAAGGGTACCTGCAAGAAATCGGCTCGAAATAATATCGAGAAGAGCTTGATCTAAACAGTTTTTGATAAATGCTGACAGGAACAGTTTTATGAAAAATTGAACGGATCAAAGACTTTCCGGATATTATTTTGAGCCGATCTCTTACGGGTACCCTTAAAAACACGTTTTAAACACATTGAACGGTTCAGATCATCATAATTTGATCAAGAAGTAGGAGGTCCACACCGTAGCAAAATAGGGGATCCCTAATTAGAAGCTCACTCATACATATATAGTCCGCGCTTCTAATGAGGGATCCTTTATTTTGATGATCTGAACCGTTCATTATGTTTAAAACATGTTTTTAAGGGTACCTGCAAGAAATCGGCTCGAAATAATATCGAGAAGAGCTTGATCTAAACAGTTTTTGATAAATGCTGACAGGAACAGTTTTATGAAAAATTGAACGGATCAAAGACTTTTCGGATATTATTTTGAGCCGATCTCTTACGGGTACCCTTAAAAACACGTTTTAAACATATTGAACGGTTCAGATTTGATCAAGAAGTAGGAGGTCCACACCGTAGCAAAATAGGGGATCCCTTATTAGAAGCTCACTCATACATATATAGTCCGCGCTTCTAATGAGGGATCCTTTATTTTGATGATCTGAACCGTTCATTATGTTTAAAACATGTTTTTAAGGGTACCTGCAAGAAATCGGCTCGAAATAATATCGAGAAGAGCTTGATCTAAACAGTTTTTGATAAATGCTGACAGGAACAGTTTTATGAAAAATTGAACGGATCAAAGACTTTCCGGATATTATTTTGAGCCGATCTCTTACGGGTACCCTTAAAAACACGTTTTAAACACATTGAACGGTTCAGATCATCATAATTTGATCAAGAAGTAGGAGGTCCACACCGTAGCAAAATAGGGGATCCCTTATTAGAAGCTCACTCATACATATATAGTCCGCGCTTCTAATGAGGGATCCTTTATTTTGATGATCTGAACCGTTCATTATGTTTAAAACATGTTTTTAAGGGTACCTGCAAGAAATCGGCTCGAAATAATATCGAGAAGAGCTTGATCTAAACAGTTTTTGATAAATGCTGACAGGAACAGTTTTATGAAAAATTGAACGGATCAAAGACTTTCCGGATATTATTTTGAGCCGATCTCTTACGGGTACCCTTAAAAACACGTTTTAAACACATTGAACGGTTCAGATCATCATAATTTGATCAAGAAGTAGGAGGTCCACACCGTAGCAAAATAGGGGATCCCTTATTAGAAGCTCACTCATACATATATAGTCCGCGCTTCTAATGAGGGATCCTTTATTTTGATGATCTGAACCGTTCATTATGTTTAAAACATGTTTTTAAGGGTATCTGCAAGAAATCGGCTCGAAATAATATCGAGAAGAGCTTGATCTAAACAGTTTTTGATAAATGCTGACAGGAACAGTTTTATGAAAAATTGAACGGATCAAAGACTTTCCGGATATTATTTTGAGCCGATCTCTTACGGGTACCCTTAAAAACACGTTTTAAACACATTGAACGGTTCAGATTTGATCAAGAAGTAGGAGGTCCACACCGTAGCAAAATAGGGGATCCCTTATTAGAAGCTCACTCATATATATATAGTCCGCGCTTCTAATGAGGGATCTTTTATTTTGATGATCTGAACCGTTCATTATGTTTAAAACATGTTTTTAAGGGTACCTGCAAGAAATCGGCTCGAAATAATATCGAGAAGAGCTTGATCTAAACAGTTTTTGATAAATGCTGACAGGAACAGTTTTATGAAAAATTGAACGGATCAAAGACTTTCCGGATATTATTTTGAGCCGATCTCTTACGGGTACCCTTAAAAACACGTTTTAAACACATTGAACGGTTCAGATCATCATAATTTGATCAAGAAGTAGGAGGTCCACACCGTAGCAAAATAGGGGATCCCTTATTAGAAGCTCACTCATACATATATAGTCCGCGCTTCTAATGAGGGATCCTTTATTTTGATGATCTGAACCGTTCATTATGTTTAAAACATGTTTTTAAGGGTACCTGCAAGAAATCGGCTCGAAATAATATCGAGAAGAGCTTGATCTAAACAGTTTTTGATAAATGCTGACAGGAACAGTTTTATGAAAAATTGAACGGATCAAAGACTTTCCGGATATTATTTTGAGCCGATCTCTTACGGGTACCCTTAAAAACACGTTTTAAACACATTGAACGGTTCAGATTTGATCAAGAACTAGGAGGTCCACACCGTAGCAAAATAGGGGATCCCTTATTAGAAGCTCACTCATACATATATAGTCCGCGCTTCTAATGAGGGATCCTTTATTTTGATGATCTGAACCGTTCATTATGTTTAAAACATGTTTTTAAGGGTACCTGCAAGAAATCGGCTCGAAATAATATCGAGAAGAGCTTGATCTAAACAGTTTTTGATAAATGCTGACAGGAACAGTTTTATGAAAAATTGAACGGATCAAAGACTTTCCGGATATTATTTTGAGCCGATCTCTTACGGGTACCCTTAAAAACACGTTTTAAACACATTGAACGGTTCAGATCATCATAATTTGATCAAGAAGTAGGAGGTCCACACCGTAGCAAAATAGGGGATCCCTTATTAGAAGCTCACTCATACATATATAGTCCGCGCTTCTAATGAGGGATCCTTTATTTTGATGATCTGAACCGTTCATTATGTTTAAAACATGTTTTTAAGGGTACCTGCAAGAAATCGGCTCGAAATAATATCGAGAAGAGCTTGATCTAAACAGTTTTTGATAAATGCTGACAGGAACAGTTTTATGAAAAATTGAACGGATCAAAGACTTTCCGGATATTATTTTGAGCCGATCTCTTACGGGTACCCTTAAAAACACGTTTTAAACACATTGAACGGTTCAGATCATCATAATTTGATCAAGAAGTAGGAGGTCCACACCGTAGCAAAATAGGGGATCCCTTATTAGAAGCTCACTCATACATATATAGTCCGCGCTTCTAATGAGGGATCCTTTATTTTGATGATCTGAACCGTTCATTATGTTTAAAACATGTTTTTAAGGGTACCTGCAAGAAATCGGCTCGAAATAATATCGAGAAGAGCTTGATCTAAACAGTTTTTGATAAATGCTGACAGGAACAGTTTTATGAAAAATTGAACGGATCAAAGACTTTCCGGATATTATTTTGAGCCGATCTCTTACGGGTACCCTTAAAAACACGTTTTAAACACATTGAACGGTTCAGATCATCATAATTTGATCAAGAAGTAGGAGGTCCACACCGTAGCAAAATAGGGGATCCCTTATTAGAAGCTCACTCATACATATATAGTCCGCGCTTCTAATGAGGGATCCTTTATTTTGATGATCTGAACCGTTCATTATGTTTAAAACATGTTTTTAAGGGTACCTGCAAGAAATCGGCTCGAAATAATATCGAGAAGAGCTTGATCTAAACAGTTTTTGATAAATGCTGACAGGAACAGTTTTATGAAAAATTGAACGGATCAAAGACTTTCCGGATATTATTTTGAGCCGATCTCTTACGGGTACCCTTAAAAACACGTTTTAAACACATTGAACGGTTCAGATCATCATAATTTGATCAAGAAGTAGGAGGTTCACACCGTAGCAAAATAGGGGATCCCTTATTAGAAGCTCACTCATACATATATAGTCCGCGCTTCTAATGAGGGATCCTTTATTTTGATGATCTGAACCGTTCATTATGTTCAAAACATGTTTTTAAGGGTACCTGCAAGAAATCGGCTCGAAATAATATCGAGAAGAGCTTGATCTAAACAGTTTTTGATAAATGCTGACAGGAACAGTTTTATGAAAAATTGAACGGATCAAAGACTTTCCGGATATTATTTTGAGCCGATCTCTTACGGGTACCCTTAAAAACACGTTTTAAACACATTGAACGGTTCAGATCATCATAATTTGATCAAGAAGTAGGAGGTCCACACCGTAGCAAAATAGGGGATCCCTTATTAGAAGCTCACTCATACATATATAGTCCGCGCTTCTAATGAGGGATCCTTTATTTTGATGATCTGAACCGTTCATTATGTTTAAAACATGTTTTTAAGGGTACCTGCAAGAAATCGGCTCGAAATAATATCGAGAAGAGCTTGATCTAAACAGTTTTTGATAAATGCTGACAGGAACAGTTTTATGAAAAATTGAACGGATCAAAGACTTTTCGGATATTATTTTGAGCCGATCTCTTACGGGTACCCTTAAAAACACGTTTTAAACACATTGAACGGTTCAGATTTGATCAAGAAGTAGGAGGTCCACACCGTAGCAAAATAGGGGATCCCTTATTAGAAGCTCACTCATACATATATAGTCCGCGCTTCTAATGAGGGATCCTTTATTTTGATGATCTGAACCGTTCATTATGTTTAAAACATGTTTTTAAGGGTACCTGCAAGAAATCGGCTCGAAATAATATCGAGAAGAGCTTGATCTAAACAGTTTTTGATAAATGCTGACAGGAACAGTTTTATGAAAAATTGAACGGATCAAAGACTTTCCGGATATTATTTTGAGCCGATCTCTTACGGGTACCCTTAAAAACACGTTTTAAACACATTGAACGGTTCAGATCATCATAATTTGATCAAGAAGTAGGAGGT
This sequence comes from Arctostaphylos glauca, assembly GCA_019985065.2. Taxonomy (NCBI): domain Eukaryota; kingdom Viridiplantae; phylum Streptophyta; class Magnoliopsida; order Ericales; family Ericaceae; genus Arctostaphylos; species Arctostaphylos glauca. The sequence continues at coordinate 419,608 of JAHSPW020000049.1, read as the reverse complement.
CCACACCGTAGCAAAATAGGGGATCCCTTATTAGAAGCTCACTCATACATATATAGTCCGCGCTTCTAATGAGGGATCCTTTATTTTGATGATCTGAACCGTTCATTATGTTTAAAACATGTTTTTAAGGGTACCTGCAAGAAATCGGCTCGAAATAATATCGAGAAGAGCTTGATCTAAACAGTTTTTGATAAATGCTGACAGGAACAGTTTTATGAAAAATTGAACGGATCAAAGACTTTCCGGATATTATTTTGAGCCGATCTCTTACGGGTACCCTTAAAAACACGTTTTAAACACATTGAACGGTTCAGATCATCATAATTTGATCAAGAAGTAGGAGGTCCACACCGTAGCAAAATAGGGGATCCCTTATTAGAAGCTCACTCATACATATATAGTCCGCGCTTCTAATGAGGGATCCTTTATTTTGATGATCTGAACCGTTCATTATGTTTAAAACATGTTTTTAAGGGTACCTGCAAGAAATCGGCTCGAAATAATATCGAGAAGAGCTTGATCTAAACAGTTTTTGATAAATGCTGACAGGAACAGTTTTATGAAAAATTGAACGGATCAAAGACTTTCCGGATATTATTTTGAGCCGATCTCTTACGGGTACCCTTAAAAACACGTTTTAAACACATTGAACGGTTCAGATTTGATCAAGAAGTAGGAGGTCCACACCGTAGCAAAATAGGGGATCCCTTATTAGAAGCTCACTCATATATATATAGTCCGCGCTTCTAATGAGGGATCTTTTATTTTGATGATCTGAACCGTTCATTATGTTTAAAACATGTTTTTAAGGGTACCTGCAAGAAATCGGCTCGAAATAATATCGAGAAGAGCTTGATCTAAACAGTTTTTGATAAATGCTGACAGGAACAGTTTTATGAAAAATTGAACGGATCAAAGACTTTCCGGATATTATTTTGAGCCGATCTCTTACGGGTACCCTTAAAAACACGTTTTAAACACATTGAACGGTTCAGATCATCATAATTTGATCAAGAAGTAGGAGGTCCACACCGTAGCAAAATAGGGGATCCCTTATTAGAAGCTCACTCATACATATATAGTCCGCGCTTCTAATGAGGGATCCTTTATTTTGATGATCTGAACCGTTCATTATGTTTAAAACATGTTTTTAAGGGTACCTGCAAGAAATCGGCTCGAAATAATATCGAGAAGAGCTTGATCTAAACAGTTTTTGATAAATGCTGACAGGAACAGTTTTATGAAAAATTGAACGGATCAAAGACTTTCCGGATATTATTTTGAGCCGATCTCTTACGGGTACCCTTAAAAACACGTTTTAAACACATTGAACGGTTCAGATTTGATCAAGAAGTAGGAGGTCCACACCGTAGCAAAATAGGGGATCCCTTAATAGAAGCTCACTCATACATATATAGTCCGCGCTTCTAATGAGGGATCCTTTATTTTGATGATCTGAACCGTTCATTATGTTTAAAACATGTTTTTAAGGGTACCTGCAAGAAATCGGCTCGAAATAATATCGAGAAGAGCTTGATCTAAACAGTTTTTGATAAATGCCGACAGGAACAGTTTTATGAAAAATTGAACGGATCAAAGACTTTCCGGATATTATTTTGAGCCGATCTCTTACGGGTACCCTTAAAAACACGTTTTAAACACATTGAACGGTTCAGATTTGATCAAGAAGTAGGAGGTCCACACCGTAGCAAAATAGGGGATCCCTTATTAGAAGCTCACTCATACATATATAGTCCGCGCTTCTAATGAGGGATCCTTTATTTTGATGATCTGAACCGTTCATTATGTTTAAAACATGTTTTTAAGGGTACCTGCAAGAAATCGGCTCGAAATAATATCGAGAAGAGCTTGATCTAAACAGTTTTTGATAAATGCTGACAGGAACAGTTTTATGAAAAATTGAACGGATCAAAGACTTTCCGGATATTATTTTGAGCCGATCTCTTACGGGTACCCTTAAAAACACGTTTTAAACACATTGAACGGTTCAGATCATCATAATTTGATCAAGAAGTAGGAGGTCCACACCGTAGCAAAATAGGGGATCCCTTATTAGAAGCTCACTCATACATATATAGTCCGCGCTTCTAATGAGGGATCCTTTATTTTGATGATCTGAACCGTTCATTATGTTTAAAACATGTTTTTAAGGGTACCTGCAAGAAATCGGCTCGAAATAATATCGAGAAGAGCTTGATCTAAACAGTTTTTGATAAATGCTGACAGGAACAGTTTTATGAAAAATTGAACGGATCAAAGACTTTCCGGATATTATTTTGAGCCGATCTCTTACGGGTACCCTTAAAAACACGTTTTAAACACATTGAACGGTTCAGATCATCATAATTTGATCAAGAAGTAGGAGGTCCACACCGTAGCAAAATAGGGGATCCCTTATTAGAAGCTCACTCATACATATATAGTCCGCGCTTCTAATGAGGGATCCTTTATTTTGATGATCTGAACCGTTCATTATGTTTAAAACATGTTTTTAAGGGTACCTGCAAGAAATCGGCTCGAAATAATATCGAGAAGAGCTTGATCTAAACAGTTTTTGATAAATGCTGACAGGAACAGTTTTATGAAAAATTGAACGGATCAAAGACTTTCCGGATATTATTTTGAGCCGATCTCTTACGGGTACCCTTAAAAACACGTTTTAAACACATTGAACGGTTCAGATCATCATAATTTGATCAAGAAGTAGGAGGTCCACACCGTAGCAAAATAGGAGATCCCTTATTAGAAGCTCACTCATACATATATAGTCCGCGCTTCTAATGAGGGATCCTTTATTTTGATGATCTGAACCGTTCATTATGTTTAAAACATGTTTTTAAGGGTACCTGCAAGAAATCGGCTCGAAATAATATCGAGAAGAGCTTGATCTAAACAGTTTTTGATAAATGCTGACAGGAACAGTTTTATGAAAAATTGAACGGATCAAAGACTTTCCGGATATTATTTTGAGCCGATCTCTTACGGGTACCCTTAAAAACACGTTTTAAACACATTGAACGGTTCAGATCATCATAATTTGATCAAGAAGTAGGAGGTCCACACCGTAGCAAAATAGGGGATCCCTAATTAGAAGCTCACTCATACATATATAGTCCGCGCTTCTAATGAGGGATCCTTTATTTTGATGATCTGAACCGTTCATTATGTTTAAAACATGTTTTTAAGGGTACCTGCAAGAAATCGGCTCGAAATAATATCGAGAAGAGCTTGATCTAAACAGTTTTTGATAAATGCTGACAGGAACAGTTTTATGAAAAATTGAACGGATCAAAGACTTTTCGGATATTATTTTGAGCCGATCTCTTACGGGTACCCTTAAAAACACGTTTTAAACATATTGAACGGTTCAGATTTGATCAAGAAGTAGGAGGTCCACACCGTAGCAAAATAGGGGATCCCTTATTAGAAGCTCACTCATACATATATAGTCCGCGCTTCTAATGAGGGATCCTTTATTTTGATGATCTGAACCGTTCATTATGTTTAAAACATGTTTTTAAGGGTACCTGCAAGAAATCGGCTCGAAATAATATCGAGAAGAGCTTGATCTAAACAGTTTTTGATAAATGCTGACAGGAACAGTTTTATGAAAAATTGAACGGATCAAAGACTTTCCGGATATTATTTTGAGCCGATCTCTTACGGGTACCCTTAAAAACACGTTTTAAACACATTGAACGGTTCAGATCATCATAATTTGATCAAGAAGTAGGAGGTCCACACCGTAGCAAAATAGGGGATCCCTTATTAGAAGCTCACTCATACATATATAGTCCGCGCTTCTAATGAGGGATCCTTTATTTTGATGATCTGAACCGTTCATTATGTTTAAAACATGTTTTTAAGGGTACCTGCAAGAAATCGGCTCGAAATAATATCGAGAAGAGCTTGATCTAAACAGTTTTTGATAAATGCTGACAGGAACAGTTTTATGAAAAATTGAACGGATCAAAGACTTTCCGGATATTATTTTGAGCCGATCTCTTACGGGTACCCTTAAAAACACGTTTTAAACACATTGAACGGTTCAGATCATCATAATTTGATCAAGAAGTAGGAGGTCCACACCGTAGCAAAATAGGGGATCCCTTATTAGAAGCTCACTCATACATATATAGTCCGCGCTTCTAATGAGGGATCCTTTATTTTGATGATCTGAACCGTTCATTATGTTTAAAACATGTTTTTAAGGGTATCTGCAAGAAATCGGCTCGAAATAATATCGAGAAGAGCTTGATCTAAACAGTTTTTGATAAATGCTGACAGGAACAGTTTTATGAAAAATTGAACGGATCAAAGACTTTCCGGATATTATTTTGAGCCGATCTCTTACGGGTACCCTTAAAAACACGTTTTAAACAGATTGAACGGTTCAGATCATCATAATTTGATCAAGAAGTAGGAGGTCCACACCGTAGCAAAATAGGGGATCCCTTATTAGAAGCTCACTCATACATATATAGTCCGCGCTTCTAATGAGGGATCCTTTATTTTGATGATCTGAACCGTTCATTATGTTTAAAACATGTTTTTAAGGGTACCTGCAAGAAATCGGCTCGAAATAATATCGAGAAGAGCTTGATCTAAACAGTTTTTGATAAATGCTGACAGGAACAGTTTTATGAAAAATTGAACGGATCAAAGACTTTCCGGATATTATTTTGAGCCGATCTCTTACGGGTACCCTTAAAAACACGTTTTAAACACATTGAACGGTTCAGATCATCATAATTTGATCAAGAAGTAGGAGGTCCACACCGTAGCAAAATAGGGGATCCCTAATTAGAAGCTCACTCATACATATATAGTCCGCGCTTCTAATGAGGGATCCTTTATTTTGATGATCTGAACCGTTCATTATGTTTAAAACATGTTTTTAAGGGTACCTGCAAGAAATCGGCTCGAAATAATATCGAGAAGAGCTTGATCTAAACAGTTTTTGATAAATGCTGACAGGAACAGTTTTATGAAAAATTGAACGGATCAAAGACTTTTCGGATATTATTTTGAGCCGATCTCTTACGGGTACCCTTAAAAACACGTTTTAAACATATTGAACGGTTCAGATTTGATCAAGAAGTAGGAGGTCCACACCGTAGCAAAATAGGGGATCCCTTATTAGAAGCTCACTCATACATATATAGTCCGCGCTTCTAATGAGGGATCCTTTATTTTGATGATCTGAACCGTTCATTATGTTTAAAACATGTTTTTAAGGGTACCTGCAAGAAATCGGCTCGAAATAATATCGAGAAGAGCTTGATCTAAACAGTTTTTGATAAATGCTGACAGGAACAGTTTTATGAAAAATTGAACGGATCAAAGACTTTCCGGATATTATTTTGAGCCGATCTCTTACGGGTACCCTTAAAAACACGTTTTAAACACATTGAACGGTTCAGATCATCATAATTTGATCAAGAAGTAGGAGGTCCACACCGTAGCAAAATAGGGGATCCCTTATTAGAAGCTCACTCATACATATATAGTCCGCGCTTCTAATGAGGGATCCTTTATTTTGATGATCTGAACCGTTCATTATGTTTAAAACATGTTTTTAAGGGTACCTGCAAGAAATCGGCTCGAAATAATATCGAGAAGAGCTTGATCTAAACAGTTTTTGATAAATGCTGACAGGAACAGTTTTATGAAAAATTGAACGGATCAAAGACTTTCCGGATATTATTTTGAGCCGATCTCTTACGGGTACCCTTAAAAACACGTTTTAAACACATTGAACGGTTCAGATCATCATAATTTGATCAAGAAGTAGGAGGTCCACACCGTAGCAAAATAGGGGATCCCTTATTAGAAGCTCACTCATACATATATAGTCCGCGCTTCTAATGAGGGATCCTTTATTTTGATGATCTGAACCGTTCATTATGTTTAAAACATGTTTTTAAGGGTATCTGCAAGAAATCGGCTCGAAATAATATCGAGAAGAGCTTGATCTAAACAGTTTTTGATAAATGCTGACAGGAACAGTTTTATGAAAAATTGAACGGATCAAAGACTTTCCGGATATTATTTTGAGCCGATCTCTTACGGGTACCCTTAAAAACACGTTTTAAACACATTGAACGGTTCAGATTTGATGAAGAAGTAGGAGGTCCACACCGTAGCAAAATAGGGGATCCCTTATTAGAAGCTCACTCATATATATATAGTCCGCGCTTCTAATGAGGGATCTTTTATTTTGATGATCTGAACCGTTCATTATGTTTAAAACATGTTTTTAAGGGTACCTGCAAGAAATCGGCTCGAAATAATATCGAGAAGAGCTTGATCTAAACAGTTTTTGATAAATGCTGACAGGAACAGTTTTATGAAAAATTGAACGGATCAAAGACTTTCCGGATATTATTTTGAGCCGATCTCTTACGGGTACCCTTAAAAACACGTTTTAAACACATTGAACGGTTCAGATCATCATAATTTGATCAAGAAGTAGGAGGTCCACACCGTAGCAAAATAGGGGATCCCTTATTAGAAGCTCACTCATACATATATAGTCCGCGCTTCTAATGAGGGATCCTTTATTTTGATGATCTGAACCGTTCATTATGTTTAAAACATGTTTTTAAGGGTACCTGCAAGAAATCGGCTCGAAATAATATCGAGAAGAGCTTGATCTAAACAGTTTTTGATAAATGCTGACAGGAACAGTTTTATGAAAAATTGAACGGATCAAAGACTTTCCGGATATTATTTTGAGCCGATCTCTTACGGGTACCCTTAAAAACACGTTTTAAACACATTGAACGGTTCAGATTTGATCAAGAACTAGGAGGTCCACACCGTAGCAAAATAGGGGATCCCTTATTAGAAGCTCACTCATACATATATAGTCCGCGCTTCTAATGAGGGATCCTTTATTTTGATGATCTGAACCGTTCATTATGTTTAAAACATGTTTTTAAGGGTACCTGCAAGAAATCGGCTCGAAATAATATCGAGAAGAGCTTGATCTAAACAGTTTTTGATAAATGCTGACAGGAACAGTTTTATGAAAAATTGAACGGATCAAAGACTTTCCGGATATTATTTTGAGCCGATCTCTTACGGGTACCCTTAAAAACACGTTTTAAACACATTGAACGGTTCAGATCATCATAATTTGATCAAGAAGTAGGAGGTCCACACCGTAGCAAAATAGGGGATCCCTTATTAGAAGCTCACTCATACATATATAGTCCGCGCTTCTAATGAGGGATCCTTTATTTTGATGATCTGAACCGTTCATTATGTTTAAAACATGTTTTTAAGGGTACCTGCAAGAAATCGGCTCGAAATAATATCGAGAAGAGCTTGATCTAAACAGTTTTTGATAAATGCTGACAGGAACAGTTTTATGAAAAATTGAACGGATCAAAGACTTTCCGGATATTATTTTGAGCCGATCTCTTACGGGTACCCTTAAAAACACGTTTTAAACACATTGAACGGTTCAGATCATCATAATTTGATCAAGAAGTAGGAGGTCCACACCGTAGCAAAATAGGGGATCCCTTATTAGAAGCTCACTCATACATATATAGTCCGCGCTTCTAATGAGGGATCCTTTATTTTGATGATCTGAACCGTTCATTATGTTTAAAACATGTTTTTAAGGGTACCTGCAAGAAATCGGCTCGAAATAATATCGAGAAGAGCTTGATCTAAACAGTTTTTGATAAATGCTGACAGGAACAGTTTTATGAAAAATTGAACGGATCAAAGACTTTCCGGATATTATTTTGAGCCGATCTCTTACGGGTACCCTTAAAAACACGTTTTAAACACATTGAACGGTTCAGATCATCATAATTTGATCAAGAAGTAGGAGGTCCACACCGTAGCAAAATAGGGGATCCCTTATTAGAAGCTCACTCATACATATATAGTCCGCGCTTCTAATGAGGGATCCTTTATTTTGATGATCTGAACCGTTCATTATGTTTAAAACATGTTTTTAAGGGTACCTGCAAGAAATCGGCTCGAAATAATATCGAGAAGAGCTTGATCTAAACAGTTTTTGATAAATGCTGACAGGAACAGTTTTATGAAAAATTGAACGGATCAAAGACTTTCCGGATATTATTTTGAGCCGATCTCTTACGGGTACCCTTAAAAACACGTTTTAAACACATTGAACGGTTCAGATCATCATAATTTGATCAAGAAGTAGGAGGTTCACACCGTAGCAAAATAGGGGATCCCTTATTAGAAGCTCACTCATACATATATAGTCCGCGCTTCTAATGAGGGATCCTTTATTTTGATGATCTGAACCGTTCATTATGTTCAAAACATGTTTTTAAGGGTACCTGCAAGAAATCGGCTCGAAATAATATCGAGAAGAGCTTGATCTAAACAGTTTTTGATAAATGCTGACAGGAACAGTTTTATGAAAAATTGAACGGATCAAAGACTTTCCGGATATTATTTTGAGCCGATCTCTTACGGGTACCCTTAAAAACACGTTTTAAACACATTGAACGGTTCAGATCATCATAATTTGATCAAGAAGTAGGAGGTCCACACCGTAGCAAAATAGGGGATCCCTTATTAGAAGCTCACTCATACATATATAGTCCGCGCTTCTAATGAGGGATCCTTTATTTTGATGATCTGAACCGTTCATTATGTTTAAAACATGTTTTTAAGGGTACCTGCAAGAAATCGGCTCGAAATAATATCGAGAAGAGCTTGATCTAAACAGTTTTTGATAAATGCTGACAGGAACAGTTTTATGAAAAATTGAACGGATCAAAGACTTTTCGGATATTATTTTGAGCCGATCTCTTACGGGTACCCTTAAAAACACGTTTTAAACACATTGAACGGTTCAGATTTGATCAAGAAGTAGGAGGTCCACACCGTAGCAAAATAGGGGATCCCTTATTAGAAGCTCACTCATACATATATAGTCCGCGCTTCTAATGAGGGATCCTTTATTTTGATGATCTGAACCGTTCATTATGTTTAAAACATGTTTTTAAGGGTACCTGCAAGAAATCGGCTCGAAATAATATCGAGAAGAGCTTGATCTAAACAGTTTTTGATAAATGCTGACAGGAACAGTTTTATGAAAAATTGAACGGATCAAAGACTTTCCGGATATTATTTTGAGCCGATCTCTTACGGGTACCCTTAAAAACACGTTTTAAACACATTGAACGGTTCAGATCATCATAATTTGATCAAGAAGTAGGAGGTCCACACCGTAGCAAAATAGGGGATCCCTTATTAGAAGCTCACTCATACATATATAGTCCGCGCTTCTAATGAGGGATCCTTTATTTTGATGATCTGAACCGTTCATTATGTTTAAAACATGTTTTTAAGGGTACCTGCAAGAAATCGGCTCGAAATAATATCGAGAAGAGCTTGATCTAAACAGTTTTTGATAAATGCTGACAGGAACAGTTTTATGAAAAATTGAACGGATCAAAGACTTTCCGGATATTATTTTGAGCCGATCTCTTACGGGTACCCTTAAAAACACGTTTTAAACACATTGAACGGTTCAGATCATCATAATTTGATCAAGAAGTAGGAGGTCCACACCGTAGCAAAATAGGGGATCCCTTATTAGAAGCTCACTCATACATATATAGTCCGCGCTTCTAATGAGGGATCCTTTATTTTGATGATCTGAACCGTTCATTATGTTTAAAACATGTTTTTAAGGGTACCTGCAAGAAATCGGCTCGAAATAATATCGAGAAGAGCTTGATCTAAACAGTTTTTGATAAATGCTGACAGGAACAGTTTTATGAAAAATTGAACGGATCAAAGACTTTCCGGATATTATTTTGAGCCGATCTCTTACGGGTACCCTTAAAAACACGTTTTAAACACATTGAACGGTTCAGATTTGATCAAGAAGTAGGAGGTCCACACCGTAGCAAAATAGGGGATCCCTTATTAGAAGCTCACTCATATATATATAGTCCGCGCTTCTAATGAGGGATCTTTTATTTTGATGATCTGAACCGTTCATTATGTTTAAAACATGTTTTTAAGGGTACCTGCAAGAAATCGGCTCGAAATAATATCGAGAAGAGCTTGATCTAAACAGTTTTTGATAAATGCTGACAGGAACAGTTTTATGAAAAATTGAACGGATCAAAGACTTTCCGGATATTATTTTGAGCCGATCTCTTACGGGTACCCTTAAAAACACGTTTTAAACACATTGAACGGTTCAGATCATCATAATTTGATCAAGAAGTAGGAGGTCCACACCGTAGCAAAATAGGGGATCCCTTATTAGAAGCTCACTCATACATATATAGTCCGCGCTTCTAATGAGGGATCCTTTATTTTGATGATCTGAACCGTTCATTATGTTTAAAACATGTTTTTAAGGGTACCTGCAAGAAATCGGCTCGAAATAATATCGAGAAGAGCTTGATCTAAACAGTTTTTGATAAATGCTGACAGGAACAGTTTTATGAAAAATTGAACGGATCAAAGACTTTCCGGATATTATTTTGAGCCGATCTCTTACGGGTACCCTTAAAAACACGTTTTAAACACATTGAACGGTTCAGATTTGATCAAGAAGTAGGAGGTCCACACCGTAGCAAAATAGGGGATCCCTTATTAGAAGCTCACTCATACATATATAGTCCGCGCTTCTAATGAGGGATCCTTTATTTTGATGATCTGAACCGTTCATTATGTTTAAAACATGTTTTTAAGGGTACCTGCAAGAAATCGGCTCGAAATAATATCGAGAAGAGCTTGATCTAAACAGTTTTTGATAAATGCTGACAGGAACAGTTTTATGAAAAATTGAACGGATCAAAGACTTTCCGGATATTATTTTGAGCCGATCTCTTACGGGTACCCTTAAAAACACGTTTTAAACACATTGAACGGTTCAGATCATCATAATTTGATCAAGAAGTAGGAGGTCCACACCGTAGCAAAATAGGGGATCCCTTATTAGAAGCTCACTCATACATATATAGTCCGCGCTTCTAATGAGGGATCCTTTATTTTGATGATCTGAACCGTTCATTATGTTTAAAACATGTTTTTAAGGGTACCTGCAAGAAATCGGCTCGAAATAATATCGAGAAGAGCTTGATCTAAACAGTTTTTGATAAATGCTGACAGGAACAGTTTTATGAAAAATTGAACGGATCAAAGACTTTCCGGATATTATTTTGAGCCGATCTCTTACGGGTACCCTTAAAAACACGTTTTAAACACATTGAACGGTTCAGATCATCATAATTTGATCAAGAAGTAGGAGGTCCACACCGTAGCAAAATAGGGGATCCCTTATTAGAAGCTCACTCATACATATATAGTCCGCGCTTCTAATGAGGGATCCTTTATTTTGATGATCTGAACCGTTCATTATGTTTAAAACATGTTTTTAAGGGTACCTGCAAGAAATCGGCTCGAAATAATATCGAGAAGAGCTTGATCTAAACAGTTTTTGATAAATGCTGACAGGAACAGTTTTATGAAAAATTGAACGGATCAAAGACTTTCCGGATATTATTTTGAGCCGATCTCTTACGGGTACCCTTAAAAACACGTTTTAAACACATTGAACGGTTCAGATTTGATCAAGAAGTAGGAGGTCCACACCGTAGCAAAATAGGGGATCCCTTATTAGAAGCTCACTCATATATATATAGTCCGCGCTTCTAATGAGGGATCTTTTATTTTGATGATCTGAACCGTTCATTATGTTTAAAACATGTTTTTAAGGGTACCTGCAAGAAATCGGCTCGAAATAATATCGAGAAGAGCTTGATCTAAACAGTTTTTGATAAATGCTGACAGGAACAGTTTTATGAAAAATTGAACGGATCAAAGACTTTCCGGATATTATTTTGAGCCGATCTCTTACGGGTACCCTTAAAAACACGTTTTAAACACATTGAACGGTTCAGATCATCATAATTTGATCAAGAAGTAGGAGGTCCACACCGTAGCAAAATAGGGGATCCCTTATTAGAAGCTCACTCATACATATATAGTCCGCGCTTCTAATGAGGGATCCTTTATTTTGATGATCTGAACCGTTCATTATGTTTAAAACATGTTTTTAAGGGTACCTGCAAGAAATCGGCTCGAAATAATATCGAGAAGAGCTTGATCTAAACAGTTTTTGATAAATGCTGACAGGAACAGTTTTATGAAAAATTGAACGGATCAAAGACTTTCCGGATATTATTTTGAGCCGATCTCTTACGGGTACCCTTAAAAACACGTTTTAAACACATTGAACGGTTCAGATTTGATCAAGAAGTAGGAGGTCCACACCGTAGCAAAATAGGGGATCCCTTAATAGAAGCTCACTCATACATATATAGTCCGCGCTTCTAATGAGGGATCCTTTATTTTGATGATCTGAACCGTTCATTATGTTTAAAACATGTTTTTAAGGGTACCTGCAAGAAATCGGCTCGAAATAATATCGAGAAGAGCTTGATCTAAACAGTTTTTGATAAATGCCGACAGGAACAGTTTTATGAAAAATTGAACGGATCAAAGACTTTCCGGATATTATTTTGAGCCGATCTCTTACGGGTACCCTTAAAAACACGTTTTAAACACATTGAACGGTTCAGATTTGATCAAGAAGTAGGAGGTCCACACCGTAGCAAAATAGGGGATCCCTTATTAGAAGCTCACTCATACATATATAGTCCGCGCTTCTAATGAGGGATCCTTTATTTTGATGATCTGAACCGTTCATTATGTTTAAAACATGTTTTTAAGGGTACCTGCAAGAAATCGGCTCGAAATAATATCGAGAAGAGCTTGATCTAAACAGTTTTTGATAAATGCTGACAGGAACAGTTTTATGAAAAATTGAACGGATCAAAGACTTTCCGGATATTATTTTGAGCCGATCTCTTACGGGTACCCTTAAAAACACGTTTTAAACACATTGAACGGTTCAGATCATCATAATTTGATCAAGAAGTAGGAGGTCCACACCGTAGCAAAATAGGGGATCCCTTATTAGAAGCTCACTCATACATATATAGTCCGCGCTTCTAATGAGGGATCCTTTATTTTGATGATCTGAACCGTTCATTATGTTTAAAACATGTTTTTAAGGGTACCTGCAAGAAATCGGCTCGAAATAATATCGAGAAGAGCTTGATCTAAACAGTTTTTGATAAATGCTGACAGGAACAGTTTTATGAAAAATTGAACGGATCAAAGACTTTCCGGATATTATTTTGAGCCGATCTCTTACGGGTACCCTTAAAAACACGTTTTAAACACATTGAACGGTTCAGATCATCATAATTTGATCAAGAAGTAGGAGGTCCACACCGTAGCAAAATAGGGGATCCCTTATTAGAAGCTCACTCATACATATATAGTCCGCGCTTCTAATGAGGGATCCTTTATTTTGATGATCTGAACCGTTCATTATGTTTAAAACATGTTTTTAAGGGTACCTGCAAGAAATCGGCTCGAAATAATATCGAGAAGAGCTTGATCTAAACAGTTTTTGATAAATGCTGACAGGAACAGTTTTATGAAAAATTGAACGGATCAAAGACTTTCCGGATATTATTTTGAGCCGATCTCTTACGGGTACCCTTAAAAACACGTTTTAAACACATTGAACGGTTCAGATCATCATAATTTGATCAAGAAGTAGGAGGTCCACACCGTAGCAAAATAGGGGATCCCTTATTAGAAGCTCACTCATACATATATAGTCCGCGCTTCTAATGAGGGATCCTTTATTTTGATGATCTGAACCGTTCATTATGTTTAAAACATGTTTTTAAGGGTACCTGCAAGAAATCGGCTCGAAATAATATCGAGAAGAGCTTGATCTAAACAGTTTTTGATAAATGCTGACAGGAACAGTTTTATGAAAAATTGAACGGATCAAAGACTTTCCGGATATTATTTTGAGCCGATCTCTTACGGGTACCCTTAAAAACACGTTTTAAACACATTGAACGGTTCAGATCATCATAATTTGATCAAGAAGTAGGAGGTCCACACCGTAGCAAAATAGGGGATCCCTTATTAGAAGCTCACTCATACATATATAGTCCGCGCTTCTAATGAGGGATCCTTTATTTTGATGATCTGAACCGTTCATTATGTTTAAAACATGTTTTTAAGGGTACCTGCAAGAAATCGGCTCGAAATAATATCGAGAAGAGCTTGATCTAAACAGTTTTTGATAAATGCTGACAGGAACAGTTTTATGAAAAATTGAACGGATCAAAGACTTTCCGGATATTATTTTGAGCCGATCTCTTACGGGTACCCTTAAAAACACGTTTTAAACACATTGAACGGTTCAGATCATCATAATTTGATCAAGAAGTAGGAGGTCCACACCGTAGCAAAATAGGGGATCCCTTATTAGAAGCTCACTCATACATATATAGTCCGCGCTTCTAATGAGGGATCCTTTATTTTGATGATCTGAACCGTTCATTATGTTTAAAACATGTTTTTAAGGGTACCTGCAAGAAATCGGCTCGAAATAATATCGAGAAGAGCTTGATCTAAACAGTTTTTGATAAATGCTGACAGGAACAGTTTTATGAAAAATTGAACGGATCAAAGACTTTCCGGATATTATTTTGAGCCGATCTCTTACGGGTACCCTTAAAAACACGTTTTAAACACATTGAACGGTTCAGATCATCATAATTTGATCAAGAAGTAGGAGGTCCACACCGTAGCAAAATAGGGGATCCCTTATTAGAAGCTCACTCATACATATATAGTCCGCGCTTCTAATGAGGGATCCTTTATTTTGATGATCTGAACCGTTCATTATGTTTAAAACATGTTTTTAAGGGAACCTGCAAGAAATCGGCTCGAAATAATATCGAGAAGAGCTTGATCTAAACAGTTTTTGATAAATGCTGACAGGAACAGTTTTATGAAAAATTGAACGGATCAAAGACTTTCCGGATATTATTTTGAGCCGATCTCTTACGGGTACCCTTAAAAACACGTTTTAAACACATTGAACGGTTCAGATCATCATAATTTGATCAAGAAGTAGGAGGTCCACACCGTAGCAAAATAGGGGATCCCTTATTAGAAGCTCACTCATACCTATATAGTCCGCGCTTCTAATGAGGGATCCTTTATTTTCATGATCTGAACCGTTCATTATGTTTAAAACATGTTTTTAAGGGTACCTGCAAGAAATCGGCTCGAAATAATATCGAGAAGAGCTTGATCTAAACAGTTTTTGATAAATGCTGACAGGAACAGTTTTATGAAAAATTGAACGGATCAAAGACTTTCCGGATATTATTTTGAGCCGATCTCTTACGGGTACCCTTAAAAACACGTTTTAAACACATTGAACGGTTCAGATCATCATAATTTGATCAAGAAGTAGGAGGTCCACACCGTAGCAAAATAGGGGATCCCTTATTAGAATCTCACTCATACATATATAGTCCGCGCTTCTAATGAGGGATCCTTTATTTTGATGATCTGAACCGTTCATTATGTTTAAAACATGTTTTTAAGGGTACCTGCAAGAAATCGGCTCGAAATAATATCGAGAAGAGCTTGATCTAAACAGTTTTTGATAAATGCTGACAGGAACAGTTTTATGAAAAATTGAACGGATCAAAGACTTTCCGGATATTATTTTGAGCCGATCTCTTACGGGTACCCTTAAAAACACGTTTTAAACACATTGAACGGTTCAGATCATCATAATTTGATCAAGAAGTAGGAGATCCACACCGTAGCAAAATAGGGGATCCCTTATTAGAAGCTCACTCATACATATATAATCCGCGCTTCTAATGAGGGATCCTTTATTTTGATGATCTGAACCGTTCATTATGTTTAAAACATGTTTTTAAGGGTACCCGCAAGAAATCGGCTCGAAATAATATCGAGAAGAGCTTGATCTAAACAGTTTTTGATAAATGCTGACAGGAACAGTTTTATGAAAAATTGAACGGATCAAAGACTTTCCGGATATTATTTTGAGCCGATCTCTTACGGGTACCCTTAAAAACACGTTTTAAACACATTGAACGGTTCAGATCATCATAATTTGATCAAGAAGTAGGAGGTCCACACCGTAGCAAAATAGGGGATCCCTTATTAGAAGCTCACTCATACATATATAGTCCGCGCTTCTAATGAGGGATCCTTTATTTTGATGATCTGAACCGTTCATTATGTTTAAAACATGTTTTTAAGGGTACCTGCAAGAAATCGGCTCGAAATAATATCGAGAAGAGCTTGATCTAAACAGTTTTTGATAAATGCTGACAGGAACAGTTTTATGAAAAATTGAACGGATCAAAGACTTTCCGGATATTATTTTGAGCCGATCTCTTACGGGTACCCTTAAAAACACGTTTTAAACACATTGAACGGTTCAGATCATCATAATTTGATCAAGAAGTAGGAGGTCCACACCGTAGCAAAATAGGGGATCCCTTATTAGAAGCTCACTCATACATATATAGTCCGCGCTTCTAATGAGGGATCCTTTATTTTGATGATCTGAACCGTTCATTATGTTTAAAACATGTTTTTAAGGGTACCTGCAAGAAATCGGCTCGAAATAATATCGAGAAGAGCTTGATCTAAACAGTTTTTGATAAATGCTGACAGGAACAGTTTTATGAAAAATTGAACGGATCAAAGACTTTCCGGATATTATTTTGAGCCGATCTCTTACGGGTACCCTTAAAAACACGTTTTAAACACATTGAACGGTTCAGATCATCATAATTTGATCAAGAAGTAGGAGGTCCACACCGTAGCAAAATAGGGGATCCCTTATTAGAAGCTCACTCATACATATATAGTCCGCGCTTCTAATGAGGGATCCTTTATTTTGATGATCTGAACCGTTCATTATGTTTAAAACATGTTTTTAAGGGAACCTGCAAGAAATCGGCTCGAAATAATATCGAGAAGAGCTTGATCTAAACAGTTTTTGATAAATGCTGACAGGAACAGTTTTATGAAAAATTGAACGGATCAAAGACTTTCCGGATATTATTTTGAGCCGATCTCTTACGGGTACCCTTAAAAACACGTTTTAAACACATTGAACGGTTCAGATCATCATAATTTGATCAAGAAGTAGGAGGTCCACACCGTAGCAAAATAGGGGATCCCTTATTAGAAGCTCACTCATACATATATAGTCCGCGCTTCTAATGAGGGATCCTTTATTTTGATGATCTGAACCGTTCATTATGTTTAAAACATGTTTTTAAGGGTACCTGCAAGCAATCGGCTCGAAATAATATCGAGAAGAGCTTGATCTAAACAGTTTTTGATAAATGCTGACAGGAACAGTTTTATGAAAAATTGAACGGATCAAAGACTTTCCGGATATTATTTTGAGCCGATCTCTTACGGGTACCCTTAAAAACACGTTTTAAACACATTGAACGGTTCAGATCATCATAATTTGATCAAGAAGTAGGAGGTCCACACCGTAGCAAAATAGGGGATCCCTTATTAGAAGCTCACTCATACATATATAGTCCGCGCTTCTAATGAGGGATCCTTTATTTTGATGATCTGAACCGTTCATTATGTTTAAAACATGTTTTTAAGGGTACCTGCAAGAAATCGGCTCGAAATAATATCGAGAAGAGCTTGATCTAAACAGTTTTTGATAAATGCTGACAGGAACAGTTTTATGAAAAATTGAACGGATCAAAGACTTTCCGGATATTATTTTGAGCCGATCTCTTACGGGTACCCTTAAAAACACGTTTTAAACACATTGAACGGTTCAGATTTTATCAAGAAGTAGGAGGTCCACACCGTAGCAAAATAGGGGATCCCTTATTAGAAGCTCACTCATACATATATAGTCCGCGCTTCTAATGAGGGATCCTTTATTTTGATGATCTGAACCGTTCATTATGTTTAAAACATGTTTTTAAGGGTACCTGCAAGAAATCGGCTCGAAATAATATCGAGAAGAGCTTGATCTAAACAGTTTTTGATAAATGCTGACAGGAACAGTTTTATGAAAAATTGAACGGATCAAAGACTTTCCGGATATTATTTTGAGCCGATCTCTTACGGGTACCCTTAAAAACACGTTTTAAACACATTGAACGGTTCAGATTTGATCAAGAAGTAGGAGGTCCACACCGTAGCAAAATAGGGGATCCCTTATTAGAAGCTCACTCATACATATATAGTCCGCGCTTCTAATGAGGGATCCTTTATTTTGATGATCTGAACCGTTCATTATGTTTAAAACATGTTTTTAAGGGTACCTGCAAGAAATCGGCTCGAAATAATATCGAGAAGAGCTTGATCTAAACAGTTTTTGATAAATGCTGACAGGAACAGTTTTATGAAAAATTGAACGGATCAAAGACTTTCCGGATATTATTTTGAGCCGATCTCTTACGGGTACCCTTAAAAACACGTTTTAAACACATTGAACGGTTCAGATCATCATAATTTGATCAAGAAGTAGGAGGTCCACACCGTAGCAAAATAGGGGATCCCTTATTAGAAGCTCACTCATACATATATAGTCCGCGCTTCTAATGAGGGATCCTTTATTTTGATGATCTGAACCGTTCATTATGTTTAAAACATGTTTTTAAGGGTACCTGCAAGAAATCGGCTCGAAATAATATCGAGAAGAGCTTGATCTAAACAGTTTTTGATAAATGCTGACAGGAACAGTTTTATGAAAAATTGAACGGATCAAAGACTTTCCGGATATTATTTTGAGCCGATCTCTTACGGGTACCCTTAAAAACACGTTTTAAACACATTGAACGGTTCAGATCATCATAATTTGATCAAGAAGTAGGAGGTCCACACCTTAGCAAAATAGGGGATCCCTTATTAGAAGCTCACTCATACATATATAGTCCGCGCTTCTAATGAGGGATCCTTTATTTTGATGATCTGAACCGTTCATTATGTTTAAAACATGTTTTTAAGGGTACCTGCAAGAAATCGGCTCGAAATAATATCGAGAAGAGCTTGATCTAAACAGTTTTTGATAAATGCTGACAGGAACAGTTTTATGAAAAATTGAACGGATCAAAGACTTTCCGGATATTATTTTGAGCCGATCTCTTACGGGTACCCTTAAAAACACGTTTTAAACACATTGAACGGTTCAGATTTGATCAAGAAGTAGGAGGTCCACACCGTAGCAAAATAGGGGATCCCTTATTAGAAGCTCACTCATACATATATAGTCCGCGCTTCTAATGAGGGATCCTTTATTTTGATGATCTGAACCGTTCATTATGTTTAAAACATGTTTTTAAGGGTACCTGCAAGAAATCGGCTCGAAATAATATCGAGAAGAGCTTGATCTAAACAGTTTTTGATAAATGCTGACAGGAACAGTTTTATGAAAAATTGAACGGATCAACGACTTTCCGGATATTATTTTGAGCCGATCTCTTACGGGTACCCTTAAAAACACGTTTTAAACACATTGAACGGTTCAGATCATCATAATTTGATCAAGAAGTAGGAGGTCCACACCGTAGCAAAATAGGGGATCCCTTATTAGAAGCTCACTCATACATATATAGTCCGCGCTTCTAATGAGGGATCCTTTATTTTGATGATCTGAACCGTTCATTATGTTTAAAACATGTTTTTAAGGGTACCTGCAAGAAATCGGCTCGAAATAATATCGAGAAGAGCTTGATCTAAACAGTTTTTGATAAATGCTGACAGGAACAGTTTTATGAAAAATTGAACGGATCAACGACTTTCCGGATATTATTTTGAGCCGATCTCTTACGGGTACCCTTAAAAACACGTTTTAAACACATTGAACGGTTCAGATCATCATAATTTGATCAAGAAGTAGGAGGTCCACACCGTAGCAAAATAGGGGATCCCTTATTAGAAGCTCACTCATACATATATAGTCCGCGCTTCTAATGAGGGATCCTTTATTTTGATGATCTGAACCGTTCATTATGTTTAAAACATGTTTTTAAGGGTACCTGCAAGAAATCGGCTCGAAATAATATCGAGAAGAGCTTGATCTAAACAGTTTTTGATAAATGCTGACAGGAACAGTTTTATGAAAAATTGAACGGATCAAAGACTTTCCGGATATTATTTTGAGCCGATCTCTTACGGGTACCCTTAAAAACACGTTTTAAACACATTGAACGGTTCAGATTTGATCAAGAAGTAGGAGGTCCACACCGTAGCAAAATAGGGGATCCCTTATTAGAAGCTCACTCATACATATATAGTCCGCGCTTCTAATGAGGGATCCTTTATTTTGATGATCTGAACCGTTCATTATGTTTAAAACATGTTTTTAAGGGTACCTGCAAGAAATCGGCTCGAAATAATATCGAGAAGAGCTTGATCTAAACAGTTTTTGATAAATGCTGACAGGAACAGTTTTATGAAAAATTGAACGGATCAAAGACTTTCCGGATATTATTTTGAGCCGATCTCTTACGGGTACCCTTAAAAACACGTTTTAAACACATTGAACGGTTCAGATTTGATCAAGAAGTAGGAGGTCCACACCGTAGCAAAATAGGGGATCCCTTATTAGAAGCTCACTCATACATATATAGTCCGCGCTTCTAATGAGGGATCCTTTATTTTGATGATCTGAACCGTTCATTATGTTTAAAACATGTTTTTAAGGGTACCTGCAAGAAATCGGCTCGAAATAATATCGAGAAGAGCTTGATCTAAACAGTTTTTGATAAATGCTGACAGGAACAGTTTTATGAAAAATTGAACGGATCAAAGACTTTCCGGATATTATTTTGAGCCGATCTCTTACGGGTACCCTTAAAAACACGTTTTAAACACATTGAACGGTTCAGATTTGATCAAGAAGTAGGAGGTCCACACCGTAGCAAAATAGGGGATCCCTTATTAGAAGCTCACTCATACATATATAGTCCGCGCTTCTAATGAGGGATCCTTTATTTTGATGATCTGAACCGTTCATTATGTTTAAAACATGTTTTTAAGGGTACCTGCAAGAAATCGGCTCGAAATAATATCGAGAAGAGCTTGATCTAAACAGTTTTTGATAAATGCTGACAGGAACAGTTTTATGAAAAATTGAACGGATCAAAGACTTTCCGGATATTATTTTGAGCTGATCTCTTACGGGTACCCTTAAAAACACGTTTTAAACACATTGAACGGTTCAGATCATCATAATTTGATCAAGAAGTAGGAGGTCCACACCGTAGCAAAATAGGGGATCCCTTATTAGAAGCTCACTCATACATATATAGTCCGCGCTTCTAATGAGGGATCCTTTATTTTGATGATCTGAACCGTTCATTATGTTTAAAACATGTTTTTAAGGGTACCTGCAAGAAATCGGCTCGAAATAATATCGAGAAGAGCTTGATCTAAACAGTTTTTGATAAATGCTGACAGGAACAGTTTTATGAAAAATTGAACGGATCAAAGACTTTCCGGATATTATTTTGAGCCGATCTCTTACGGGTACCCTTAAAAACACGTTTTAAACACATTGAACGGTTCAGATCATCATAATTTGATCAAGAAGTAGGAGGTCCACACCGTAGCAAAATAGGGGATCCCTTATTAGAAGCTCACTCATACATATATAGTCCGCGCTTCTAATGAGGGATCCTTTATTTTGATGATCTGAACCGTTCATTATGTTTAAAACATGTTTTTAAGGGTACCTGCAAGAAATCGGCTCGAAATAATATCGAGAAGAGCTTGATCTAAACAGTTTTTGATAAATGCTGACAGGAACAGTTTTATGAAAAATTGAACGGATCAAAGACTTTCCGGATATTATTTTGAGCCGATCTCTTACGGGTACCCTTAAAAACACGTTTTAAACACATTGAACGGTTCAGATTTGATCAAGAAGTAGGAGGTCCACACCGTAGCAAAATAGGGGATCCCTTATTAGAAGCTCACTCATACATATATAGTCCGCGCTTCTAATGAGGGATCCTTTATTTTGATGATCTGAACCGTTCATTATGTTTAAAACATGTTTTTAAGGGTACCTGCAAGAAATCGGCTCGAAATAATATCGAGAAGAGCTTGATCTAAACAGTTTTTGATAAATGCTGACAGGAACAGTTTTATGAAAAATTGAACGGATCAAAGACTTTCCGGATATTATTTTGAGCTGATCTCTTACGGGTACCCTTAAAAACACGTTTTAAACACATTGAACGGTTCAGATCATCATAATTTGATCAAGAAGTAGGAGGTCCACACCGTAGCAAAATAGGGGATCCCTTATTAGAAGCTCACTCATACATATATAGTCCGCGCTTCTAATGAGGGATCCTTTATTTTGATGATCTGAACCGTTCATTATGTTTAAAACATGTTTTTAAGGGTACCTGCAAGAAATCGGCTCGAAATAATATCGAGAAGAGCTTGATCTAAACAGTTTTTGATAAATGCTGACAGGAACAGTTTTATGAAAAATTGAACGGATCAAAGACTTTCCGGATATTATTTTGAGCCGATCTCTTACGGGTACCCTTAAAAACACGTTTTAAACACATTGAACGGTTCAGATCATCATAATTTGATCAAGAAGTAGGAGGTCCACACCGTAGCAAAATAGGGGATCCCTTATTAGAAGCTCACTCATACATATATAGTCCGCGCTTCTAATGAGGGATCCTTTATTTTGATGATCTGAACCGTTCATTATGTTTAAAACATGTTTTTAAGGGTACCTGCAAGAAATCGGCTCGAAATAATATCGAGAAGAGCTTGATCTAAACAGTTTTTGATAAATGCTGACAGGAACAGTTTTATGAAAAATTGAACGGATCAAAGACTTTCCGGATATTATTTTGAGCCGATCTCTTACGGGTACCCTTAAAAACACGTTTTAAACACATTGAACGGTTCAGATCATCATAATTTGATCAAGAAGTAGGAGGTCCACACCGTAGCAAAATAGGGGATCCCTTATTTGAAGCTCACTCATACATATATAGTCCGCGCTTCTAATGAGGGATCCTTTATTTTGATGATCTGAACCGTTCATTATGTTTAAAACATGTTTTTAAGGGTACCTGCAAGAAATCGGCTCGAAATAATATCGAGAAGAGCTTGATCTAAACAGTTTTTGATAAATGCTGACAGGAACAGTTTTATGAAAAATTGAACGGATCAAAGACTTTCCGGATATTATTTTGAGCCGATCTCTTACGGGTACCCTTAAAAACACGTTTTAAACACATTGAACGGTTCAGATTTGATCGAGAAGTAGGAGGTCCACACCGTAGCAAAATAGGGGATCCCTTATTAGAAGCTCACTCATACATATATAGTCCGCGCTTCTAATGAGGGATCCTTTATTTTGATGATCTGAACCGTTCATTATGTTTAAAACATGTTTTTAAGGGTACCTGCAAGAAATCGGCTCGAAATAATATCGAGAAGAGCTTGATCTAAACAGTTTTTGATAAATGCTGACAGGAACAGTTTTATGAAAAATTGAACGGATCAAAGACTTTCCGGATATTATTTTGAGCCGATCTCTTACGGGTACCCTTAAAAACACGTTTTAAACACATTGAACGGTTCAGATTTGATCAAGAAGTAGGAGGTCCACACCGTAGCAAAATAGGGGATCCCTTATTAGAAGCTCACTCATACATATATAGTCCGCGCTTCTAATGAGGGATCCTTTATTTTGATGATCTGAACCGTTCATTATGTTTAAAACATGTTTTTAAGGGTACCTGCAAGAAATCGGCTCGAAATAATATCGAGAAAAGCTTGATCTAAACAGTTTTTGATAAATGCTGACAGGAACAGTTTTATGAAAAATTGAACGGATCAAAGACTTTCCGGATATTATTTTGAGCCGATCTCTTACGGGTACCCTTAAAAACACGTTTTAAACACATTGAACGGTTCAGATTTGATCAAGAAGTAGGAGGTCCACACCGTAGCAAAATAGGGGATCCCTTATTAGAAGCTCACTCATACATATATAGTCCGCGCTTCTAATGAGGGATCCTTTATTTTGATGATCTGAACCGTTCATTATGTTTAAAACATGTTTTTAAGGGTACCTGCAAGAAATCGGCTCGAAATAATATCGAGAAGAGCTTGATCTAAACAGTTTTTGATAAATGCTGACAGGAACAGTTTTATGAAAAATTGAACGGATCAAAGACTTTCCGGATATTATTTTGAGCTGATCTCTTACGGGTACCCTTAAAAACACGTTTTAAACACATTGAACGGTTCAGATCATCATAATTTGATCAAGAAGTAGGAGGTCCACACCGTAGCAAAATAGGGGATCCCTTATTAGAAGCTCACTCATACATATATAGTCCGCGCTTCTAATGAGGGATCCTTTATTTTGATGATCTGAACCGTTCATTATGTTTAAAACATGTTTTTAAGGGTACCTGCAAGAAATCGGCTCGAAATAATATCGAGAAGAGCTTGATCTAAACAGTTTTTGATAAATGCTGACAGGAACAGTTTTATGAAAAATTGAACGGATCAAAGACTTTCCGGATATTATTTTGAGCCGATCTCTTACCGGTACCCTTAAAAACACGTTTTAAACACATTGAACGGTTCAGATCATCATAATTTGATCAAGAAGTAGGAGGTCCACACCGTAGCAAAATAGGGGATCCCTTATTAGAAGCTCACTCATACATATATAGTCCGCGCTTCTAATGAGGGATCCTTTATTTTGATGATCTGAACCGTTCATTATGTTTAAAACATGTTTTTAAGGGTACCTGCAAGAAATCGGCTCGAAATAATATCGAGAAGAGCTTGATCTAAACAGTTTTTGATAAATGCTGACAGGAACAGTTTTATGAAAAATTGAACGGATCAAAGACTTTCCGGATATTATTTTGAGCCGATCTCTTACGGGTACCCTTAAAAACACGTTTTAAACACATTGAACGGTTCAGATCATCATAATTTGATCAAGAAGTAGGAGGTCCACACCGTAGCAAAATAGGGATCCCTTATTAGAAGCTCACTCATACATATATAGTCCGCGCTTCTAATGAGGGATCCTTTATTTTGATGATCTGAACCGTTCATTATGTTTAAAACATGTTTTTAAGGGTACCTGCAAGAAATCGGCTCGAAATAATATCGAGAAGAGCTTGATCTAAACAGTTTTTGATAAATGCTGACAGGAACAGTTTTATGAAAAATTGAACGGATCAAAGACTTTCCGGATATTATTTTGAGCCGATCTCTTACGGGTACCCTTAAAAACACGTTTTAAACACATTGAACGGTTCAGATCATCATAATTTGATCAAGAAGTAGGAGGTCCACACCGTAGCAAAATAGGGGATCCCTTATTAGAAGCTCACTCATACATATATAGTCCGCGCTTCTAATGAGGGATCCTTTATTTTGATGATCTGAACCGTTCATTATGTTTAAAACATGTTTTTAAGGGTACCTGCAAGAAATCGGCTCGAAATAATATCGAGAAGAGCTTGATCTAAACAGTTTTTGATAAATGCTGACAGGAACAGTTTTATGAAAAATTGAACGGATCAAAGACTTTCCGGATATTATTTTGAGCCGATCTCTTACGGGTACCCTTAAAAACACGTTTTAAACACATTGAACGGTTCAGATCATCATAATTTGATCAAGAAGTAGGAGGTCCACACCGTAGCAAAATAGGGGATCCCTTATTAGAAGCTCACTCATACATATATAGTCCGCGCTTCTAATGAGGGATCCTTTATTTTGATGATCTGAACCGTTCATTATGTTTAAAACATGTTTTTAAGGGTACCTGCAAGAAATCGGCTCGAAATAATATCGAGGAGAGCTTGATCTAAACAGTTTTTGATAAATGCTGACAGGAACAGTTTTATGAAAAATTGAACGGATCAAAGACTTTCCGGATATTATTTTGAGCCGATCTCTTACGGGTACCCTTAAAAACACGTTTTAAACACATTGAACGGTTCAGATCATCATAATTTGATCAAGAAGTAGAAGGTCCACACCGTAGCAAAATAGGGGATCCCTTATTAGAAGCTCACTCATACATATATAGTCCGCGCTTCTAATGAGGGATCCTTTATTTTGATGATCTGAACCGTTCATTATGTTTAAAACATGTTTTTAAGGGTACCTGCAAGAAATCGGCTCGAAATAATATCGAGGAGAGCTTGATCTAAACAGTTTTTGATAAATGCTGACAGGAACAGTTTTATGAAAAATTGAACGGATCAAAGACTTTCCGGATATTATTTTGAGCCGATCTCTTACGGGTACCCTTAAAAACACGTTTTAAACACATTGAACGGTTCAGATCATCATAATTTGATCAAGAAGTAGGAGGTCCACACCGTAGCAAAATAGGGGATCCCTTATTAGAAGCTCACTCATACATATATAGTCCGCGCTTCTAATGAGGGATCCTTTATTTTGATGATCTGAACCGTTCATTATGTTTAAAACATGTTTTTAAGGGTACCTGCAAGAAATCGGCTCGAAATAATATCGAGAAGAGCTTGATCTAAACAGTTTTTGATAAATGCTGACAGAACAGTTTTATGAAAAATTGAACGGATCAAAGACTTTCCGGATATTATTTTGAGCCGATCTCTTACGGGTACCCTTAAAAACACGTTTTAAACACATTGAACGGTTCAGATCATCATAATTTGATCAAGAAGTAGGAGGTCCACACCGTAGCAAAATAGGGGATCCCTTATTAGAAGCTCACTCATACATATATAGTCCGCGCTTCTAATGAGGGATCCTTTATTTTGATGATCTGAACCGTTCATTATGTTTAAAACATGTTTTTAAGGGTACCTGCAAGAAATCGGCTCGAAATAATATCGAGAAGAGCTTGATCTAAACAGTTTTTGATAAATGCTGACAGGAACAGTTTTATGAAAAATTGAACGGATCAAAGACTTTCCGGATATTATTTTGAGCCGATCTCTTACGGGTACCCTTAAAAACACGTTTTAAACACATTGAACGGTTCAGATCATCATAATTTGATCAAGAAGTAGGAGGTCCACACCGTAGCAAAATAGGGGATCCCTTATTAGAAGCTCACTCATACATATATAGTCCGCGCTTCTAATGAGGGATCCTTTATTTTGATGATCTGAACCGTTCATTATGTTTAAAACATGTTTTTAAGGGTACCTGCAAGAAATCGGCTCGAAATAATATCGAGAAGAGCTTGATCTAAACAGTTTTTGATAAATGCTGACAGGAACAGTTTTATGAAAAATTGAACGGATCAAAGACTTTCCGGATATTATTTTGAGCCGATCTCTTACGGGTACCCTTAAAAACACGTTTTAAACACATTGAACGGTTCAGATCATCATAATTTGATCAAGAAGTAGGAGGTCCACACCGTAGCAAAATAGGGGATCCCTTATTAGAAGCTCACTCATACATATATAGTCCGCGCTTCTAATGAGGGATCCTTTATTTTGATGATCTGAACCGTTCATTATGTTTAAAACATGTTTTTAAGGGTACCTGCAAGAAATCGGCTCGAAATAATATCGAGAAGAGCTTGATCTAAACAGTTTTTGATAAATGCTGACAGGAACAGTTTTATGAAAAATTGAACGGATCAAAGACTTTCCGGATATTATTTTGAGCCGATCTCTTACGGGTACCCTTAAAAACACGTTTTAAACACATTGAACGGTTCAGATCATCATAATTTGATCAAGAAGTAGGAGGTCCACACCGTAGCAAAATAGGGGATCCCTTATTAGAAGCTCACTCATACATATATAGTCCGCGCTTCTAATGAGGGATCCTTTATTTTGATGATCTGAACCGTTCATTATGTTTAAAACATGTTTTTAAGGGTACCTGCAACAAATCGGCTCGAAATAATATCGAGAAGAGCTTGATCTAAACAGTTTTTGATAAATGCTGACAGGAACAGTTTTATGAAAAATTGAACGGATCAAAGACTTTCCGGATATTATTTTGAGCCGATCTCTTACGGGTACCCTTAAAAACACGTTTTAAACACATTGAACGGTTCAGATCATCATAATTTGATCAAGAAGTAGGAGGTCCACACCGTAGCAAAATAGGGGATCCCTTATTAGAAGCTCACTCATACATATATAGTCCGCGCTTCTAATGAGGGATCCTTTATTTTGATGATCTGAACCGTTCATTATGTTTAAAACATGTTTTTAAGGGTACCTGCAAGAAATCGGCTCGAAATAATATCGAGAAGAGCTTGATCTAAACAGTTTTTGATAAATGCTGACAGGAACAGTTTTATGAAAAATTGAACGGATCAAAGACTTTCCGGATATTATTTTGAGCCGATCTCTTACGGGTACCCTTAAAAACACGTTTTAAACACATTGAACGGTTCAGATCATCATAATTTGATCAAGAAGTAGGAGGTCCACACCGTAGCAAAATAGGGGATCCCTTATTAGAAGCTCACTCATACATATATAGTCCGCGCTTCTAATGAGGGATCCTTTATTTTGATGATCTGAACCGTTCATTATGTTTAAAACATGTTTTTAAGGGTACCTGCAAGAAATCGGCTCGAAATAATATCGAGAAGAGCTTGATCTAAACAGTTTTTGATAAATGCTGACAGGAACAGTTTTATGAAAAATTGAACGGATCAAAGACTTTCCGGATATTATTTTGAGCCGATCTCTTACGGGTACCCTTAAAAACACGTTTTAAACACATTGAACGGTTCAGATCATCATAATTTGATCAAGAAGTAGGAGGTCCACACCGTAGCAAAATAGGGGATCCCTTATTAGAAGCTCACTCATACATATATAGTCCGCGCTTCTAATGAGGGATCCTTTATTTTGATGATCTGAACCGTTCATTATGTTTAAAACATGTTTTTAAGGGTACCTGCAAGAAATCGGCTCGAAATAATATCGAGAAGAGCTTGATCTAAACAGTTTTTGATAAATGCTGACAGGAACAGTTTTATGAAAAATTGAACGGATCAAAGACTTTCCGGATATTATTTTGAGCCGATCTCTTACGGGTACCCTTAAAAACACGTTTTAAACACATTGAACGGTTCAGATCATCATAATTTGATCAAGAAGTAGGAGGTCCACACCGTAGCAAAATAGGGGATCCCTTATTAGAAGCTCACTCATACATATATAGTCCGCGCTTCTAATGAGGGATCCTTTATTTTGATGATCTGAACCGTTCATTATGTTTAAAACATGTTTTTAAGGGTACCTGCAACAAATCGGCTCGAAATAATATCGAGAAGAGCTTGATCTAAACAGTTTTTGATAAATGCTGACAGGAACAGTTTTATGAAAAATTGAACGGATCAAAGACTTTCCGGATATTATTTTGAGCCGATCTCTTACGGGTACCCTTAAAAACACGTTTTAAACACATTGAACGGTTCAGATCATCATAATTTGATCAAGAAGTAGGAGGTCCACACCGTAGCAAAATAGGGGATCCCTTATTAGAAGCTCACTCATACATATATAGTCCGCGCTTCTAATGAGGGATCCTTTATTTTGATGATCTGAACCGTTCATTATGTTTAAAACATGTTTTTAAGGGTACCTGCAAGAAATCGGCTCGAAATAATATCGAGAAGAGCTTGATCTAAACAGTTTTTGATAAATGCTGACAGGAACAGTTTTATGAAAAATTGAACGGATCAAAGACTTTCCGGATATTATTTTGAGCCGATCTCTTACGGGTACCCTTAAAAACACGTTTTAAACACATTGAACGGTTCAGATCATCATAATTTGATCAAGAAGTAGGAGGTCCACACCGTAGCAAAATAGGGGATCCCTTATTAGAAGCTCACTCATACATATATAGTCCGCGCTTCTAATGAGGGATCCTTTATTTTGATGATCTGAACCGTTCATTATGTTTAAAACATGTTTTTAAGGGTACCTGCAAGAAATCGGCTCGAAATAATATCGAGAAGAGCTTGATCTAAACAGTTTTTGATAAATGCTGACAGGAACAGTTTTATGAAAAATTGAACGGATCAAAGACTTTCCGGATATTATTTTGAGCCGATCTCTTACGGGTACCCTTAAAAACACGTTTTAAACACATTGAACGGTTCAGATCATCATAATTTGATCAAGAAGTAGGAGGTCCACACCGTAGCAAAATAGGGGATCCCTTATTAGAAGCTCACTCATACATATATAGTCCGCGCTTCTAATGAGGGATCCTTTATTTTGATGATCTGAACCGTTCATTATGTTTAAAACATGTTTTTAAGGGTACCTGCAAGAAATCGGCTCGAAATAATATCGAGAAGAGCTTGATCTAAACAGTTTTTGATAAATGCTGACAGGAACAGTTTTATGAAAAATTGAACGGATCAAAGACTTTCCGGATATTATTTTGAGCCGATCTCTTACGGGTACCCTTAAAAACACGTTTTAAACACATTGAACGGTTCAGATCATCATAATTTGATCAAGAAGTAGGAGGTCCACACCGTAGCAAAATAGGGGATCCCTTATTAGAAGCTCACTTATACATATATAGTCCGCGCTTCTAATGAGGGATCCTTTATTTTGATGATCTGAACCGTTCATTATGTTTAAAACATGTTTTTAAGGGTACCTGCAAGAAATCGGCTCGAAATAATATCGAGGAGAGCTTGATCTAAACAGTTTTTGATAAATGCTGACAGGAACAGTTTTATGAAAAATTGAACGGATCAAAGACTTTCCGGATATTATTTTGAGCCGATCTCTTACGGGTACCCTTAAAAACACGTTTTAAACACATTGAACGGTTCAGATCATCATAATTTGATCAAGAAGTAGAAGGTCCACACCGTAGCAAAATAGGGGATCCCTTATTAGAAGCTCACTCATACATATATAGTCCGCGCTTCTAATGAGGGATCCTTTATTTTGATGATCTGAACCGTTCATTATGTTTAAAACATGTTTTTAAGGGTACCTGCAAGAAATCGGCTCGAAATAATATCGAGGAGAGCTTGATCTAAACAGTTTTTGATAAATGCTAACAGGAACAGTTTTATGAAAAATTGAACGGATCAAAGACTTTCCGGATATTATTTTGAGCCGATCTCTTACGGGTACCCTTAAAAACACGTTTTAAACACATTGAACGGTTCAGATCATCATAATTTGATCAAGAAGTAGGAGGTCCACACCGTAGCAAAATAGGGGATCCCTTATTAGAAGCTCACTCATACATATATAGTCCGCGCTTCTAATGAGGGATCCTTTATTTTGATGATCTGAACCGTTCATTATGTTTAAAACATGTTTTTAAGGGTACCTGCAAGAAATCGGCTCGAAATAATATCGAGAAGAGCTTGATCTAAACAGTTTTTGATAAATGCTGACAGGAACAGTTTTATGAAAAATTGAACGGATCAAAGACTTTCCGGATATTATTTTGAGCCGATCTCTTACGGGTACCCTTAAAAACACGTTTTAAACACATTGAACGGTTCAGATTTGATCAAGAAGTAGGAGGTCCACACCGTAGCAAAATAGGGGATCCCTTATTAGAAGCTCACTCATACATATATAGTCCGCGCTTCTAATGAGGGATCCTTTATTTTGATGATCTGAACCGTTCATTATGTTTAAAACATGTTTTTAAGGGTACCTGCAAGAAATCGGCTCGAAATAATATCGAGAAGAGCTTGATCTAAACAGTTTTTGATAAATGCTGACAGGAACAGTTTTATGAAAAATTGAACGGATCAAAGACTTTCCGGATATTATTTTGAGCCGATCTCTTACGGGTACCCTTAAAAACACGTTTTAAACACATTGAACGGTTCAGATCATCATAATTTGATCAAGAAGTAGGAGGTCCACACCGTAGCAAAATAGGGGATCCCTTATTAGAAGCTCACTCATACATATATAGTCCGCGCTTCTAATGAGGGATCCTTTATTTTGATGATCTGAACCGTTCATTATGTTTAAAACATGTTTTTAAGGGTACCTGCAAGAAATCGGCTCGAAATAATATCGAGAAGAGCTTGATCTAAACAGTTTTTGATAAATGCTGACAGGAACAGTTTTATGAAAAATTGAACGGATCAAAGACTTTCCGGATATTATTTTGAGCCGATCTCTTACGGGTACCCTTAAAAACACGTTTTAAACACATTGAACGGTTCAGATCATCATAATTTGATCAAGAAGTAGGAGGTCCACACCGTAGCAAAATAGGGGATCCCTTATTAGAAGCTCACTCATACATATATAGTCCGCGCTTCTAATGAGGGATCCTTTATTTTGATGATCTGAACCGTTCATTATGTTTAAAACATGTTTTTAAGGGTACCTGCAAGAAATCGGCTCGAAATAATATCGAGAAGAGCTTGATCTAAACAGTTTTTGATAAATGCTGACAGGAACAGTTTTATGAAAAATTGAACGGATCAAAGACTTTCCGGATATTATTTTGAGCCGATCTCTTACGGGTACCCTTAAAAACACGTTTTAAACACATTGAACGGTTCAGATCATCATAATTTGATCAAGAAGTAGGAGGTCCACACCGTAGCAAAATAGGGGATCCCTTATTAGAAGCTCACTCATACATATATAGTCCGCGCTTCTAATGAGGGATCCTTTATTTTGATGATCTGAACCGTTCATTATGTTTAAAACATGTTTTTAAGGGTACCTGCAAGAAATCGGCTCGAAATAATATCGAGAAGAGCTTGATCTAAACAGTTTTTGATAAATGCTGACAGGAACAGTTTTATGAAAAATTGAACGGATCAACGACTTTCCGGATATTATTTTGAGCCGATCTCTTACGGGTACCCTTAAAAACACGTTTTAAACACATTGAACGGTTCAGATCATCATAATTTGATCAAGAAGTAGGAGGTCCACACCGTAGCAAAATAGGGGATCCCTTATTAGAAGCTCACTCATACATATATAGTCCGCGCTTCTAATGAGGGATCCTTTATTTTGATGATCTGAACCGTTCATTATGTTTAAAACATGTTTTTAAGGGTACCTGCAAGAAATCGGCTCGAAATAATATCGAGAAGAGCTTGATCTAAACAGTTTTTGATAAATGCTGACAGGAACAGTTTTATGAAAAATTGAACGGATCAAAGACTTTCCGGATATTATTTTGAGCCGATCTCTTACGGGTACCCTTAAAAACACGTTTTAAACACATTGAACGGTTCATATCATCATAATTTGATCAAGAAGTAGGAGGTCCACACCGTAGCAAAATAGGGGATCCCTTATTAGAAGCTCACTCATACATATATAGTCCGCGCTTCTAATGAGGGATCCTTTATTTTGATGATCTGAACCGTTCATTATGTTTAAAACATGTTTTTAAGGGTACCTGCAAGAAATCGGCTCGAAATAATATCGAGAAGAGCTTGATCTAAACAGTTTTTGATAAATGCTGACAGGAACAGTTTTATGAAAAATTGAACGGATCAACGACTTTCCGGATATTATTTTGAGCCGATCTCTTACGGGTACCCTTAAAAACACGTTTTAAACACATTGAACGGTTCAGATCATCATAATTTGATCAAGAAGTAGGAGATCCACACCGTAGCAAAATATGGGATCCCTTATTAGAAGCTCACTCATACATATATAGTCCGCGCTTCTAATGAGGGATCCTTTATTTTGATGATCTGAACCGTTCATTATGTTTAAAACATGTTTTTAAGGGTACCTGCAAGAAATCGGCTCGAAATAATATCGAGAAGAGCTTGATCTAAACAGTTTTTGATAAATGCTGACAGGAACAGTTTTATGAAAAATTGAACGGATCAAAGACTTTCCGGATATTATTTTGAGCCGATCTCTTACGGGTACCCTTAAAAACACGTTTTAAACACATTGAACGGTTCAGATCATCATAATTTGATCAAGAAGTAGGAGGTCCACACCGTAGCAAAATAGGGGATCCCTTATTAGAAGCTCACTCATACATATATAGTCCGCGCTTCTAATGAGGGATCCTTTATTTTGATGATCTGAACCGTTCATTATGTTTAAAACATGTTTTTAAGGGTACCTGCAAGAAATCGGCTCGAAATAATATCGAGAAGAGCTTGATCTAAACAGTTTTTGATAAATGCTGACAGGAACAGTTTTATGAAAAATTGAACGGATCAACGACTTTCCGGATATTATTTTGAGCCGATCTCTTACGGGTACCCTTAAAAACACGTTTTAAACACATTGAACGGTTCAGATCATCATAATTTGATCAAGAAGTAGGAGATCCACACCGTAGCAAAATATGGGATCCCTTATTAGAAGCTCACTCATACATATATAGTCCGCGCTTCTAATGAGGGATCCTTTATTTTGATGATCTGAACCGTTCATTATGTTTAAAACATGTTTTTAAGGGTACCTGCAAGAAATCGGCTCGAAATAATATCTAGAAGAGCTTGATCTAAACAGTTTTTGATAAATGCTGACAGGAACAGTTTTATGAAAAATTGAACGGATCAAAGACTTTCCGGATATTATTTTGAGCCGATCTCTTACGGGTACCCTTAAAAACACGTTTTAAACACATTGAACGGTTCAGATCATCATAATTTGATCAAGAAGTAGGAGGTCCACACCGTAGCAAAATAGGGGATCCCTTATTAGAAGCTCACTCATACATATATAGTCCGCGCTTCTAATGAGGGATCCTTTATTTTGATGATCTGAACCGTTCATTATGTTTAAAACATGTTTTTAAGGGTACCTGCAAGAAATCGGCTCGAAATAATATCGAGAAGAGCTTGATCTAAACAGTTTTTGATAAATGCTGACAGGAACAGTTTTATGAAAAATTGAACGGATCAACGACTTTCCGGATATTATTTTGAGCCGATCTCTTACGGGTACCCTTAAAAACACGTTTTAAACACATTGAACGGTTCAGATCATCATAATTTGATCAAGAAGTAGGAGGTCCACACCGTAGCAAAATAGGGGATCCCTTATTAGAAGCTCACTCATACATATATAGTCCGCGCTTCTAATGAGGGATCCTTTATTTTGATGATCTGAACCGTTCATTATGTTTAAAACATGTTTTTAAGGGTACCTGCAAGAAATCGGCTCGAAATAATATCGAGAAGAGCTTGATCTAAACAGTTTTTGATAAATGCTGACAGGAACAGTTTTATGAAAAATTGAACGGATCAACGACTTTCCGGATATTATTTTGAGCCGATCTCTTACGGGTACCCTTAAAAACACGTTTTAAACACATTGAACGGTTCAGATCATCATAATTTGATCAAGAAGTAGGAGGTCCACACCGTAGCAAAATAGGGGATCCCTTATTAGAAGCTCACTCATACATATATAGTCCGCGCTTCTAATGAGGGATCCTTTATTTTGATGATCTGAACCGTTCATTATGTTTAAAACATGTTTTTAAGGGTACCTGCAAGAAATCGGCTCGAAATAATATCGAGAAGAGCTTGATCAAAACAGTTTTTGATAAATGCTGACAGGAACAGTTTTATGAAAAATTGAACGGATCAACGCCTTTCCGGATATTATTTTGAGCCGATCTCTTACGGGTACCCTTAAAAACACGTTTTAAACACATTGAACGGTTCAGATCATCATAATTTGATCAAGAAGTAGGAGGTCCACACCGTAGCAAAATAGGGGATCCCTTATTAGAAGCTCACTCATACATATATAGTCCGCGCTTCTAATGAGGGATCCTTTATTTTGATGATCTGAACCGTTCATTATGTTTAAAACATGTTTTTAAGGGTACCTGCAAGAAATCGGCTCGAAATAATATCGAGAAGAGCTTGATCTAAACAGTTTTTGATAAATGCTGACAGGAACAGTTTTATGAAAAATTGAACGGATCAAAGACTTTCCGGATATTATTTTGAGCCGATCTCTTACGGGTACCCTTAAAAACAAGTTTTAAACACATTGAACGGTTCAGATCATCATAATTTGATCAAGAAGTAGGAGGTCCACACCGTAGCAAAATAGGGGATCCCTTATTAGAAGCTCACTCATACATATATAGTCCGCGCTTCTAATGAGGGATCCTTTATTTTGATGATCTGAACCGTTCATTATGTTTAAAACATGTTTTTAAGGGTACCTGCAAGAAATCGGCTCGAAATAATATCGAGAAGAGCTTGATCTAAACAGTTTTTGATAAATGCTGACAGGAACAGTTTTATGAAAAATTGAACGGATCAAAGACTTTCCGGATATTATTTTGAGCCGATCTCTTACGGGTACCCTTAAAAACACGTTTTAAACACATTGAACGGTTCATATCATCATAATTTGATCAAGAAGTAGGAGGTCCACACCGTAGCAAAATAGGGGATCCCTTATTAGAAGCTCACTCATACATATATAGTCCGCGCTTCTAATGAGGGATCCTTTATTTTGATGATCTGAACCGTTCATTATGTTTAAAACATATTTTTAAGGGTACCTGCAAGAAATCGGCTCGAAATAATATCGAGAAGAGCTTGATCTAAACAGTTTTTGATAAATGCTGACAGGAACAGTTTTATGAAAAATTGAACGGATCAAAGACTTTCCGGATATTATTTTGAGCCGATCTCTTACGGGTACCCTTAAAAACACGTATTAAACACATTGAACGGTTCAGATCATCATAATTTGATCAAGAAGTAGGAGGTCCACACCGTAGCAAAATAGGGGATCCCTTATTAGAAGCTCACTCATACATATATAGTCCGCGCTTCTAATGAGGGATCCTTTATTTTGATGATCTGAACCATTCATTATGTTTAAAACATGTTTTTAAGGGTACCTGCAAGAAATCGGCTCGAAATAATATCGAGAAGAGCTTGATCTAAACAGTTTTTGATAAATGCTGACAGGAACAGTTTTATGAAAAATTGAACGGATCAACGACTTTCCGGATATTATTTTGAGCCGATCTCTTACGGGTACCCTTAAAAACACGTTTTAAACACATTGAACAGTTCAGATCATCATAATTTGATCAAGAAGTAGGAGGTCCACACCGTAGCAAAATAGGGGATCCCTTATTAGAAGCTCACTCATACATATATAGTCCGCGCTTCTAATGAGGGATCCTTTATTTTGATGATCTGAACCGTTCATTATGTTTAAAACATGTTTTTAAGGGTACCTGCAAGAAATCGGCTCGAAATAATATCGAGAAGAGCTTGATCTAAACAGTTTTTGATAAATGCTGACAGGAACAGTTTTATGAAAAATTGAACGGATCAAAGACTTTCCGGATATTATTTTGAGCCGATCTCTTACGGGTACCCTTAAAAACACGTTTTAAACACATTGAACGGTTCAGATCATCATAATTTGATCAAGAAGTAGGAGGTCCACACCGTAGCAAAATAGGGGATCCCTTATTAGAAGCTCACTCATACATATATAGTCCGCGCTTCTAATGAGGGATCCTTTATTTTGATGATCTGAACCGTTCATTATGTTTAAAACATGTTTTTAAGGGTACCTGCAAGAAATCGGCTCGAAATAATATCGAGAAGAGCTTGATCTAAACAGTTTTTGATAAATGCTGACAGGAACAGTTTTATGAAAAATTGAACGGATCAAAGACTTTCCGGATATTATTTTGAGCCGATCTCTTACGGGTACCCTTAAAAACACGTTTTAAACACATTGAACGGTTCAGATCATCATAATTTGATCAAGAAGTAGGAGGTCCACACCGTAGCAAAATAGGGGATCCCTTATTAGAAGCTCACTCATACATATATAGTCCGCGCTTCTAATGAGGGATCCTTTATTTTGATGATCTGAACCGTTCATTATGTTTAAAACATGTTTTTAAGGGTACCTGCAAGAAATCGGCTCGAAATAATATCGAGAAGAGCTTGATCTAAACAGTTTTTGATAAATGCTGACAGGAACAGTTTTATGAAAAATTGAACGGATCAACGACTTTCCGGATATTATTTTGAGCCGATCTCTTACGGGTACCCTTAAAAACACGTTTTAAACACATTGAACGGTTCAGATCATCATAATTTGATCAAGAAGTAGGAGGTCCACACCGTAGCAAAATAGGGGATCCCTTATTAGAAGCTCACTCATACATATATAGTCCGCGCTTCTAATGAGGGATCCTTTATTTTGATGATCTGAACCGTTCATTATGTTTAAAACATGTTTTTAAGGGTACCTGCAAGAAATCGGCTCGAAATAATATCGAGAAGAGCTTGATCTAAACAGTTTTTGATAAATGCTGACAGGAACAGTTTTATGAAAAATTGAACGGATCAAAGACTTTCCGGATATTATTTTGAGCCGATCTCTTACGGGTACCCTTAAAAACACGTTTTAAACACATTGAACGGTTCAGATCATCATAATTTGATCAAGAAGTAGGAGGTCCACACCGTAGCAAAATAGGGGATCCCTTATTAGAAGCTCACTCATACATATATAGTCCGCGCTTCTAATGAGGGATCCTTTATTTTGATGATCTGAACCGTTCATTATGTTTAAAACATGTTTTTAAGGGTACCTGCAAGAAATCGGCTCGAAATAATATCGAGAAGAGCTTGATCTAAACAGTTTTTGATAAATGCTGACAGGAACAGTTTTATGAAAAATTGAACGGATCAAAGACTTTCCGGATATTATTTTGAGCCGATCTCTTACGGGTACCCTTAAAAACACGTTTTAAACACATTGAACGGTTCAGATCATCATAATTTGATCAAGAAGTAGGAGGTCCACACCGTAGCAAAATAGGGGATCCCTTATTAGAAGCTCACTCATACATATATAGTCCGCGCTTCTAATGAGGGATCCTTTATTTTGATGATCTGAACCGTTCATTATGTTTAAAACATGTTTTTAAGGGTACCTGCAAGAAATCGGCTCGAAATAATATCGAGAAGAGCTTGATCTAAACAGTTTTTGATAAATGCTGACAGGAACAGTTTTATGAAAAATTGAACGGATCAAAGACTTTCCGGATATTATTTTGAGCCGATCTCTTACGGGTACCCTTAAAAACACGTTTTAAACACATTGAACGGTTCAGATCATCATAATTTGATCAAGAAGTAGGAGGTCCACACCGTAGCAAAATAGGGGATCCCTTATTAGAAGCTCACTCATACATATATAGTCCGCGCTTCTAATGAGGGATCCTTTATTTTGATGATCTGAACCGTTCATTATGTTTAAAACATGTTTTTAAGGGTACCTGCAAGAAATCGGCTCGAAATAATATCGAGAAGAGCTTGATCTAAACAGTTTTTGATAAATGCTGACAGGAACAGTTTTATGAAAAATTGAACGGATCAACGACTTTCCGGATATTATTTTGAGCCGATCTCTTACGGGTACCCTTAAAAACACGTTTTAAACACATTGAACGGTTCAGATCATCATAATTTGATCAAGAAGTAGGAGGTCCACACCGTAGCAAAATAGGGGATCCCTTATTAGAAGCTCACTCATACATATATAGTCCGCGCTTCTAATGAGGGATCCTTTATTTTGATGATCTGAACCGTTCATTATGTTTAAAACATGTTTTTAAGGGTACCTGCAAGAAATCGGCTCGAAATAATATCGAGAAGAGCTTGATCAAAACAGTTTTTGATAAATGCTGACAGGAACAGTTTTATGAAAAATTGAACGGATCAACGACTTTCCGGATATTATTTTGAGCCGATCTCTTACGGGTACCCTTAAAAACACGTTTTAAACACATTGAACGGTTCAGATCATCATAATTTGATCAAGAAGTAGGAGGTCCACACCGTAGCAAAATAGGGGATCCCTTATTAGAAGCTCACTCATACATATATAATCCGCGCTTCTAATGAGGGATCCTTTATTTTGATGATCTGAACCGTTCATTATGTTTAAAACATGTTTTTAAGGGTACCTGCAAGAAATCGGCTCGAAATAATATCGAGAAGAGCTTGATCTAAACAGTTTTTGATAAATGCTGACAGGAACAGTTTTATGAAAAATTGAACGGATCAACGACTTTCCGGATATTATTTTGAGCCGATCTCTTACGGGTACCCTTAAAAACACGTTTTAAACACATTGAACGGTTCAGATCATCATAATTTGATCAAGAAGTAGGAGGTCCACACCGTAGCAAAATAGGGGATCCCTTATTAGAAGCTCACTCATACATATATAGTCCGCGCTTCTAATGAGGGATCCTTTATTTTGATGATCTGAACCGTTCATTATGTTTAAAACATGTTTTTAAGGGTACCTGCAAGAAATCGGCTCGAAATAATATCGAGAAGAGCTTGATCTAAACAGTTTTTGATAAATGCTGACAGGAACAGTTTTATGAAAAATTGAACGGATCAAAGACTTTCCGGATATTATTTTGAGCCGATCTCTTACGGGTACCCTTAAAAACACGTTTTAAACACATTGAACGGTTCAGATCATCATAATTTGATCAAGAAGTAGGAGGTCCACACCGTAGCAAAATAGGGGATCCCTTATTAGAAGCTCACTCATACATATATAGTCCGCGCTTCTAATGAGGGATCCTTTATTTTGATGATCTGAACCGTTCATTATGTTTAAAACATGTTTTTAAGGGTACCTGCAAGAAATCGGCTCGAAATAATATCGAGAAGAGCTTGATCTAAACAGTTTTTGATAAATGCTGACAGGAACAGTTTTATGAAAAATTGAACGGATCAACGACTTTCCGGATATTATTTTGAGCCGATCTCTTACGGGTACCCTTAAAAACACGTTTTAAACACATTGAACGGTTCAGATCATCATAATTTGATCAAGAAGTAGGAGGTCCACACCGTAGCAAAATAGGGGATCCCTTATTAGAAGCTCACTCATACATATATAGTCCGCGCTTCTAATGAGGGATCCTTTATTTTGATGATCTGAACCGTTCATTATGTTTAAAACATGTTTTTAAGGGTACCTGCAAGAAATCGGCTCGAAATAATATCGAGAAGAGCTTGATCAAAACAGTTTTTGATAAATGCTGACAGGAATAGTTTTATGAAAAATTGAACGGATCAACGACTTTCCGGATATTATTTTGAGCCGATCTCTTACGGGTACCCTTAAAAACACGTTTTAAACACATTGAACGGTTCAGATCATCATAATTTGATCAAGAAGTAGGAGGTCCACACCGTAGCAAAATAGGGGATCCCTTATTAGAAGCTCACTCATACATATATAATCCGCGCTTCTAATGAGGGATCCTTTATTTTGATGATCTGAACCGTTCATTATGTTTAAAACATGTTTTTAAGGGTACCTGCAAGAAATCGGCTCGAAATAATATCGAGAAGAGCTTGATCTAAACAGTTTTTGATAAATGCTGACAGGAACAGTTTTATGAAAAATTGAACGGATCAACGACTTTCCGGATATTATTTTGAGCCGATCTCTTACGGGTACCCTTAAAAACACGTTTTAAACACATTGAACGGTTCAGATCATCATAATTTGATCAAGAAGTAGGAGGTCCACACCGTAGCAAAATAGGGGATCCCTTATTAGAAGCTCACTCATACATATATAGTCCGCGCTTCTAATGAGGGATCCTTTATTTTGATGATCTGAACCGTTCATTATGTTTAAAACATGTTTTTAAGGGTACCTGCAAGAAATCGGCTCGAAATAATATCGAGAAGAGCTTGATCTAAACAGTTTTTGATAAATGCTGACAGGAACAGTTTTATGAAAAATTAAACGGATCAAAGACTTTCCGGATATTATTTTGAGCCGATCTCTTACGGGTACCCTTAAAAACACGTTTTAAACACATTGAACGGTTCAGATCATCATAATTTGATCAAGAAGTAGGAGGTCCACACCGTAGCAAAATAGGGGATCCCTTATTAGAAGCTCACTCATACATATATAGTCCGCGCTTCTAATGAGGGATCCTTTATTTTGATGATCTGAACCGTTCATTATGTTTAAAACATGTTTTTAAGGGTACCTGCAAGAAATCGGCTCGAAATAATATCGAGAAGAGCTTGATCTAAACAGTTTTTGATAAATGCTGACAGGAACAGTTTTATGAAAAATTGAACGGATCAAAGACTTTCCGGATATTATTTTGAGCCGATCTCTTACGGGTACCCTTAAAAACACGTTTTAAACACATTGAACGGTTCAGATCATCATAATTTGATCAAGAAGTAGGAGGTCCACACCGTAGCAAAATAGGGGATCCCTTATTAGAAGCTCACTCATACATATATAGTCCGCGCTTCTAATGAGGGATCCTTTATTTTGATGATCTGAACCGTTCATTATGTTTAAAACATGTTTTTAAGGGTACCTGCAAGAAATCGGCTCGAAATAATATCGAGAAGAGCTTGATCTAAACAGTTTTTGATAAATGCTGACAGGAACAGTTTTATGAAAAATTGAACGGATCAAAGACTTTCCGGATATTATTTTGAGCCGATCTCTTACGGGTACCCTTAAAAACACGTTTTAAACACATTGAACGGTTCAGATCATCATAATTTGATCAAGAAGTAGGAGGTCCACACCGTAGCAAAATAGGGGATCCCTTATTAGAATCTCACTCATACATATATAGTCCGCGCTTCTAATGAGGGATCCTTTATTTTGATGATCTGAACCGTTCATTATGTTTAAAACATGTTTTTAAGGGTACCTGCAAGAAATCGGCTCGAAATAATATCGAGAAGAGCTTGATCTAAACAGTTTTTGATAAATGCTGACAGGAACAGTTTTATGAAAAATTGAACGGATCAACGACTTTCCGGATATTATTTTGAGCCGATCTCTTACAGGTACCCTTAAAAACACGTTTTAAACACATTGAACGGTTCAGATCATCATAATTTGATCAAGAAGTAGGAGGTCCACACCGTAGCAAAATAGGGGATCCCTTATTAGAAGCTCACTCATACATATATAGTCCGCGCTTCTAATGAGGGATCCTTTATTTTGATGATCTGAACCGTTCATTATGTTTAAAACATGTTTTTAAGGGTACCTGCAAGAAATCGGCTCGAAATAATATCGAGAAGAGCTTGATCTAAACAGTTTTTGATAAATGCTGACAGGAACAGTTTTATGAAAAATTGAACGGATCAACGACTTTCCGGATATTATTTTGAGCCGATCTCTTACGGGTACCCTTAAAAACACGTTTTAAACACATTGAACGGTTCAGATCATCATAATTTGATCAAGAAGTAGGAGGTCCACACCGTAGCAAAATAGGGATCCCTTATTAGAAGCTCACTCATACATATATAGTCCGCGCTTCTAATGAGGGATCCTTTATTTTGAAGATCTGAACCGTTCATTATGTTTAAAACATGTTTTTAAGGGTACCTGCAAGAAATCGGCTCGAAATAATATCGAGAAGAGCTTGATCTAAACAGTTTTTGATAAATGCTGACAGGAACAGTTTTATGAAAAATTGAACGGATCAAAGACTTTCCGGATATTATTTTGAGCCGATCTCTTACGGGTACCCTTACAAACACGTTTTAAACACATTGAACGGTTCAGATCATCATAATTTGATCAAGAAGTAGGAGGTCCACACCGTAGCAAAATAGGGGATCCCTTATTAGAAGCTCACTCATACATATATAGTCCGCGCTTCTAATGAGGGATCCTTTATTTTGATGATCTGAACCGTTCACTATGTTTAAAACATGTTTTTAAGGGTACCTGCAAGAAATCGGCTCGAAATAATATCGAGAAGAGCTTGATCTAAACAGTTTTTCATAAATGCTGACAGGAACAGTTTTATGAAAAATTGAACGGATCAAAAACTTTCCGGATATTATTTTGAGCCGATCTCTTACGGGTACCCTTAAAAACACGTTTTAAACACATTGAACGGTTCAGATCATCATAATTTGATCAAGAAGTAGGAGGTCCACACCGTAGCAAAATAGGGGATCCCTTATTAGAAGCTCACTCATACATATATAGTCCGCGCTTCTAATGAGGGATCCTTTATTTTGATGATCTGAACCGTTCATTATGTTTAAAACATATTTTTAAGGGTACCTGCAAGAAATCGGCTCGAAATAATATCGAGAAGAGCTTGATCTAAACAGTTTTTGATAAATGCTGACAGGAACAGTTTTATGAAAAATTGAACGGATCAACGACTTTCTGGATATTATTTTGAGCCGATCTCTTACGGGTACCCTTAAAAACACGTTTTAAACACATTGAACGGTTCAGATCATCATAATTTGATCAAGAAGTAGGAGGTCCACACCGTAGCAAAATAGGGGATCCCTTATTAGAAGCTCACTCATACATATATAGTCCGCGCTTCTAATGAGGGATCCTTTATTTTGATGATCTGAACCGTTCATTATGTTTAAAACATGTTTTTAAGGGTACCTGCAAGAAATCGGCTCGAAATAATATCGAGAAGAGCTTGATCTAAACAGTTTTTGATAAATGCTGACAGGAACAGTTTTATGAAAAATTGAACGGATCAACGACTTTCCGGATATTATTTTGAGCCGATCTCTTACGGGTACCCTTAAAAACACGTTTTAAACACATTGAACGGTTCAGATCATCATAATTTGATCAAGAAGTAGGAGGTCCACACCGTAGCAAAATAGGGGATCCCTTATTAGAAGCTCACTCATACATATATAGTCCGCGCTTCTAAT
This sequence comes from Arctostaphylos glauca, assembly GCA_019985065.2. Lineage (NCBI taxonomy): Eukaryota > Viridiplantae > Streptophyta > Magnoliopsida > Ericales > Ericaceae > Arctostaphylos > Arctostaphylos glauca. The sequence goes on along the minus strand of JAHSPW020000049.1, from coordinate 374,907 downwards.
GAGGGATCCTTTATTTTGATGATCTGAACCGTTCATTATGTTTAAAACATGTTTTTAAGGGTACCTGCAAGAAATCGGCTCGAAATAATATCGAGAAGAGCTTGATCTAAACAGTTTTTGATAAATGCTGACAGGAACAGTTTTATGAAAAATTGAACGGATCAACGACTTTCCGGATATTATTTTGAGCCGATCTCTTACGGGTACCCTTAAAAACACGTTTTAAACACATTGAACGGTTCAGATCATCATAATTTGATCAAGAAGTAGGAGGTCCACACCGTAGCAAAATAGGGGATCCCTTATTAGAAGCTCACTCATACATATATAGTCCGCGCTTCTAATGAGGGATCCTTTATTTTGATGATCTGAACCGTTCATTATGTTTAAAACATGTTTTTAAGGGTACCTGCAAGAAATCGGCTCGAAATAATATCGAGAAGAGCTTGATCTAAACAGTTTTTGATAAATGCTGACAGGAACAGTTTTATGAAAAATTGAACGGATCAAAGACTTTCCGGATATTATTTTGAGCCGATCTCTTACGGGTACCCTTAAAAACACGTTTTAAACACATTGAACGGTTCAGATCATCATAATTTGATCAAGAAGTAGGAGGTCCACACCGTAGCAAAATAGGGGATCCCTTATTAGAATCTCACTCATACATATATAGTCCGCGCTTCTAATGAGGGATCCTTTATTTTGATGATCTGAACCGTTCATTATGTTTAAAACATGTTTTTAAGGGTACCTGCAAGAAATCGGCTCGAAATAATATCGAGAAGAGCTTGATCTAAACAGTTTTTGATAAATGCTGACAGGAACAGTTTTATGAAAAATTGAACGGATCAACGACTTTCCGGATATTATTTTGAGCCGATCTCTTACGGGTACCCTTAAAAACACGTTTTAAACACATTGAACGGTTCAGATCATCATAATTTGATCAAGAAGTAGGAGGTCCACACCGTAGCAAAATAGGGGATCCCTTATTAGAAGCTCACTCATACATATATAGTCCGCGCTTCTAATGAGGGATCCTTTATTTTGATGATCTGAACCGTTCATTATGTTTAAAACATGTTTTTAAGGGTACCTGCAAGAAATCGGCTCGAAATAATATCGAGAAGAGCTTGATCTAAACAGTTTTTGATAAATGCTGACAGGAACAGTTTTATGAAAAATTGAACGGATCAACGACTTTCCGGATATTATTTTGAGCCGATCTCTTACGGGTACCCTTAAAAACACGTTTTAAACACATTGAACGGTTCAGATCATCATAATTTGATCAAGAAGTAGGAGGTCCACACCGTAGCAAAATAGGGATCCCTTATTAGAAGCTCACTCATACATATATAGTCCGCGCTTCTAATGAGGGATCCTTTATTTTGAAGATCTGAACCGTTCATTATGTTTAAAACATGTTTTTAAGGGTACCTGCAAGAAATCGGCTCGAAATAATATCGAGAAGAGCTTGATCTAAACAGTTTTTGATAAATGCTGACAGGAACAGTTTTATGAAAAATTGAACGGATCAAAGACTTTCCGGATATTATTTTGAGCCGATCTCTTACGGGTACCCTTACAAACACGTTTTAAACACATTGAACGGTTCAGATCATCATAATTTGATCAAGAAGTAGGAGGTCCACACCGTAGCAAAATAGGGGATCCCTTATTAGAAGCTCACTCATACATATATAGTCCGCGCTTCTAATGAGGGATCCTTTATTTTGATGATCTGAACCGTTCACTATGTTTAAAACATGTTTTTAAGGGTACCTGCAAGAAATCGGCTCGAAATAATATCGAGAAGAGCTTGATCTAAACAGTTTTTCATAAATGCTGACAGGAACAGTTTTATGAAAAATTGAACGGATCAAAAACTTTCCGGATATTATTTTGAGCCGATCTCTTACGGGTACCCTTAAAAACACGTTTTAAACACATTGAACGGTTCAGATCATCATAATTTGATCAAGAAGTAGGAGGTCCACACCGTAGCAAAATAGGGGATCCCTTATTAGAAGCTCACTCATACATATATAGTCCGCGCTTCTAATGAGGGATCCTTTATTTTGATGATCTGAACCGTTCATTATGTTTAAAACATATTTTTAAGGGTACCTGCAAGAAATCGGCTCGAAATAATATCGAGAAGAGCTTGATCTAAACAGTTTTTGATAAATGCTGACAGGAACAGTTTTATGAAAAATTGAACGGATCAACGACTTTCTGGATATTATTTTGAGCCGATCTCTTACGGGTACCCTTAAAAACACGTTTTAAACACATTGAACGGTTCAGATCATCATAATTTGATCAAGAAGTAGGAGGTCCACACCGTAGCAAAATAGGGGATCCCTTATTAGAAGCTCACTCATACATATATAGTCCGCGCTTCTAATGAGGGATCCTTTATTTTGATGATCTGAACCGTTCATTATGTTTAAAACATGTTTTTAAGGGTACCTGCAAGAAATCGGCTCGAAATAATATCGAGAAGAGCTTGATCTAAACAGTTTTTGATAAATGCTGACAGGAACAGTTTTATGAAAAATTGAACGGATCAACGACTTTCCGGATATTATTTTGAGCCGATCTCTTACGGGTACCCTTAAAAACACGTTTTAAACACATTGAACGGTTCAGATCATCATAATTTGATCAAGAAGTAGGAGGTCCACACCGTAGCAAAATAGGGGATCCCTTATTAGAAGCTCACTCATACATATATAGTCCGCGCTTCTAATGAGGGATCCTTTATTTTGATGATCTGAACCGTTCATTATGTTTAAAACATGTTTTTAAGGGTACCTGCAAGAAATCGGCTCGAAATAATATCGAGAAGAGTTTGATCTAAACAGTTTTTGATAAATGCTGACAAGAACAGTTTTATGAAAAATTGAACGGATTAACGACTTTCCGGATATTATTTTGAGCCGATCTCTTACGGGTACCCTTAAAAACACGTTTTAAACACATTGAACGGTTCAGATCATCATAATTTGATCAAGAAGTAGGAGGTCCACACCGTAGCAAAATAGGGGATCCCTTATTAGAAGCTCACTCATACATATATAGTCCGCGCTTCTAATGAGGGATCCTTTATTTTGATGATCTGAACCGTTCATTATGTTTAAAACATGTTTTTAAGGGTACCTGCAAGAAATCGGCTCGAAATAATATCGAGAAGAGTTTGATCTAAACAGTTTTTGATAAATGCTGACAGGAACAGTTTTATGAAAAATTGAACGGATCAACGACTTTCCGGATATTATTTTGAGCCGATCTCTTACGGGTACCCTTAAAAACACGTTTTAAACACATTGAACGGTTCAGATCATCATAATTTGATCAAGAAGTAGGAGGTCCACACCGTAGCAAAATAGGGGATCCCTTATTAGAAGCTCACTCATACATATATAGTCCGCGCTTCTAATGAGGGATCCTTTATTTTGATGATCTGAACCGTTCATTATGTTTAAAACATGTTTTTAAGGGTACCTGCAAGAAATCGGCTCGAAATAATATCGAGAAGAGCTTGATCTAAACAGTTTTTGATAAATGCTGACAGGAACAGCTTTATGAAAAATTGAACGGATCAACGACTTTCCGGATATTATTTTGAGCCGATCTCTTACGGGTACCCTTAAAAACACGTTTTAAACACATTGAACGGTTCAGATCATCATAATTTGATCAAGAAGTAGGAGGTCCACACCGTAGCAAAATAGGGGATCCCTTATTAGAAGCTCACTCATACATATATAGTCCGCGCTTCTAATGAGGGATCCTTTATTTTGATGATCTGAACCGTTCATTATGTTTAAAACATGTTTTTAAGGGTACCTGCAAGAAATCGGCTCGAAATAATATCGAGAAGAGCTTGATCTAAACAGTTTTTGATAAATGCTGACAGGAACAGTTTTATGAAAAATTGAACGGATCAACGACTTTCCGGATATTATTTTGAGCCGATCTCTTACGGGTACCCTTAAAAACACGTTTTAAACACATTGAACGGTTCAGATCATCATAATTTGATCAAGAAGTAGGAGGTCCACACCGTAGCAAAATAGGGGATCACTTATTAGAAGCTCACTCATACATATATAGTCCGCGCTTCTAATGAGGGATCCTTTATTTTGATGATCTGAACCGTTCATTATGTTTAAAACATGTTTTTAAGGGTACCTGCAAGAAATCGGCTCGAAATAATATCGAGAAGAGCTTGATCTAAACAGTTTTTGATAAATGCTGACAGGAACAGTTTTATGAAAAATTGAACGGATCAACGACTTTCCGGATATTATTTTGAGCCGATCTCTTACGGGTACCCTTAAAAACACGTTTTAAACACATTGAACGGTTCAGATCATCATAATTTGATCAAGAAGTAGGAGGTCCACACCGTAGCAAAATAGGGGATCCCTTATTAGAAGCTCACTCATACATATATAGTCCGCGCTTCTAATGAGGGATCCTTTATTTTGATGATCTGAACCGTTCATTATGTTTAAAACATGTTTTTAAGGGTACCTGCAAGAAATCGGCTCGAAATAATATCGAGAAGAGCTTGATCTAAACAGTTTTTGATAAATGCTGACAGGAACAGTTTTATGAAAAATTGAACGGATCAACGACTTTCCGGATATTATTTTGAGCCGATCTCTTACGGGTACCCTTAAAAACACGTTTTAAACACATTGAACGGTTCAGATCATCATAATTTGATCAAGAAGTAGGAGGTCCACACCGTAGCAAAATAGGGGATCCCTTATTAGAAGCTCACTCATACATATATAGTCCGCGCTTCTAATGAGGGATCCTTTATTTTGATGATCTGAACCGTTCATTATGTTTAAAACATGTTTTTAAGGGTACCTGCAAGAAATCGGCTCGAAATAATATCGAGAAGAGCTTGATCTAAACAGTTTTTGATAAATGCTGACAGGAACAGTTTTATGAAAAATTGAACGGATCAACGACTTTCCGGATATTATTTTGAGCCGATCTCTTACGGGTACCCTTAAAAACACGTTTTAAACACATTGAACGGTTCAGATCATCATAATTTGATCAAGAAGTAGGAGGTCCACACCGTAGCAAAATAGGGGATCCCTTATTAGAAGCTCACTCATACATATATAGTCCGCGCTTCTAATGAGGGATCCTTTATTTTGATGATCTGAACCGTTCATTATGTTTAAAACATGTTTTTAAGGGTACCTGCAAGAAATCGGCTCGAAATAATATCGAGAAGAGCTTGATCTAAACAGTTTTTGATAAATGCTGACAGGAACAGTTTTATGAAAAATTGAACGGATCAACGACTTTCCGGATATTATTTTGAGCCGATCTCTTACGGGTACCCTTAAAAACACGTTTTAAACACATTGAACGGTTCAGATCATCATAATTTGATCAAGAAGTAGGAGGTCCACACCGTAGCAAAACAGGGGATCCCTTATTAGAAGCTCACTCATACATATATAGTCCGCGCTTCTAATGAGGGATCCTTTATTTTGATGATCTGAACCGTTCATTATGTTTAAAACATGTTTTTAAGGGTACCTGCAAGAAATCGGCTCGAAATAATATCGAGAAGAGCTTGATCTAAACAGTTTTTGGTAAATGCTGACAGGAACAGTTTTATGAAAATTTGAACGGATCAAAGACTTTCCGGATATTATTTTGAGCCGATCTCTTACGGGTACCCTTAAAAACACGTTTTAAACACATTGAACGGTTCAGATCATCATAATTTGATCAAGAAGTAGGAGGTCCACACCGTAGCAAAATAGGGGATCCCTTATTAGAAGCTCACTCATACATATATAGTCCGCGCTTCTAATGAGGGATCCTTTATTTTGATGATCTGAACCGTTCATTATGTTTAAAACATGTTTTTAAGGGTACCTGCAAGAAATCGGCTCGAAATAATATCGAGAAGAGCTTGATCTAAACAGTTTTTGATAAATGCTGACAGGAACAGTTTTATGAAAAATTGAACGGATCAACGACTTTCCGGATATTATTTTGAGCCGATCTCTTACGGGTACCCTTAAAAACACGTTTTAAACACATTGAACGGTTCAGATCATCATAATTTGATCAAGAAGTAGGAGGTCCACACCGTAGCAAAATAGGGGATCCCTTATTAGAAGCTCACTCATACATATATAGTCCGCGCTTCTAATGAGGGATCCTTTATTTTGATGATCTGAACCGTTCATTATGTTTAAAACATGTTTTTAAGGGTACCTGCAAGAAATCGGCTCGAAATAATATCGAGAAGAGCTTGATCTAAACAGTTTTTGATAAATGCTGACAGGAACAGTTTTATGAAAAATTGAACGGATCAACGACTTTCCGGATATTATTTTGAGCCGATCTCTTACGGGTACCCTTAAAAACACGTTTTAAACACATTGAACGGTTCAGATCATCATAATTTGATCAAGAAGTAGGAGGTCCACACCGTAGCAAAATAGGGGATCCCTTATTAGAAGCTCACTCATACGTATATAGTCCGCGCTTCTAATGAGGGATCCTTTATTTTGATGATCTGAACCGTTCATTATGTTTAAAACATGTTTTTAAGGGTACCTGCAAGAAATCGGCTCGAAATAATATCGAGAAGAGCTTGATCTAAACAGTTTTTGATAAATGCTGACAGGAACAGTTTTATGAAAAATTGAACGGATCAACGACTTTCCGGATATTATTTTGAGCCGATCTCTTACGGGTACCCTTAAAAACACGTTTTAAACACATTGAACGGTTCAGATCATCATAATTTGATCAAGAAGTAGGAGGTCCACACCGTAGCAAAATAGGGGATCCCTTATTAGAAGCTCACTCATACATATATAGTCCGCGCTTCTAATGAGGGATCCTTTATTTTGATGATCTGAACCGTTCATTATGTTTAAAACATGTTTTTAAGGGTACCTGCAAGAAATCGGCTCGAAATAATATCGAGAAGAGCTTGATCTAAACAGTTTTTGATAAATGCTGACAGGAACAGTTTTATGAAAAATTGAACGGATCAACGACTTTCCGGATATTATTTTGAGCCGATCTCTTACGGGTACCCTTAAAAACACGTTTTAAACACATTGAACGGTTCAGATCATCATAATTTGATCAAGAAGTAGGAGGTCTACACCGTAGCAAAATAGGGGATCCCTTATTAGAAGCTCACTCATACATATATAGTCCGCGCTTCTAATGAGGGATCCTTTATTTTGATGATCTGAACCGTTCATTATGTTTAAAACATGTTTTTAAGGGTACCTGCAAGAAATCGGCTCGAAATAATATCGAGAAGAGCTTGATCTAAACAGTTTTTGATAAATGCTGACAGGAACAGTTTTATGAAAAATTGAACGGATCAACGACTTTCCGGATATTATTTTGAGCCGATCTCTTACGGGTACCCTTAAAAACACGTTTTAAACACATTGAACGGTTCAGATCATCATAATTTGATCAAGAAGTAGGAGGTCCACACCGTAGCAAAATAGGGGATCCCTTATTAGAAGCTCACTCATACATATATAGTCCGCGCTTCTAATGAGGGATCCTTTATTTTGACGATCTGAACCGTTCATTATGTTTAAAACATGTTTTTAAGGGTACCTGCAAGAAATCGGCTCGAAATAATATCGAGAAGAGCTTGATCTAAACAGTTTTTGATAAATGCTGACAGGAACAGTTTTATGAAAAATTGAACGGATCAACGACTTTCCGGATATTATTTTGAGCCGATCTCTTACGGGTACCCTTAAAAACACGTTTTAAACACATTGAACGGTTCAGATCATCATAATTTGATCAAGAAGTAGGAGGTCCACACCGTAGCAAAATAGGGGATCCCTTATTAGAAGCTCACTCATACATATATAGTCCGCGCTTCTAATGAGGGATCCTTTATTTTGATGATCTGAACCGTTCATTATGTTTAAAACATGTTTTTAAGGGTACCTGCAAGAAATCGGCTCGAAATAATATCGAGAAGAGCTTGATCTAAACAGTTTTTGATAAATGCTGACAGGAACAGTTTTATGAAAAATTGAACGGATCAACGACTTTCCGGATATTATTTTGAGCCGATCTCTTACGGGTACCCTTAAAAACACGTTTTAAACACATTGAACGGTTCAGATCATCATAATTTGATCAAGAAGTAGGAGGTCCACACCGTAGCAAAATAGGGGATCCCTTATTAGAAGCTCACTCATACATATATAGTCCGCGCTTCTAATGAGGGATCCTTTATTTTGATGATCTGAACCGTTCATTATGTTTAAAACATGTTTTTAAGGGTACCTGCAAGAAATCGGCTCGAAATAATATCGAGAAGAGCTTGATCTAAACAGTTTTTGATAAATGCTGACAGGAACAGTTTTATGAAAAATTGAACGGATCAACGACTTTCCGGATATTATTTTGAGCCGATCTCTTACGGGTACCCTTAAAAACACGTTTTGAACACATTGAACGGTTTAGATCATCATAATTTGATCAAGAAGTAGGAGGTCCACACCGTAGCAAAATAGGGGATCCCTTATTAGAAGCTCACTCATACATATATAGTCCGCGCTTCTAATGAGGGATCCTTTATTTTGATGATCTAAACCGTTCATTATGTTTAAAACATGTTTTTAAGGGTACCTGCAAGAAATCGGCTCGAAATAATATCGAGAAGAGCTTGATCTAAACAGTTTTTGATAAATGCTGACAGGAACAGTTTTATGAAAAATTGAACGGATCAAAGACTTTCCGGATATTATTTTGAGCCGATCTCTTACGGGTACCCTTAAAAACACGTTTTAAACACATTGAACGGTTCAGATCATCATAATTTGATCAAGAAGTAGGAGGTCCACACCGTAGCAAAATAGGGGATCCCTTATTAGAAGCTCACTCATACATATATAGTCCGCGCTTCTAATGAGGGATCCTTTATTTTGGTGATCTGAACCGTTCATTATGTTTAAAACATGTTTTTAAGGGTACCTGCAAGAAATCGGCTCGAAATAATATCGAGAAGAGCTTGATCTAAACAGTTTTTGATAAATGCTGACAGGAACAGTTTTATGAAAAATTGAACGGATCAACGACTTTCCGGATATTATTTTGAGCCGATCTCTTACGGGTACCCTTCAAAACACGTTTTAAACACATTGAACGGTTCAGATCATCATAATTTGATCAAGAAGTAGGAGGTCCACACCGTAGCAAAATAGGGGATCCCTTATTAGAAGCTCACTCATACATATATAGTCCGCGCTTCTAATGAGGGATCCTTTATTTTGATGATCTGAACCGTTCATTATGTTTAAAACATGTTTTTAAGGGTACCTGCAAGAAATCGGCTCGAAATAATATCGAGAAGAGCTTGATCTAAACAGTTTTTGATAAATGCTGACAGGAACAGTTTTATGAAAAATTGAACGGATCAACGACTTTCCGGATATTATTTTGAGCCGATCTCTTACGGGTACCCTTAAAAACACGTTTTAAACACATTGAACGGTTCAGATCATCATAATTTGATCAAGAAGTAGGAGGTCCACACCGTAGCAAAATAGGGGATCCCTTATTAGAAGCTCACTCATACATATATAGTCCGCGCTTCTAATGAGAGATCCTTTATTTTGATGATCTGAACCGTTCATTATGTTTAAAACATGTTTTTAAGGGTACCTGCAAGAAATCGGCTCGAAATAATATCGAGAAGAGCTTGATCTAAACAGTTTTTGATAAATGCTGACAGGAACAGTTTTATGAAAAATTGAACGGATCAACGACTTTCCGGATATTATTTTGAGCCGATCTCTTACGGGTACCCTTAAAAACACGTTTTAAACACATTGAACGGTTCAGATCATCATAATTTGATCAAGAAGTAGGAGGTCCACACCGTAGCAAAATAGGGGATCCCTTATTAGAAGCTCACTCATACATATATAGTCCGCGCTTCTAATGAGGGATCCTTTATTTTGATGATCTGAACCGTTCATTATGTTTAAAACATGTTTTTAAGGGTACCTGCAAGAAATCGGCTCGAAATAATATCGAGAAGAGCTTGATCTAAACAGTTTTTGATAAATACTGACAGGAACAGTTTTATGAAAAATTGAACGGATCAACGACTTTCCGGATATTATTTTGAGCCGATCTCTTACGGGTACCCTTAAAAACACGTTTTAAACACATTGAACGGTTCAGATCATCATAATTTGATCAAGAAGTAGGAGGTCCACACCGTAGCAAAATAGGGGATCCCTTATTAGAAGCTCACTCATACATATATAGTCCGCGCTTCTAATGAGGGATCCTTTATTTTGATGATCTGAACCGTTCATTATGTTTAAAACATGTTTTTAAGGGTACCTGCAAGAAATCGGCTCGAAATAATATCGAGAAGAGCTTGATCTAAACAGTTTTTGATAATTGCTGACAGGAACAGTTTTATGAAAAATTGAACGGATCAACGACTTTCCGGATATTATTTTGAGCCGATCTCTTACGGGTACCCTTAAAAACACGTTTTAAACACATTGAACGGTTCAGATCATCATAATTTGATCAAGAAGTAGGAGGTCCACACCGTAGCAAAATAGGGGATCCCTTATTAGAAGCTCACTCATACATATATAGTCCGCGCTTCTAATGAGGGATCCTTTATTTTGATGATCTGAACCGTTCATTATGTTTAAAACATGTTTTTAAGGGTACCTGCAAGAAATCGGCTCGAAATAATATCGAGAAGAGCTTGATCTAAACAGTTTTTGATAAATGCTGACAGGAACAGTTTTATGAAAAATTGAACGGATCAACGACTTTCCGGATATTATTTTGAGCCGATCTCTTACGGGTACCCTTAAAAACACGTTTTAAACACATTGAACGGTTCAGATCATCATAATTTGATCAAGAAGTAGAAGGTCCACACCGTAGCAAAATAGGGGATCCCTTATTAGAAGCTCACTCATACATATATAGTCCGCGCTTCTAATGAGAGATCCTTTATTTTGATGATCTGAACCGTTCATTATGTTTAAAACATGTTTTTAAGGGTACCTGTAAGAAATCGGCTCGAAATAATATCGAGAAGAGCTTGATCTAAACAGTTTTTGATAAATGCTGACAGGAACAGTTTTATGAAAAATTGAACGGATCAACGACTTTCCGGATATTATTTTGAGCCGATCTCTTACGGGTACCCTTAAAAACACGTTTTAAACACATTGAACGGTTCAGATCATCATAATTTGATCAAGAAGTAGGAGGTCCACACCGTAGCAAAATAGGGGATCCCTTATTAGAAGCTCACTCATACATATATAGTCCGCGCTTCTAATGAGGGATCCTTTATTTTGATGATCTGAACCGTTCATTATGTTTAAAACATGTTTTTAAGGGTACCTGCAAGAAATCGGCTCGAAATAATATCGAGAAGAGCTTGATCTAAACAGTTTTTGATAAATGCTGACAGGAACAGTTTTATGAAAAATTGAACGGATCAACGACTTTCCGGATATTATTTTGAGCCGATCTCTTACGGGTACCCTTAAAAACACGTTTTAAACACGTTGAACGGTTCAGATCATCATAATTTGATCAAGAAGTAGGAGGTCCACACCGTAGCAAAATAGGGGATCCCTTATTAGAAGCTCACTCATACATATATAGTCCGCGCTTCTAATGAGGGATCCTTTATTTTGATGATCTGAACCGTTCATTATGTTTAAAACATGTTTTTAAGGGTACCTGCAAGAAATCGGCTCGAAATAATATCGAGAAGAGCTTGATCTAAACAGTTTTTGATAAATGCTGACAGGAACAGTTTTATGAAAAATTGAACGGATCAAAGACTTTCCGGATATTATTTTGAGCCGATCTCTTACGGGTACCCTTAAAAACACGTTTTAAACACATTGAACGGTTCAGATCATCATAATTTGATCAAGAAGTAGGAGGTCCACACCGTAGCAAAATAGGGGATCCCTTATTAGAAGCTCACTCATACATATATAGTCCGCGCTTCTAATGAGGGATCCTTTATTTTGATGATCTGAACCGTTCATTATGTTTAAAACATGTTTTTAAGGGTACCTGCAAGAAATCGGCTCGAAATAATATCGAGAAGAGCTTGATCTAAACAGTTTTTGATAAATGCTGACAGGAACAGTTTTATGAAAAATTGAACGGATCAAAGACTTTCCGGATATTATTTTGAGCCGATCTCTTACGGGTACCCTTAAAAACACGTTTTAAACACGTTGAACGGTTCAGATCATCATAATTTGATCAAGAAGTAGGAGGTCCACACCGTAGCAAAATAGGGGATCCCTTATTAGAAGCTCACTCATACATATATAGTCCGCGCTTCTAATGAGGGATCCTTTATTTTGATGATCTGAACCGTTCATTATGTTTAAAACATGTTTTTAAGGGTACCTGCAAGAAATCGGCTCGAAATAATATCGAGAAGAGCTTGATCTAAACAGTTTTTGATAAATGCTGACAGGAACAGTTTTATGAAAAATTGAACGGATCAAAGACTTTCCGGATATTATTTTGAGCCGATCTCTTACGGGTACCCTTAAAAACACGTTTTAAACACATTGAACGGTTCAGATCATCATAATTTGATCAAGAAGTAGGAGGTCCACACCGTAGCAAAATAGGGGATCCCTTATTAGAAGCTCACTCATACATATATAGTCCGCGCTTCTAATGAGGGATCCTTTATTTTGATGATCTGAACCGTTCATTATGTTTAAAACATGTTTTTAAGGGTACCTGCAAGAAATCGGCTCGAAATAATATCGAGAAGAGCTTGATCTAAACAGTTTTTGATAATTGCTGACAGGAACAGTTTTATGAAAAATTGAACGGATCAACGACTTTCCGGATATTATTTTGAGCCGATCTCTTACGGGTACCCTTAAAAACACGTTTTAAACACATTGAACGGTTCAGATCATCATAATTTGATCAAGAAGTAGGAGGTCCACACCGTAGCAAAATAGGGGATCCCTTATTAGAAGCTCACTCATACATATATAGTCCGCGCTTCTAATGAGGGATCCTTTATTTTGATGATCTGAACCGTTCATTATGTTTAAAACATGTTTTTAAGGGTACCTGCAAGAAATCGGCTCGAAATAATATCGAGAAGAGCTTGATCTAAACAGTTTTTGATAAATGCTGACAGGAACAGTTTTATGACAAATTGAACGGATCAAAGACTTTCCGGATATTATTTTGAGCCGATCTCTTACGGGTACCCTTAAAAACACGTTTTAAACACGTTGAACGGTTCAGATCATCATAATTTGATCAAGAAGTAGGAGGTCCACACCGTAGCAAAATAGGGGATCCCTTATTAGAAGCTCACTCATACATATATAGTCCGCGCTTCTAATGAGGGATCCTTTATTTTGATGATCTGAACCGTTCATTATGTTTAAAACATTTTTTTAAGGGTACCTGCAAGAAATCGGCTCGAAATAATATCGAGAAGAGCTTGATCTAAACAGTTTTTGATAAATGCTGACAGGAACAGTTTTATGAAAAATTGAACGGATCAAAGACTTTCCGGATATTATTTTGAGCCGATCTCTTACGGGTACCCTTAAAAACACGTTTTAAACACGTTGAACGGTTCAGATCATCATAATTTGATCAAGAAGTAGGAGGTCCACACCGTAGCAAAATAGGGGATCCCTTATTAGAAGCTCACTCATACATATATAGTCCGCGCTTCTAATGAGGGATCCTTTATTTTGACGATCTGAACCGTTCATTATGTTTAAAACATGTTTTTAAGGGTACCTGTAAGAAATCGGCTCGAAATAATATCGAGAAGAGCTTGATCTAAACAGTTTTTGATAAATGCTGACAGGAACAGTTTTATGAAAAATTGAACGGATCAACGACTTTCCGGATATTATTTTGAACCGATCTCTTACGGGTACCCTTAAAAACACGTTTTAAACACATTGAACGGTTCAGATCATCATAATTTGATCAAGAAGTAGGAGGTCCACACCGTAGCAAAATAGGGGATCCCTTATTAGAAGCTCACTCATACATATATAGTCCGCGCTTCTAATGAGGGATCCTTTATTTTGATGATCTGAACCGTTCATTATGTTTAAAACATGTTTTTAAGGGTACCTGCAAGAAATCGGCTCGAAATAATATCGAGAAGAGCTTGATCTAAACAGTTTTTAAGAAATGCTGACAGGAACAGTTTTATGAAAAATTGAACGGATCAAAGACTTTCCGGATATTATTTTGAGCCGATCTCTTACGGGTACCCTTAAAAACACGTTTTAAACACATTGAACGGTTCAGATCATCATAATTTGATCAAGAAGTAGGAGGTCCACACCGTAGCAAAATAGGGGATCCCTTATTAGAAGCTCACTCATACATATATAGTCCGCGCTTCTAATGAGGGATCCTTTATTTTGATGATCTGAACCGTTCATTATGTTTAAAACATGTTTTTAAGGGTACCTGCAAGAAATCGGCTCGAAATAATATCGAGAAGAGCTTGATCTAAACAGTTTTTGATAATTGCTGACAGGAACAGTTTTATGAAAAATTGAACGGATCAACGACTTTCCGGATATTATTTTGAGCCGATCTCTTACGGGTACCCTTAAAAACACGTTTTAAACACATTGAACGGTTCAGATCATCATAATTTGATCAAGAAGTAGGAGGTCCACACCGTAGCAAAATAGGGGATCCCTTATTAGAAGCTCACTCATACATATATAGTCCGCGCTTCTAATGAGGGATCCTTTATTTTGATGATCTGAACCGTTCATTATGTTTAAAACATGTTTTTAAGGGTACCTGCAAGAAATCGGCTCGAAATAATATCGAGAAGAGCTTGATCTAAACAGTTTTTGATAAATGCTGACAGGAACAGTTTTATGAAAAATTGAACGGATCAACGACTTTCCGGATATTATTTTGAGCCGATCTCTTACGGGTACCCTTAAAAACACGTTTTAAACACATTGAACGGTTCAGATCATCATAATTTGATCAAGAAGTAGAAGGTCCACACCGTAGCAAAATAGGGGATCCCTTATTAGAAGCTCACTCATACATATATAGTCCGCGCTTCTAATGAGAGATCCTTTATTTTGATGATCTGAACCGTTCATTATGTTTAAAACATGTTTTTAAGGGTACCTGTAAGAAATCGGCT
Source organism: Arctostaphylos glauca (assembly GCA_019985065.2). Classification (NCBI taxonomy): domain Eukaryota; kingdom Viridiplantae; phylum Streptophyta; class Magnoliopsida; order Ericales; family Ericaceae; genus Arctostaphylos; species Arctostaphylos glauca. The sequence continues at coordinate 359,648 of JAHSPW020000049.1, read as the reverse complement.
CGAAATAATATCGAGAAGAGCTTGATCTAAACAGTTTTTGATAAATGCTGACAGGAACAGTTTTATGAAAAATTGAACGGATCAACGACTTTCCGGATATTATTTTGAGCCGATCTCTTACGGGTACCCTTAAAAACACGTTTTAAACACATTGAACGGTTCAGATCATCATAATTTGATCAAGAAGTAGGAGGTCCACACCGTAGCAAAATAGGGGATCCCTTATTAGAAGCTCACTCATACATATATAGTCCGCGCTTCTAATGAGGGATCCTTTATTTTGATGATCTGAACCATTCATTATGTTTAAAACATGTTTTTAAGGGTACCTGCAAGAAATCGGCTCGAAATAATATCGAGAAGAGCTTGATCTAAACAGTTTTTGATAAATGCTGACAGGAACAGTTTTATGAAAAATTGAACGGATCAACGACTTTCCGGATATTATTTTGAGCCGATCTCTTACGGGTACCCTTAAAAACACGTTTTAAAAACGTTGAACGGTTCAGATCATCATAATTTGATCAAGAAGTAGGAGGTCCACACCGTAGCAAAATAGGGGATCCCTTATTAGAAGCTCACTCATACATATATAGTCCGCGCTTCTAATGAGGGATCCTTTATTTTGATGATCTGAACCGTTCATTATGTTTAAAACATGTTTTTAAGGGTACCTGCAAGAAATCGGCTCGAAATAATATCGAGAAGAGCTTGATCTAAACAGTTTTTGATAAATGCTGACAGGAACAGTTTTATGAAAAATTGAACGGATCAAAGACTTTCCGGATATTATTTTGAGCCGATCTCTTACGGGTACCCTTAAAAACACGTTTTAAACACATTGAACGGTTCAGATCATCATAATTTGATCAAGAAGTAGGAGGTCCACACCGTAGCAAAATAGGGGATCCCTTATTAGAAGCTCACTCATACATATATAGTCCGCGCTTCTAATGAGGGATCCTTTATTTTGATGATCTGAACCGTTCATTATGTTTAAAACATGTTTTTAAGGGTACCTGCAAGAAATCGGCTCGAAATAATATCGAGAAGAGCTTGATCTAAACAGTTTTTGATAAATGCTGACAGGAACAGTTTTATGAAAAATTGAACGGATCAAAGACTATCCGGATATTATTTTGAGCCGATCTCTTACGGGTACCCTTAAAAACACGTTTTAAACACGTTGAACGGTTCAGATCATCATAATTTGATCAAGAAGTAGGAGGTCCACACCGTAGCAAAATAGGGGATCCCTTATTAGAAGCTCACTCATACATATATAGTCCGCGCTTCTAATGAGGGATCCTTTATTTTGATGATCTGAACCGTTCATTATGTTTAAAACATGTTTTTAAGGGTACCTGCAAGAAATCGGCTCGAAATAATATCGAGAAGAGCTTGATCTAAACAGTTTTTGATAAATGCTGACAGGAACAGTTTTATGAAAAATTGAACGGATCAAAGACTATCCGGATATTATTTTGAGCCGATCTCTTACGGGTACCCTTAAAAACACGTTTTAAACACGTTGAACGGTTCAGATCATCATAATTTGATCAAGAAGTAGGAGGTCCACACCGTAGCAAAATAGGGGATCCCTTATTAGAAGCTCACTCATACATATATAGTCCGCGCTTCTAATGAGGGATCCTTTATTTTGATGATCTGAACCGTTCATTATGTTTAAAACATGTTTTTAAGGGTACCTGCAAGAAATCGGCTCGAAATAATATCGAGAAGAGCTTGATCTAAACAGTTTTTGATAAATGCTGACAGGAACAGTTTTATGAAAAATTGAACGGATCAAAGACTTTCCGGATATTATTTTGAGCCGATCTCTTACGGGTACCCTTAAAAACACGTTTTAAACACATTGAACGGTTCAGATCATCATAATTTGATCAAGAAGTAGGAGGTCCACACCGTAGCAAAATAGGGGATCCCTTATTAGAAGCTCACTCATACATATATAGTCCGCGCTTCTAATGAGGGATCCTTTATTTTGATGATCTGAACCGTTCATTATGTTTAAAACATGTTTTTAAGGGTACCTGCAAGAAATCGGCTCGAAATAATATCGAGAAGAGCTTGATCTAAACAGTTTTTGATAAATGCTGACAGGAACAGTTTTATGAAAAATTGAACGGATCAAAGACTTTCCGGATATTATTTTGAGCCGATCTCTTACGGGTACCCTTAAAAACACGTTTTAAACACATTGAACGGTTCAGATCATCATAATTTGATCAAGAAGTAGGAGGTCCACACCGTAGCAAAATAGGGGATCCCTTATTAGAAGCTCACTCATACATATATAGTCCGCGCTTCTAATGAGGGATCCTTTATTTTGATGATCTGAACCGTTCATTATGTTTAAAACATGTTTTTAAGGGTACCTGCAAGAAATCGGCTCGAAATAATATCGAGAAGAGCTTGATCTAAACAGTTTTTGATAAATGCTGACAGGAACAGTTTTATGACAAATTGAACGGATCAAAGACTTTCCGGATATTATTTTGAGCCGATCTCTTACGGGTACCCTTAAAAACACGTTTTAAACACGTTGAACGGTTCAGATCATCATAATTTGATCAAGAAGTAGGAGGTCCACACCGTAGCAAAATAGGGGATCCCTTATTAGAAGCTCACTCATACATATATAGTCCGCGCTTCTAATGAGGGATCCTTTATTTTGATGATCTGAACCGTTCATTATGTTTAAAACATTTTTTTAAGGGTACCTGCAAGAAATCGGCTCGAAATAATATCGAGAAGAGCTTGATCTAAACAGTTTTTGATAAATGCTGACAGGAACAGTTTTATGAAAAATTGAACGGATCAAAGACTTTCCGGATATTATTTTGAGCCGATCTCTTACGGGTACCCTTAAAAACACGTTTTAAACACGTTGAACGGTTCAGATCATCATAATTTGATCAAGAAGTAGGAGGTCCACACCGTAGCAAAATAGGGGATCCCTTATTAGAAGCTCACTCATACATATATAGTCCGCGCTTCTAATGAGGGATCCTTTATTTTGACGATCTGAACCGTTCATTATGTTTAAAACATGTTTTTAAGGGTACCTGTAAGAAATCGGCTCGAAATAATATCGAGAAGAGCTTGATCTAAACAGTTTTTGATAAATGCTGACAGGAACAGTTTTATGAAAAATTGAACGGATCAACGACTTTCCGGATATTATTTTGAGCCGATCTCTTACGGGTACCCTTAAAAACACGTTTTAAACACATTGAACGGTTCAGATCATCATAATTTGATCAAGAAGTAGGAGGTCCACACCGTAGCAAAATAGGGGATCCCTTATTAGAAGCTCACTCATACATATATAGTCCGCGCTTCTAATGAGGGATCCTTTATTTTGATGATCTGAACCGTTCATTATGTTTAAAACATGTTTTTAAGGGTACCTGCAAGAAATCGGCTCGTAATAATATCGAGAAGAGCTTGATCTAAACAGTTTTTGATAAATGCTGACAGGAACAGTTTTATGAAAAATTGAACGGATCAAAGACTTTTCGGATATTATTTTGAGCCGATCTCTTACGGGTACCCTTAAAAACACGTTTTAAACACATTGAACGGTTCAGATCATCATAATTTGATCAAGAAGTAGGAGGTCCACACCGTAGCAAAATAGGGGATCCCTTATTAGAAGCTCACTCATACATATATAGTCCGCGCTTCTAATGAGGGATCCTTTATTTTGATGATCTGAACCGTTCATTATGTTTAAAACATGTTTTTAAGGGTACCTGCAAGAAATCGGCTCGAAATAATATCGAGAAGAGCTTGATCTAAACAGTTTTTGATAAATGCTGACAGGAACAGTTTTATGAAAAATTGAACGGATCAAAGACTTTCCGGATATTATTTTGAGCCGATCTCTTACGGGTACCCTTAAAAACACGTTTTAAACACATTGAACGGTTCAGATCATCATAATTTGATCAAGAAGTAGGAGGTCCACACCGTAGCAAAATAGGGGATCCCTTATTAGAAGCTCACTCATACATATATAGTCCGCGCTTCTAATGAGGGATCCTTTATTTTGATGATCTGAACCGTTCATTATGTTTAAAACATGTTTTTAAGGGTACCTGCAAGAAATCGGCTCGAAATAATATCGAGAAGAGCTTGATCTAAACAGTTTTTGATAAATGCTGACAGGAACAGTTTTATGAAAAATTGAACGGATCAAAGACTTTCCGGATATTATTTTGAGCCGATCTCTTACGGGTACCCTTAAAAACACGTTTTAAACACATTGAACGGTTCAGATCATCATAATTTGATCAAGAAGTAGGAGGTCCACACCGTAGCAAAATAGGGGATCCCTTATTAGAAGCTCACTCATACATATATAGTCCGCGCTTCTAATGAGGGATCCTTTATTTTGATGATCTGAACCGTTCATTATGTTTAAAACATGTTTTTAAGGGTACCTGCAAGAAATCGGCTCGAAATAATATCGAGAAGAGCTTGATCTAAACAGTTTTTGATAAATGCTGACAGGAACAGTTTTATGAAAAATTGAACGGATCAAAGACTTTCCGGATATTATTTTGAGCCGATCTCTTACGGGTACCCTTAAAAACACGTTTTAAACACGTTGAACGGTTCAGATCATCATAATTTGATCAAGAAGTAGGAGGTCCACACCGTAGCAAAATAGGGGATCCCTTATTAGAAGCTCACTCATACATATATAGTCCGCGCTTCTAATGAGGGGTCCTTTATTTTGATGATCTGAACCGTTCATTATGTTTAAAACATGTTTTTAAGGGTACCTGCAAGAAATCGGCTCGAAATAATATCGAGAAGAGCTTGATCTAAATAGTTTTTGATAAATGCTGACAGGAACAGTTTTATGAAAAATTGAACGGATCAAAGACTTTCCGGATATTATTTTGAGCCGATCTCTTACGGGTACCCTTAAAAACACGTTTTAAACACATTGAACGGTTCAGATCATCATAATTTGATCAAGAAGTAGGAGGTCCACACCGTAGCAAAATAGGGGATCCCTTATTAGAAGCTCACTCATACATATATAGTCCGCGCTTCTAATGAGGGATCCTTTATTTTGATGATCTGAACCGTTCATTATGTTTAAAACATGTTTTTAAGGGTACCTGCAAGAAATCGGCTCGAAATAATATCGAGAAGAGCTTGATCTAAACAGTTTTTGATAAATGCTGACAGGAACAGTTTTATAAAAAATTGAACGGATCAAAGACTTTCCGGATATTATTTTGAGCCGATCTCTTACGGGTACCCTTAAAAACACGTTTTAAACACATTGAGCGGTTCAGATCATCATAATTTGATCAAGAAGTAGGAGGTCCACACCGTAGCAAAATAGGGGATCCCTTATTAGAAGCTCACTCATACATATATATTCCGCGCTTCTAATGAGGGATCCTTTATTTTGATGATCTGAACCGTTCATTATGTTTAAAACATGTTTTTAAGGGTACCTGCAAGAAATCGGCTCGAAATAATATCGAGAAGAACTTGATCTAAACAGTTTTTGATAAATGCTGACAGGAACAGTTTTATGAAAAATTGAACGGATCAAAGACTTTCCGGATATTATTTTGAGCCGATCTCTTACGGGTACCCTTAAAAACACGTTTTAAACACATTGAACGGTTCAGATCATCATAATTTGATCAAGAAGTAGGAGGTCCACACCGTAGCAAAATAGGGGATCCCTTATTAGAAGCTCACTCATACATATATAGTCCGCGCTTCTAATGAGGGATCCTTTATTTTGATGATCTGAACCGTTCATTATGTTTAAAACATGTTTTTAAGGGTACCTGCAAGAAATCGGCTCGAAATAATATCGAGAAGAGCTTGATCTAAACAGTTTTTGATAAATGCTGACAGGAACAGTTTTATGAAAAATTGAACGGATCAAAGACTTTCCGGATATTATTTTGAGCCGATCTCTTACGGGTACCCTTAAAAACACGTTTTAAACACGTTGAACGGTTCAGATCATCATAATTTGATCAAGAAGTAGGAGGTCCACACCGTAGCAAAATAGGGGATCCCTTATTAGAAGCTCACTCATACATATATAGTCCGCGCTTCTAATGAGGGATCCTTTATTTTGATGATCTGAACCGTTCATTATGTTTAAAACATGTTTTTAAGGGTACCTGCAAGAAATCGGCTCGAAATAATATCGAGAAGAGCTTGATCTAAACAGTTTTTGATAAATGCTGACAGGAACAGTTTTATGAAAAATTGAACGGATCAAAGACTTTCCGGATATTATTTTGAGCCGATCTCTTACGGGTACCCTTAAAAACACGTTTTAAACACATTGAACGGTTCAGATCATCATAATTTGATCAAGAAGTAGGAGGTCCACACCGTAGCAAAATAGGGGATCCCTTATTAGAAGCTCACTCATACATATATAGTCGGCGCTTCTAATGAGGGATCCTTTATTTTGATGATCTGAACCGTTCATTATGTTTAAAACATGTTTTTAAGGGTACCTGCAAGAAATCGGCTCGAAATAATATCGAGAAGAGCTTGATCTAAACAGTTTTTGATAAATGCTGACAGGAACAGTTTTATGAAAAATTGAACGGATCAAAGACTTTCCGGATATTATTTTGAGCCGATCTCTTACGGGTACCCTTAAAAACACGTTTTAAACACATTGAACGGTTCAGATCATCATAATTTGATCAAGAAGTAGGAGGTCCACACCGTAGCAAAATAGGGGATCCCTTATTAGAAGCTCACTCATACATATATAGTCCGCGCTTCTAATGAGGGATCCTTTATTTTGATGATCTGAACCGTTCATTATGTTTAAAACATGTTTTTAAGGGTACCTGCAAGAAATCGGCTCGAAATAATATCGAGAAGAGCTTGATCTAAACAGTTTTTGATAAATGCTGACAGGAACAGTTTTATGACAAATTGAACGGATCAAAGACTTTCCGGATATTATTTTGAGCCGATCTCTTACGGGTACCCTTAAAAACACGTTTTAAACACGTTGAACGGTTCAGATCATCATAATTTGATCAAGAAGTAGGAGGTCCACACCGTAGCAAAATAGGGGATCCCTTATTAGAAGCTCACTCATACATATATAGTCCGCGCTTCTAATGAGGGATCCTTTATTTTGATGATCTGAACCGTTCATTATGTTTAAAACATTTTTTTAAGGGTACCTGCAAAAATCGGCTCGAAATAATATCGAGAAGAGCTTGATCTAAACAGTTTTTGATAAATGCTGACAGGAACAGTTTTATGAAAAATTGAACGGATCAAAGACTTTCCGGATATTATTTTGAGCCGATCTCTTACGGGTACCCTTAAAAACACGTTTTAAACACGTTGAACGGTTCAGATCATCATAATTTGATCAAGAAGTAGGAGGTCCACACCGTAGCAAAATAGGGGATCCCTTATTAGAAGCTCACTCATACATATATAGTCCGCGCTTCTAATGAGGGATCCTTTATTTTGACGATCTGAACCGTTCATTATGTTTAAAACATGTTTTTAAGGGTACCTGTAAGAAATCGGCTCGAAATAATATCGAGAAGAGCTTGATGTAAACAGTTTTTGATAAATGCTGACAGGAACAGTTTTATGAAAAATTGAACGGATCAACGACTTTCCGGATATTATTTTGAGCCGATCTCTTACGGGTACCCTTAAAAACACGTTTTAAACACATTGAACGGTTCAGATCATCATAATTTGATCAAGAAGTAGGAGGTCCACACCGTAGCAAAATAGGGGATCCCTTATTAGAAGCTCACTCATACATATATAGTCCGCGCTTCTAATGAGGGATCCTTTATTTTGATGATCTGAACCGTTCATTATGTTTAAAACATGTTTTTAAGGGTACCTGCAAGAAATCGGCTCGAAATAATATCGAGAAGAGCTTGATCTAAACAGTTTTTGATAAATGCTGACAGGAACAGTTTTATGAAAAATTGAACGGATCAAAGACTTTTCGGATATTATTTTGAGCCGATCTCTTACGGGTACCCTTAAAAACACGTTTTAAACACATTGAACGGTTCAGATCATCATAATTTGATCAAGAAGTAGGAGGTCCACACCGTAGCAAAATAGGGGATCCCTTATTAGAAGCTCACTCATACATATATAGTCCGCGCTTCTAATGAGGGATCCTTTATTTTGATGATCTGAACCGTTCATTATGTTTAAAACATGTTTTTAAGGGTACCTGCAAGAAATCGGCTCGAAATAATATCGAGAAGAGCTTGATCTAAACAGTTTTTGATAAATGCTGACAGGAACAGTTTTATGAAAAATTGAACGGATCAAAGACTTTCCGGATATTATTTTGAGCCGATCTCTTACGGGTACCCTTAAAAACACGTTTTAAACACATTGAACGGTTCAGATCATCATAATTTGATCAAGAAGTAGGAGGTCCACACCGTAGCAAAATAGGGGATCCCTTATTAGAAGCTCACTCATACATATATAGTCCGCGCTTCTAATGAGGGATCCTTTATTTTGATGATCTGAACCGTTCATTATGTTTAAAACATGTTTTTAAGGGTACCTGCAAGAAATCGGCTCGAAATAATATCGAGAAGAGCTTGATCTAAACAGTTTTTGATAAATGTTGACAGGAACAGTTTTATGAAAAATTGAACGGATCAAAGACTTTCCGGATATTATTTTGAGCCGATCTCTTACGGGTACCCTTAAAAACACGTTTTAAACACATTGAACGGTTCAGATCATCATAATTTGATCAAGAAGTAGGAGGTCCACACCGTAGCAAAATAGGGGATCCCTTATTAGAAGCTCACTCATACATATATAGTCCGCGCTTCTAATGAGGGATCCTTTATTTTGATGATCTGAACCGTTCATTATGTTTAAAACATGTTTTTAAGGGTACCTGCAAGAAATCGGCTCGAAATAATATCGAGAAGAGCTTGATCTAAACAGTTTTTGATAAATGCTGACAGGAACAGTTTTATGAAAAATTGAACGGATCAAAGACTTTCCGGATATTATTTTGAGCCGATCTCTTACGGGTACCCTTAAAAACACGTTTTAAACACGTTGAACGGTTCAGATCATCATGATTTGATCAAGAAGTAGGAGGTCCACACCGTAGCAAAATAGGGGATCCCTTATTAGAAGCTCACTCATACATATATAGTCCGCGCTTCTAATGAGGGGTCCTTTATTTTGATGATCTGAACCGTTCATTATGTTTAAAACATGTTTTTAAGGGTACCTGCAAGTAATCGGCTCGAAATAATATCGAGAAGAGCTTGATCTAAACAGTTTTTGATAAATGCTGACAGGAACAGTTTTATGAAAAATTGAACGGATCAAAGACTTTCCGGATATTATTTTGAGCCGATCTCTTACGGGTACCCTTAAAAACACGTTTTAAACACATTGAACGGTTCAGATCATCATAATTTGATCAAAAAGTAGGAGGTCCACACCGTAGCAAAATAGGGGATCCCTTATTAGAAGCTCACTCATACATATATAGTCCGCGCTTCTAATGAGGGATCCTTTATTTTGATGATCTGAACCGTTCATTATGTTTAAAACATGTTTTTAAGGGTACCTGCAAGAAATCGGCTCGAAATAATATCGAGAAGAGCTTGATCTAAACAGTTTTTGATAAATGCTGACAGGAACAGTTTTATAAAAAATTGAACGGATCAAAGACTTTCCGGATATTATTTTGAGCCGATCTCTTACGGGTACCCTTAAAAACACGTTTTAAACACATTGAACGGTTCAGATCATCATAATTTGATCAAGAAGTAGGAGGTCCACACCGTAGCAAAATAGGGGATCCCTTATTAGAAGCTCACTCATACATATATATTCCGCGCTTCTAATGAGGGATCCTTTATTTTGATGATCTGAACCGTTCATTATGTTTAAAACATGTTTTTAAGGGTACCTGCAAGAAATCGGCTCGAAATAATATCGAGAAGAGCTTGATCTAAACAGTTTTTGATAAATGCTGACAGGAACAGTTTTATGAAAAATTGAACGGATCAAAGACTTTCCGGATATTATTTTGAGCCGATCTCTTACGGGTACCCTTAAAAACACGTTTTAAACACATTGAACGGTTCAGATCATCATAATTTGATCAAGAAGTAGGAGGTCCACACCGTAGCAAAATAGGGGATCCCTTATTAGAAGCTCACTCATACATATATAGTCCGCGCTTCTAATGAGGGATCCTTTATTTTGATGATCTGAACCGTTCATTATGTTTAAAACATGTTTTTAAGGGTACCTGCAAGAAATCGGCTCGAAATAATATCGAGAAGAGCTTGATCTAAACAGTTTTTGATAAATGCTGACATGAACAGTTTTATGAAAAATTGAACGGATCAAAGACTTTCCGGATATTATTTTGAGCCGATCTCTTACGGGTACCCTTAAAAACACGTTTTAAACACATTGAACGGTTCAGATCATCATAATTTGATCAAGAAGTAGGAGGTCCACACCGTAGCAAAATAGGGGATCCCTTATTAGAAGCTCACTCATACATATATAGTCCGCGCTTCTAATGAGGGATCCTTTATTTTGATGATCTGAACCGTTCATTATGTTTAAAACATGTTTTTAAGGGTACCTGCAAGAAATCGGCTCGAAATAATATCGAGAAGAGCTTGATCTAAACAGTTTTTGATAAATGCTGACAGGAACAGTTTTATGAAAAATTGAACGGATCAAAGACTTTCCGGATATTATTTTGAGCCGATCTCTTACGGGTACCCTTAAAAACACGTTTTAAACACATTGAACGGTTCAGATCATCATAATTTGATCAAGAAGTAGGAGGTCCACACCGTAGCAAAATAGGGGATCCCTTATTAGAAGCTCACTCATACATATATAGTCCGCGCTTCTAATGAGGGATCCTTTATTTTGATGATCTGAACCGTTCATTATGTTTAAAACATGTTTTTAAGGGTACCTGCAAGAAATCGGCTCGAAATAATATCGAGAAGAGCTTGATCTAAACAGTTTTTGATAAATGCTGACAGGAACAGTTTTATGAAAAATTGAACGGATCAAAGACTTTCCGGATATTATTTTGAGCCGATCTCTTACGGGTACCCTTAAAAACACGTTTTAAACACATTGAACGGTTCAGATCATCATAATTTGATCAAGAAGTAGGAGGTCCACACCGTAGCAAAATAGGGGATCCCTTATTAGAAGCTCACTCATACATATATAGTCCGCGCTTCTAATGAGGGATCCTTTATTTTGATGATCTGAACCGTTCATTATGTTTAAAACATGTTTTTATGGGTACCTGCAAGAAATCGGCTCGAAATAATATCGAGAAGAGCTTGATCTAAACAGTTTTTGATAAATGTTGACAGGAACAGTTGTATGAAAAATTGAACGGATCAAAGACTTTCCGGATATTATTTTGAGCCGATCTCTTACGGGTACCCTTAAAAACACGTTTTAAACACATTGAACGGTTCAGATCATCATAATTTGATCAAGAAGTAGGAGGTCCACACCGTAGCAAAATAGGGGATCCCTTATTAGAAGCTCACTCATACATATATAGTCCGCGCTTCTAATGAGGGATCCTTTATTTTGATGATCTGAACCGTTCATTATGTTTAAAACATGTTTTTAAGGGTACCTGCAAGAAATCGGCTCGAAATAATATCGAGAAGAGCTTGATCTAAACAGTTTTTGATAAATGCTGACAGGAACAGTTTTATAAAAAATTGAACGGATCAAAGACTTTCCGGATATTATTTTGAGCCGATCTCTTACGGGTACCCTTAAAAACACGTTTTAAACACATTGAACGGTTCAGATCATCATAATTTGATCAAGAAGTAGGAGGTCCGCACCGTAGCAAAATAGGGGATCCCTTATTAGAAGCTCACTCATACATATATATTCCGCGCTTCTAATGAGGGATCCTTTATTTTGATGATCTGAACCGTTCATTATGTTTAAAACATGTTTTTAAGGGTACCTGCAAGAAATCGGCTCGAAATAATATCGAGAAGAGCTTGATCTAAACAGTTTTTGATAAATGCTGACAGGAACAGTTTTATGAAAAATTGAACGGATCAAAGACTTTCCGGATATTATTTTGAGCCGATCTCTTACGGGTACCCTTAAAAACACGTTTTAAACACATTGAACGGTTCAGATCATCATAATTTGATCAAGAAGTAGGAGGTCCACACCGTAGCAAAATAGGGGATCCCTTATTAGAAGCTCACTCATACATATATAGTCCGCGCTTCTAATGAGGGATCCTTTATTTTGATGATCTGAACCGTTCATTATGTTTAAAACATGTTTTTAAGGGTACCTGCAAGAAATCGGCTCGAAATAATATCGAGAAGAGCTTGATCTAAACAGTTTTTGATAAATGCTGACAGGAACAGTTTTATGAAAAATTGAACGGATCAAAGACTTTCCGGATATTATTTTGAGCCGATCTCTTACGGGTACCCTTAAAAACACGTTTTAAACACATTGAACGGTTCAGATCATCATAATTTGATCAACAAGTGGGAGGTCCGCACCGTAGCAAAATAGGGGATCCCTTATTAGAAGCTCACTCATAAATATATAGTCCGCGCTTCTAATGAGGGATCCTTTATTTTGATGATCTGAACCGTTCATTATGTTTAAAACATGTTTTTAAGGGTACCTGCAAGAAATCGGCTCGAAATAATATCGAGAAGAGCTTGATCTAAACAGTTTTTGATAAATGCTGACAGGAACAGTTTTATGAAAAATTGAACGGATCAAAGACTTTCCGGATATTATTTTGAGCCGATCTCTTACGGGTACCCTTAAAAACACGTTTTAAACACATTGAACGGTTCAGATCATCATAATTTGATCAAGAAGTAGGAGGTCCACACCGTAGCAAAATAGGGGATCCCTTATTAGAAGCTCACTCATACATATATATTCCGCGCTTCTAATGAGGGATCCTTTATTTTGATGATCTGAACCGTTCATTATGTTTAAAACATGTTTTTAACGGTACCTGCAAGAAATCGGCTCGAAATAATATCGAGAAGAGCTTGATCTAAACAGTTTTTGATAAATGCTGACAGGAACAGTTTTATGAAAAATTGAACGGATCAAAGACTTTCCGGATATTATTTTGAGCCGATCTCTTACGGGTACCCTTAAAAACACGTTTTAAACACATTGAACGGTTCAGATCATCATAATTTGATCAAGAAGTAGGAGGTCCGCACCGTAGCAAAATAGGGGATCCCTTATTAGAAGCTCACTCATACATATATAGTCCGCGCTTCTAATGAGGGATCCTTTATTTTGATGATCTGAACCGTTCATTATGTTTAAAACATGTTTTTAAGGGTACCTGCAAGAAATCGGCTCGAAATAATATCGAGAAGAGCTTGATCTAAACAGTTTTTGATAAATGCTGACAGGAACAGTTTTATGAAAAATTGAACGGATCAAAGACTTTCCGGATATTATTTTGAGCCGATCTCTTACGGGTACCCTTAAAAACACGTTTTAAACACATTGAACGGTTCAGATCATCATAATTTGATCAAGAAGTAGGAGGTCCACACCGTAGCAAAATAGGGGATCCCTTATTAGAAGCTCACTCATACATATATAGTCCGCGCTTCTAATGAGGGATCCTTTATTTTGATGATCTGAACCGTTCATTATGTTTAAAACATGATTTTAAGGGTACCTGCAAGAAATCGGCTCGAAATAATATGGAGAAGAGCTTGATCTAAACAGTTTTTGATAAATGCTGACAGGAACAGTTTTATGAAAAATTGAACGGATCAAAGACTTTCCGGATATTATTTTGAGCCGATCTCTTACGGGTACCCTTAAAAACACGTTTTAAACACATTGAACGGTTCAGATCATCATAATTTGATCAAGAAGTAGGAGGTCCACACCGTAGCAAAATAGGGGATCCCTTATTAGAAGCTCACTCATACATATATAGTCCGCGCTTCTAATGAGGGATCCTTTATTTTGATGATCTGAACCGTTCATTATGTTTAAAACATGTTTTTAAGGGTACCTGCAAGAAATCGGCTCGAAATAATATCGAGAAGAGCTTGATCTAAACAGTTTTTGATAAATGCTGACAGGAACAGTTTTATGAAAAATTGAACGGATCAAAGACTTTCCGGATATTATTTTGAGCCGATCTCTTACGGGTACCCTTAAAAACACGTTTTAAACACATTGAACGGTTCAGATCATCATAATTTGATCAAGAAGTAGGAGGTCCGCACCGTAGCAAAATAGGGGATCCCTTATTAGAAGCTCACTCATACGCTTCTAATGAGGGATCCTTTATTTTGATGATCTGAACCGTTCATTATGTTTAAAACATGTTTTTAAGGGTACCTGCAAGAAATCGGCTCGAAATAATATCGAGAAGAGCTTGATCTAAACAGTTTTTGATAAATGCTGACAGGAACAGTTTTATGAAAAATTGAACGGATCAAAGACTTTCCGGATATTATTTTGAGCCGATCTCTTACGGGTACCCTTAAAAACACGTTTTAAACACATTGAACGGTTCAGATCATCATAATTTGATCAAGAAGTAGGAGGTCCACACCGTAGCAAAATAGGGGATCCCTTATTAGAAGCTCACTCATACATATATAGTCCGCGCTTCTAATGAGGGATCCTTTATTTTGATGATCTGAACCGTTCATTATGTTTAAAACATGTTTTTAAGGGTACCTGCAAGAAATCGGCTCGAAATAATATTGAGAAGAGCTTGATCTAAACAGTTTTTGATAAATGCTGACAGGAACAGTTTTATGAAAAATTGAACGGATCAAAGACTTTCCGGATATTATTTTGAGCCGATCTCTTACGGGTACCCTTAAAAACACGTTTTAAACACATTGAACGGTTCAGATCATCATAATTTGATCAAGAAGTAGGAGGTCCGCACCGTAGCAAAATAGGGGATCCCTTATTAGAAGCTCACTCATACATATATAGTCCGCGCTTCTAATGAGGGATCCTTTATTTTGATGATCTGAACCGTTCATTATGTTTAAAACATGTTTTTAAGGGTACCTGCAAGAAATCGGCTCGAAATAATATCGAGAAGAGCTTGATCTAAACAGTTTTTGATAAATGCTGACAGGAACAGTTTTATGAAAAATTGAACGGATCAAAGACTTTTCGGATATTATTTTGAGCCGATCTCTTACGGGCACCCTTAAAAACACGTTTTAAACACATTGAACGGTTCAGATCATCATAATTTGATCAAGAAGTAGGAGGTCCACACCGTAGCAAAATAGGGGATCCCTTATTAGAAGCTCACTCATACATATATAGTCCTCGCTTCTAATGAGGGATCCTTTATTTTGATGATCTGAACCGTTCATTATGTTTAAAACATGTTTTTAAGGGTACCTGCAAGAAATCGGCTCGAAATAATATCGAGAAGAGCTTGATCTAAACAGTTTTTGATAAATGCTGACAGGAACAGTTTTATGAAAAATTGAACGGATCAAAGACTTTCCGGATATTATTTTGAGCCGATCTCTTACGGGTACCCTTAAAAACACGTTTTAAAAACATTGAACGGTTCAGATCATCATAATTTGATCAAGAAATAGGAGGTCCACACCGTAGCAAAATAGGGGATCCCTTATTAGAAGCTCACTCATACATATATAGTCCGCGCTTCTAATGAGGGATCCTTTATTTTGATGATCTGAACCGTTCATTATGTTTAAAACATGTTTTTAAGGGTACCTGCAAGAAATCGGCTCGAAATAATATCGAGAAGAGCTTGATCTAAACAGTTTTTGATAAATGCTGACAGGAACAGTTTTATGAAAAATTGAACGGATCAAAGACTTTCCGGATATTATTTTGAGCCGATCTCTTACGGGTACCCTTAAAAACACGTTTTAAACACATTGAACGGTTCAGATCATCATAATTTGATCAAGAAGTAGGAGGTCCACACCGTAGCAAAATAGGGGATCCCTTATTAGAAGCTCACTCATACATATATAGTCCGCGCTTCTAATGAGGGATCCTTTATTTTGATGATCTGAACCGTTCATTATGTTTAAAACATGTTTTTAAGGGTACCTGCAAGAAATCGGCTCGAAATAATATCGAGAAGAGCTTGATCTAAACAGTTTTTGATAAATGCTGACAGGAACAGTTTTATGAAAAATTGAACGGATCAAAGACTTTCCGGATATTATTTTGAGCCGATCTCTTACGGGTACCCTTAAAAACACGTTTTAAACACATTGAACGGTTCAGATCATCATAATTTGATCAAGAAGTAGGAGGTCCACACCGTAGCAAAATAGGGGATCCCTTATTAGAAGCTCACTCATACATATATAGTCCGCGCTTCTAATGAGGGATCCTTTATTTTGATGATCTGAACCGTTCATTATGTTTAAAACATGTTTTTAAGGGTACCTGCAAGAAATCGGCTCGAAATAATATCGAGAAGAGCTTGATCTAAACAATTTTTGATAAATGCTGACAGGAACAGTTTTATGAAAAATTGAACGGATCAAAGACTTTCCGGATATTATTTTGAGCCGATCTCTTACGGGTACCCTTAAAAACACGTTTTAAACACATTGAACGGTTCAGATCATCATAATTTGATCAAGAAGTAGGAGGTCCGCACCGTAGCAAAATAGGGGATCCCTTATTAGAAGCTCACTCATACATATATAGTCCGCGCTTCTAATGAGGGATCCTTTATTTTGATGATCTGAACCGTTCATTATGTTTAAAACATGTTTTTAAGGGTACCTGCAAGAAATCGGCTCGAAATAATATCGAGAAGAGCTTGATCTAAACAGTTTTTGATAAATGCTGACAGGAACAGTTTTATGAAAAATTGAACGGATCAAAGACTTTCCGGATATTATTTTGAGCCGATCTCTTACGGGTACCCTTAAAAACACGTTTTAAACACATTGAACGGTTCAGATCATCATAATTTGATCAAGAAGTAGGAGGTCCGCACCGTAGCAAAATAGGGGATCCCTTATTAGAAGCTCACTCATACATATATAGTCCGCGCTTCTAATGAGGGATCCTTTATTTTGATGATCTGAACCGTTCATTATGTTTAAAACATGTTTTTAAGGGTACCTGCAAGAAATCGGCTCGAAATAATATCGAGAAGAGCTTGATCTAAACAGTTTTTGATAAATGCTGACAGGAACAGTTTTATGAAAAATTGAACGGATCAAAGACTTTCCGGATATTATTTTGAGCCGATCTCTTACGGGTACCCTTAAAAACACGTTTTAAACACATTGAACGGTTCAGATCATCATAATTTGATCAAGAAGTAGGAGGTCCACACCGTAGCAAAATAGGGGATCCCTTATTAGAAGCTCACTCATACATATATAGTCCGCGCTTCTAATGAGGGATCCTTTATTTTGATGATCTGAACCGTTCATTATGTTTAAAACATGTTTTTAAGGGTACCTGCAAGAAATCGGCTCGAAATAATATCGAGAAGAGCTTGATCTAAACAGTTTTTGATAAATGCTGACAGGAACAGTTTTATGAAAAATTGAACGGATCAAAGACTTTCCGGATATTATTTTGAGCCGATCTCTTACGGGTACCCTTAAAAACACGTTTTAAACACATTGAACGGTTCAGATCATCATAATTTGATCAAGAAGTAGGAGGTCCGCACCGTAGCAAAATAGGGGATCCCTTATTAGAAGCTCACTCATACATATATAGTCCGCGCTTCTAATGAGGGATCCTTTATTTTGATGATCTGAACCGTTCATTATGTTTAAAACATGTTTTTAAGGGTACCTGCAAGAAATCGGCTCGAAATAATATCGAGAAGAGCTTGATCTAAACAGTTTTTGATAAATGCTGACAGGAACAGTTTTATGAAAAATTGAACGGATCAAAGACTTTCCGGATATTATTTTGAGCCGATCTCTTACGGGTACCCTTAAAAACACGTTTTAAACACATTGAACGGTTCAGATCATCATAATTTGATCAAGAAGTAGGAGGTCCACACCGTAGCAAAATAGGGGATCCCTTATTAGAAGCTCACTCATACATATATAGTCCGCGCTTCTAATGAGGGATCCTTTATTTTGATGATCTGAACCGTTCATTATGTTTAAAACATGTTTTTAAGGGTACCTGCAAGAAATCGGCTCGAAATAATATCGAGAAGAGCTTGATCTAAACAGTTTTTGATAAATGCTGACAGGAACAGTTTTATGAAAAATTGAACGGATCAAAGACTTTCCGGATATTATTTTGAGCCGATCTCTTACGGGTACCCTTAAAAGCACGTTTTAAACACATTGAACGGTTCAGATCATCATAATTTGATCAAGAAGTAGGAGGTCCACACCGTAGCAAAATAGGGGATCCCTTATTAGAAGCTCACTCATACATATATAGTCCGCGCTTCTAATGAGGGATCCTTTATTTTGATGATCTGAACCGTTCATTATGTTTAAAACATGTTTTTAAGGGTACCAGCAAGAAATCGGCTCGAAATAATATCGAGAAGAGCTTGATCTAAACAGTTTTTGATAAATGCTGACAGGAACAGTTTTATGAAAAATTGAACGGATCAAAGACTTTCCGGATATTATTTTGAGCCGATCTCTTACGGGTACCCTTAAAAGCACGTTTTAAACACATTGAACGGTTCAGATCATCATAATTTGATCAAGAAGAAGGAGGTCCACACCGTAGCAAAATAGGGGATCCCTTATTAGAAGCTCACTCATACATATATAGTCTGCGCTTCTAATGAGGGATCCTTTATTTTGATGATCTGATCCGTTCATTATGTTTAAAACATGTTTTTAAGGGTACCTGCAAGAAATCGGCTCGAAATAATATCGAGAAGAGCTTGATCTAAACAGTTTTTGATAAATGCTGACAGGAACAGTTTTATGAAAAATTGAACGGATCAAAGACTTTCCGGATATTATTTTGAGCCGATCTCTTACGGGTACCCTTAAAAACACGTTTTAAACACATTGAACGGTTCAGATCATCATAATTTGATCAAGAAGTAGGAGGTAAGCACCGTAGCAAAATAGGGGATCCCTTATTAGAAGCTCACTCATACATATATAGTCCGCGCTTCTAATGAGGGATCCTTTATTTTGATGATCTGATCCGTTCATTATGTTTAAAACATGTTTTTAAGGGTACCTGCAAGAAATCGGCTCGAAATAATATCGAGAAGAGCTTGATCTAAACAGTTTTTGATAAATGCTGACAGGAACAGTTTTATGAAAAATTGAACGGATCAAAGACTTTCCGGATATTATTTTGAGCCGATCTCTTACGGGTACCCTTAAAAACACGTTTTAAACACATTGAACGGTTCAGATCATCATAATTTGATCAAGAAGTAGGAGGTCCACACCGTAGCAAAATAGGGGATCCCTTATTAGAAGCTCACTCATACATATATAGTCCGCGCTTCTAATGAGGGATCCTTTATTTTGATGATCTGATCCGTTCATTATGTTTAAAACATGTTTTTAAGGGTACCTGCAAGAAATCGGCTCGAAATAATATCGAGAAGAGCTTGATCTAAACAGTTTTGATAAATGCTGACAGGAACAGTTTTATGAAAAATTGAACGGATCAAAGACTTTCCGGATATTATTTTGAGCCGATCTCTTACGGGTACCCTTAAAAACACGTTTTAAACACATTGAACGGTTCAGATCATCATAATTTGATCAAGAAGTAGGAGGTCCGCACCGTAGCAAAATAGGGGATCCCTTATTAGAAGCTCACTCATACATATATAGTCCGCGCTTCTAATGAGGGATCCTTTATTTTGATGATCTGATCCGTTCATTATGTTTAAAACATGTTTTTAAGGGTACCTGCAAGAAATCGGCTCGAAATAATATCGAGAAGAGCTTGATCTAAACAGTTTTTGATAAATGCTGACAGGAACAGTTTTATGAAAAATTGAACGGATCAAAGACTTTCCGGATATTATTTTGAGCCGATCTCTTACGGGTACCCTTAAAAACACGTTTTAAACACATTGAACGGTTCAGATCATCATAATTTGATCAAGAAGTAGGAGGTCCACACCGTAGCAAAATAGGGGATCCCTTATTAGAAGCTCACTCATACATATATAGTCCGCGCTTCTAATGAGGGATCCTTTATTTTGATGATCTGAACCGTTCATTATGTTTAAAACATGTTTTTAAGGGTACCTGCAAGAAATCGGCTCGAAATAATATCGAGAAGAGCTTGATCTAAACAGTTTTTGATAAATGCTGACAGGAACAGTTTTATGAAAAATTGAACGGATCAACGACTTTCCGGATATTATTTTGAGCCGATCTCTTACGGGTACCCTTAAAAACACGTTTTAAACACATTGAACGGTTCAGATCATCATAATTTGATCAAGAAGTAGGAGGTCCACACCGTAGCAAAATAGGGGATCCCTTATTAGAAGCTCACTCATACATATATAGTCCGCGCTTCTAATGAGGGATCCTTTATTTTGATGATCTGAACCGTTCATTATGTTTAAAACATGTTTTTAAGGGTACCTGCAAGAAATCGGCTCGAAATAATATCGAGAAGAGCTTGATCTAAACAGTTTTTGATAAATGCTGACAGGAACAGTTTTATGAAAAATTGAACGGATCAAAGACTTTCCGGATATTATTTTGAGCCGATCTCTTACGGGTACCCTTAAAAACACGTTTTAAACACATTGAACGGTTCAGATCATCATAATTTGATCAAGAAGTAGGAGGTCCACACCGTAGCAAAATAGGGGATCCCTTATTAGAAGCTCACTCATACATATATAGTCCGCGCTTCTAATGAGGGATCCTTTATTTTGATGATCTGATCCGTTCATTATGTTTAAAACATGTTTTTAAGGGTACCTGCAAGAAATCGGCTCGAAATAATATCGAGAAGAGCTTGATCTAAACAGTTTTTGATAAATGCTGACAGGAACAGTTTTATGAAAAATTGAACGGATCAAAGACTTTCCGGATATTATTTTGAGCCGATCTCTTACGGGTACCCTTAAAAACACGTTTTAAACACATTGAACGGTTCAGATCATCATAATTTGATCAAGAAGTCGGAGGTCCGCACCGTAGCAAAATAGGGGATCCCTTATTAGAAGCTCACTCATACATATATAGTCCGCGCTTCTAATGAGGGATCCTTTATTTTGATGATCTGATCCGTTCATTATGTTTAAAACATGTTTTTAAGGGTACCTGCAAGAAATCGGCTCGAAATAATATCGAGAAGAGCTTGATCTAAACAGTTTTTGATAAATGCTGACAGGAACAGTTTTATGAAAAATTGAACGGATCAAAGACTTTCCGGATATTATTTTGAGCCGATCTCTTACGGGTACCCTTAAAAACACGTTTTAAACACATTGAACGGTTCAGATCATCATAATTTGATCAAGAAGTAGGAGGTCCACACCGTAGCAAAATAGGGGATCCCTTATTAGAAGCTCACTCATACATATATAGTCCGCGCTTCTAATGAGGGATCCTTTATTTTGATGATCTGAACCGTTCATTATGTTTAAAACATGTTTTTAAGGGTACCTGCAAGAAATCGGCTCGAAATAATATCGAGAAGAGCTTGATCTAAACAGTTTTTGATAAATGCTGACAGGAACAGTTTTATGAAAAATTGAACGGATCAAAGACTTTCCGGATATTATTTTGAGCCGATCTCTTACGGGTATCCTTAAAAACACGTTTTAAACACATTGAACGGTTCAGATCATCATAATTTGATCAAGAAGTAGGAGGTCCACACCGTAGCAAAATAGGGGATCCCTTATTAGAAGCTCACTCATACATATATAGTCCGCGCTTCTAATGAGGGATCCTTTATTTTGATGATCTGAACCGTTCATTATGTTTAAAACATGTTTTTAAGGGTACCTGCAAGAAATCGGCTCGAAATAATATCGAGAAGAGCTTGATCTAAACAGTTTTTGATAAATGCTGACAGGAACAGTTTTATGAAAAATTGAACGGATCAAAGACTTTCCGGATATTATTTTGAGCCGATCTCTTACGGGTACCCTTAAAAACACGTTTTAAACACATTGAACGGTTCAGATCATCATAATTTGATCAAGAAGTAGGAGGTCCGCACCGTAGCAAAATAGAGGATCCCTTATTAGAAGCTCACTCATACATATATAGTCCGCGCTTCTAATGAGGGATCCTTTATTTTGATGATCTGAACTGTTCATTATGTTTAAAACATGTTTTTAAGGGTACCTGCAAGAAATCGGCTCGAAATAATATCGAGAAGAGCTTGATCTAAACAGTTTTTGATAAATGCTGACAGGAACAGTTTTATGAAAAATTGAACGGATCAAAGACTTTCCGGATATTATTTTGAGCCGATCTCTTACGGGTACCCTTAAAAACACGTTTTAAACACATTGAACGGTTCAGATCATCATAATTTGATCAAGAAGTAGGAGGTCCACACCGTAGCAAAATAGGGGATCCCTTATTAGAAGCTCACTCATACATATATAGTCCGCGCTTCTAATGAGGGATCCTTTATTTTGATGATCTGAACCGTTCATTATGTTTAAAACATGTTTTTAAGGGTACCTGCAAGAAATCGGCTCGAAATAATATCGAGAAGAACTTGATCTAAACAGTTTTTGATAAATGCTGACAGGAACAGTTTTATGAAAAATTGAACGGATCAAAGACTTTCCGGATATTATTTTGAGCCGATCTCTTACGGGTACCCTTAAAAACACGTTTTAAACACATTGAACGGTTCAGATCATCATAATTTGATCAAGAAGTAGGAGGTCCACACCGTAGCAAAATAGGGGATCCCTTATTAGAAGCTCACTCATACATATATAGTCCGCGCTTCTAATGAGGGATCCTTTATTTTGATGATCTGAACCGTTCATTATGTTTAAAACATGTTTTTAAGGGTACCTGCAAGAAATCGGCTCGAAATAATATCGAGAAGAGCTTGATCTAAACAGTTTTTGATAAATGCTGACAGGAACAGTTTTATGAAAAATTGAACGGATCAAAGACTTTCCGGCTATTATTTTGGGCCGATCTCTTACGGGTACCCTTAAAAACACGTTTTAAACACATTGAACGGTTCAGATCATCATAATTTGATCAAGAAGTAGGAGGTCCACACCGTAGCAAAATAGGGGATCCCTTATTAGAAGCTCACTCATACATATATAGTCCGCGCTTCTAATGAGGGATCCTTTATTTTGATGATCTGAACCGTTCATTATGTTTAAAACATGTTTTTAAGGGTACCTGCAAGAAATCGGCTCGAAATAATATCGAGAAGAGCTTGATCTAAACAGTTTTTGATAAATGCTGACAGGAACAGTTTTATGAAAAATTGAACGGATCAAAGACTTTCCGGCTATTATTTTGGGCCGATCTCTTACGGGTACCCTTAAAAACACGTTTTAAACACATTGAACGGTTCAGATCATCATAATTTGATCAAGAAGTAGGAGGTCCACACCGTAGCAAAATAGGGGATCCCTTATTAGAAGCTCACTCATACATATATAGTCCGCGCTTCTAATGAGGGATCCTTTATTTTGATGATCTGAACCGTTCATTATGTTTAAAACATGTTTTTAAGGGTACCTGCAAGAAATCGCTCGAAATAATATCGAGAAGAGCTTGATCTAAACAGTTTTTGATAAATGCTGACAGGAACAGTTTTATGAAAAATTGAACGGATCAAAGACTTTCCGGATATTATTTTGAGCCGATCTCTTACGGGTACCCTTAAAAACACGTTTTAAACACATTGAACGGTTCAGATCATCATAATTTGATCAAGAAGTAGGAGGTCCACACCGTAGCAAAATAGGGGATCCCTTATTAGAAGCTCACTCATACATATATAGTCCGCGCTTCTAATGAGGGATCCTTTATTTTGATGATCTGAACCGTTCATTATGTTTAAAACATGTTTTTAAGGGTACCTGCAAGAAATCGGCTCGAAATAATATCGAGAAGAGCTTGATCTAAACAGTTTTTGGTAAATGCTGACAGGAACAGTTTTGTGAAAAATTGAACGGATCAAAGACTTTCCGGATATTATTTTGAGCCGATCTCTTACGGGTACCCTTAAAAACACGTTTTAAACACATTGAACGGTTCAGATCATCATAATTTGATCAAGAAGTAGGAGGTCCACACCGTAGCAAAATAGGGGATCCCTTATTAGAAGCTCACTCATACATATATAGTCCGCGCTTCTAATGAGGGATCCTTTATTTTGATGATCTGAACCGTTCATTATGTTTAAAACATGTTTTTAAGGGTACCTGCAAGAAATCGGCTCGAAATAATATCGAGAAGAGCTTGATCTAAACAGTTTTTGATAAATGCTGACAGGAACAGTTTTATGAAAAATTGAACGGATCAAAGACTTTCCGGCTATTATTTTGGGCCGATCTCTTACGGGTACCCTTAAAAACACGTTTTAAACACATTGAACGGTTCAGATCATCATAATTTGATCAAGAAGTAGGAGGTCCACACCGTAGCAAAATAGGGGATCCCTTATTAGAAGCTCACTCATACATATATAGTCCGCGCTTCTAATGAGGGATCCTTTATTTTGATGATCTGAACCGTTCATTATGTTTAAAACATGTTTTTAAGGGTACCTGCAAGAAATCGCTCGAAATAATATCGAGAAGAGCTTGATCTAAACAGTTTTTGATAAATGCTGACAGGAACAGTTTTATGAAAAATTGAACGGATCAAAGACTTTCCGGATATTATTTTGAGCCGATCTCTTACGGGTACCCTTAAAAACACGTTTTAAACACATTGAATGGTTCAGATCATCATAATTTGATCAAGAAGTAGGAGGTCCACACCGTAGCAAAATAGGGGATCCCTTATTAGAAGCTCACTCATACATATATAGTCCGCGCTTCTAATGAGGGATCCTTTATTTTGATGATCTGAACCGTTCATTATGTTTAAAACATGTTTTTAAGGGTACCTGCAAGAAATCGGCTCGAAATAATATCGAGAAGAGCTTGATCTAAACAGTTTTTGGTAAATGCTGACAGGAACAGTTTTATGAAAAATTGAACGGATCAAAGACTTTCCGGATATTATTTTGAGCCGATCTCTTACGGGTACCCTTAAAAACACGTTTTAAACACATTGAACGGTTCAGATCATCATAATTTGATCAAGAAGTAGGAGGTCCACACCGTACCAAAATAGGGGATCCCTTATTAGAAGCTCACTCATACATATATAGTCCGCGCTTCTAATGAGGGATCCTTTATTTTGATGATCTGAACCGTTCATTATGTTTAAAACATGTTTTTAAGGGTACCTGCAAGAAATCGGCTCGAAATAATATCGAGAAGAGCTTGATCTAAACAGTTTTTGATAAATGCTGACAGGAACAGTTTTATGAAAAATTGAACGGATCAAAGACTTTCCGGATATTATTTTGAGCCGATCTCTTACGGGTACCCTTAAAAACACGTTTTAAACACATTGAACGGTTCAGATCATCATAATTTGATCAAGAAGTAGGAGGTCCACACCGTAGCAAAATAGGGGATCCCTTATTAGAAGCTCACTCATACATATATAGTCCGCGCTTCTAATGAAGGATCCTTTATTTTGATGATCTGAACCGTTCATTATGTTTAAAACATGTTTTTAAGGGTACCTGCAAGAAATCGGCTCGAAATAATATCGAGAAGAGCTTGATCTAAACAGTTTTTGGTAAATGCTGACAGGAACAGTTTTATGAAAAATTGAACGGATCAAAGACTTTCCGGATATTATTTTGAGCCGATCTCTTACGGGTACCCTTAAAAACACGTTTTAAACACATTGAACGGTTCAGATCATCATAATTTGATCAAGAAGTAGGAGGTCCACACCGTAGCAAAATAGGGGATCCCTTATTAGAAGCTCACTCATACATATATAGTCCGCGCTTCTAATGAGGGATCCTTTATTTTGATGATCTGAACCGTTCATTATGTTTAAAACATGTTTTTAAGGGTACCTGCAAGAAATCGCTCGAAATAATATCGAGAAGAGCTTGATCTAAACAGTTTTTGATAAATGCTGACAGGAACAGTTTTATGAAAAATTGAACGGATCAAAGACTTTCCGGATATTATTTTGAGCCGATCTCTTACGGGTACCCTTAAAAACACGTTTTAAACACATTGAACGGTTCAGATCATCATAATTTGATCAAGAAGTAGGAGGTCCACACCGTAGCAAAATAGGGGATCCCTTATTAGAAGCTCACTCATACATATATAGTCCGCGCTTCTAATGAGGGATCCTTTATTTTGATGATCTGAACCGTTCATTATGTTTAAAACATGTTTTTAAGGGTACCTGCAAGAAATCGGCTCGAAATAATATCGAGAAGAGCTTGATCTAAACAGTTTTTGGTAAATGCTGACAGGAACAGTTTTATGAAAAATTGAACGGATCAAAGACTTTCCGGATATTATTTTGAGCCGATCTCTTACGGGTACCCTTAAAAACACGTTTTAAACACATTGAACGGTTCAGATCATCATAATTTGATCAAGAAGTAGGAGGTCCACACCGTACCAAAATAGGGGATCCCTTATTAGAAGCTCACTCATACATATATAGTCCGCGCTTCTAATGAGGGATCCTTTATTTTGATGATCTGAACCGTTCATTATGTTTAAAACATGTTTTTAAGGGTACCTGCAAGAAATCGGCTCGAAATAATATCGAGAAGAGCTTGATCTAAACAGTTTTTGATAAATGCTGACAGGAACAGTTTTATGAAAAATTGAACGGATCAAAGACTTTCCGGATATTATTTTGAGCCGATCTCTTACGGGTACCCTTAAAAACACGTTTTAAACACATTGAACGGTTCAGATCATCATAATTTGATCAAGAAGTAGGAGGTCCACACCGTAGCAAAATAGGGGATCCCTTATTAGAAGCTCACTCATACATATATAGTCCGCGCTTCTAATGAGGGATCCTTTATTTTGATGATCTGAACCGTTCATTATGTTTAAAACATGTTTTTAAGGGTACCTGCAAGAAATCGGCTCGAAATAATATCGAGAAGAGCTTGATCTAAACAGTTTTTGGTAAATGCTGACAGGAACAGTTTTATGAAAAATTGAACGGATCAAAGACTTTCCGGATATTATTTTGAGCCGATCTCTTACGGGTACCCTTAAAAACACGTTTTAAACACATTGAACGGTTCAGATCATCATAATTTGATCAAGAAGTAGGAGGTCCACACCGTACCAAAATAGGGGATCCCTTATTAGAAGCTCACTCATACATATATAGTCCGCGCTTCTAATGAGGGATCCTTTATTTTGATGATCTGAACCGTTCATTATGTTTAAAACATGTTTTTAAGGGTACCTGCAAGAAATCGGCTCGAAATAATATCGAGAAGAGCTTGATCTAAACAGTTTTTGATAAATGCTGACAGGAACAGTTTTATGAAAAATTGAACGGATCAAAGACTTTCCGGATATTATTTTGAGCCGATCTCTTACGGGTACCCTTAAAAACACGTTTTAAACACATTGAACGGTTCAGATCATCATAATTTGATCAAGAAATAGGAGGTCCACACCGTAGCAAAATAGGGGATCCCTTATTAGAAGCTCACTCATACATATATAGTCCGCGCTTCTAATGAGGGATCCTTTATTTTGATGATCTGAACCGTTCATTATGTTTAAAACATGTTTTTAAGG
The DNA here is from genome assembly GCA_019985065.2 of Arctostaphylos glauca. Classification (NCBI taxonomy): domain Eukaryota; kingdom Viridiplantae; phylum Streptophyta; class Magnoliopsida; order Ericales; family Ericaceae; genus Arctostaphylos; species Arctostaphylos glauca. Next base: position 331,741 of record JAHSPW020000049.1, on the reverse strand, counting down.
GTACCTGCAAGAAATCGGCTCGAAATAATATCGAGAAGAGCTTGATCTAAACAGTTTTTGATAAATGCTGACAGGAACAGTTTTATGAAAAATTGAACGGATCAAAGACTTTCCGGATATTATTTTGAGCCGATCTCTTACGGGTACCCTTAAAAACACGTTTTAAACACATTGAACGGTTCAGATCATCATAATTTGATCAAGAAGTAGGAGGTCCACACCGTAGCAAAATAGGGGATCCCTTATTAGAAGCTCACTCATACATATATAGTCCGCGCTTCTAATGAGGGATCCTTTATTTTGATGATCTGAACCGTTCATTATGTTTAAAACATGTTTTTAAGGGTACCTGCAAGAAATCGGCTCGAAATAATATTGAGAAGAGCTTGATCTAAACAGTTTTTGATAAATGCTGACAGGAACAGTTTTATGAAAAATTGAACGGATCAAAGACTTTCCGGATATTATTTTGAGCCGATCTCTTACGGGTACCCTTAAAAACACGTTTTAAACACATTGAACGGTTCAGATCATCATAATTTGATCAAGAAGTAGGAGGTCCGCACCGTAGCAAAATAGGGGATCCCTTATTAGAAGCTCACTCATACATATATAGTCCGCGCTTCTAATGAGGGATCCTTTATTTTGATGATCTGAACCGTTCATTATGTTTAAAACATGTTTTTAAGGGTACCTGCAAGAAATCGGCTCGAAATAATATCGAGAAGAGCTTGATCTAAACAGTTTTTGATAAATGCTGACAGGAACAGTTTTATGAAAAATTGAACGGATCAAAGACTTTCCGGATATTATTTTGAGCCGATCTCTTACGGGTACCCTTAAAAACACGTTTTAAACACATTGAACGGTTCAGATCATCATAATTTGATCAAGAAGTAGGAGGTCCACACCGTAGCAAAATAGGGGATCCCTTATTAGAAGCTCACTCATACATATATAGTCCGCGCTTCTAATGAGGGATCCTTTATTTTGATGATCTGAACCGTTCATTATGTTTAAAACATGTTTTTAAGGGTACCTGCAAGAAATCGGCTCGAAATAATATCGAGAAGAGCTTGATCTAAACAGTTTTTGATAAATGCTGACAGGAACAGTTTTATGAAAAATTGAACGGATCAAAGACTTTCCGGATATTATTTTGAGCCGATCTCTTACGGGTACCCTTAAAAACACGTTTTAAACACATTGAACGGTTCAGATCATCATAATTTGATCAAGAAGTAGGAGGTCCACACCGTAGCAAAATAGGGGATCCCTTATTAGAAGCTCACTCATACATATATAGTCCGCGCTTCTAATGAGGGATCCTTTATTTTGATGATCTGAACCGTTCATTATGTTTAAAACATTTTTTTAAGGGTACCTGCAAGAAATCGGCTCGAAATAATATCGAGAAGAGCTTGATCTAAACAGTTTTTGATAAATGCTGACAGGAACAGTTTTATGAAAAATTGAACGGATCAAAGACTTTCCGGATATTATTTTGAGCCGATCTCTTACGGGTACCCTTAAAAGCACGTTTTAAACACATTGAACGGTTCAGATCATCATAATTTGATCAAGAAGAAGGAGGTCCACACCGTAGCAAAATAGGGGATCCCTTATTAGAAGCTCACTCATACATATATAGTCTGCGCTTCTAATGAGGGATCCTTTATTTTGATGATCTGATCCGTTCATTATGTTTAAAACATGTTTTTAAGGGTACCTGCAAGAAATCGGCTCGAAATAATATCGAGAAGAGCTTGATCTAAACAGTTTTTGATAAATGCTGACAGGAACAGTTTTATGAAAAATTGAACGGATCAAAGACTTTCCGGATATTATTTTGAGCCGATCTCTTACGGGTACCCTTAAAAACACGTTTTAAACACATTGAACGGTTCAGATCATCATAATTTGATCAAGAAGTAGGAGGTCCGCACCGTAGCAAAATAGGGGATCCCTTATTAGAAGCTCACTCATACATATATAGTCCGCGCTTCTAATGAGGGATCCTTTATTTTGATGATCTGATCCGTTCATTATGTTTAAAACATGTTTTTAAGGGTACCTGCAAGAAATCGGCTCGAAATAATATCGAGAAGAGCTTGATCTAAACAGTTTTTGATAAATGCTGACAGGAACAGTTTTATGAAAAATTGAACGGATCAAAGACTTTCCGGATATTATTTTGAGCCGATCTCTTACGGGTACCCTTAAAAACACGTTTTAAACACATTGAACGGTTCAGATCATCATAATTTGATCAAGAAGTAGGAGGTCCACACCGTAGCAAAATAGGGGATCCCTTATTAGAAGCTCACTCATACATATATAGTCCGCGCTTCTAATGAGGGATCCTTTATTTTGATGATCTGATCCGTTCATTATGTTTAAAACATGTTTTTAAGGGTACCTGCAAGAAATCGGCTCGAAATAATATCGAGAAGAGCTTGATCTAAACAGTTTTGATAAATGCTGACAGGAACAGTTTTATGAAAAATTGAACGGATCAAAGACTTTCCGGATATTATTTTGAGCCGATCTCTTACGGGTACCCTTAAAAACACGTTTTAAACACATTGAACGGTTCAGATCATCATAATTTGATCAAGAAGTAGGAGGTCCGCACCGTAGCAAAATAGGGGATCCCTTATTAGAAGCTCACTCATACATATATAGTCCGCGCTTCTAATGAGGGATCCTTTATTTTGATGATCTGATCCGTTCATTATGTTTAAAACATGTTTTTAAGGGTACCTGCAAGAAATCGGCTCGAAATAATATCGAGAAGAGCTTGATCTAAACAGTTTTTGATAAATGCTGACAGGAACAGTTTTATGAAAAATTGAACGGATCAAAGACTTTCCGGATATTATTTTGAGCCGATCTCTTACGGGTACCCTTAAAAACACGTTTTAAACACATTGAACGGTTCAGATCATCATAATTTGATCAAGAAGTAGGAGGTCCACACCGTAGCAAAATAGGGGATCCCTTATTAGAAGCTCACTCATACATATATAGTCCGCGCTTCTAATGAGGGATCCTTTATTTTGATGATCTGAACCGTTCATTATGTTTAAAACATGTTTTTAAGGGTACCTGCAAGAAATCGGCTCGAAATAATATCGAGAAGAGCTTGATCTAAACAGTTTTTGATAAATGCTGACAGGAACAGTTTTATGAAAAATTGAACGGATCAAAGACTTTCCGGATATTATTTTGAGCCGATCTCTTACGGGTACCCTTAAAAACACGTTTTAAACACATTGAACGGTTCAGATCATCATAATTTGATCAAGAAGTAGGAGGTCCACACCGTAGCAAAATAGGGGATCCCTTATTAGAAGCTCACTCATACATATATAGTCCGCGCTTCTAATGAGGGATCCTTTATTTTGATGATCTGAACCGTTCATTATGTTTAAAACATGTTTTTAAGGGTACCTGCAAGAAATCGGCTCGAAATAATATCGAGAAGAGCTTGATCTAAACAGTTTTTGATAAATGCTGACAGGAACAGTTTTATGAAAAATTGAACGGATCAAAGACTTTCCGGATATTATTTTGAGCCGATCTCTTACGGGTACCCTTAAAAACACGTTTTAAACACATTGAACGGTTCAGATCATCATAATTTGATCAAGAAGTAGGAGGTCCACACCGTAGCAAAATAGGGGATCCCTTATTAGAAGCTCACTCATACATATATAGTCCGCGCTTCTAATGAGGGATCCTTTATTTTGATGATCTGATCCGTTCATTATGTTTAAAACATGTTTTTAAGGGTACCTGCAAGAAATCGGCTCGAAATAATATCGAGAAGAGCTTGATCTAAACAGTTTTTGATAAATGCTGACAGGAACAGTTTTATGAAAAATTGAACGGATCAAAGACTTTCCGGATATTATTTTGAGCCGATCTCTTACGGGTACCCTTAAAAACACGTTTTAAACACATTGAACGGTTCAGATCATCATAATTTGATCAAGAAGTAGGAGGTCCGCACCGTAGCAAAATAGGGGATCCCTTATTAGAAGCTCACTCATACATATATAGTCCGCGCTTCTAATGAGGGATCCTTTATTTTGATGATCTGATCCGTTCATTATGTTTAAAACATGTTTTTAAGGGTACCTGCAAGAAATCGGCTCGAAATAATATCGAGAAGAGCTTGATCTAAACAGTTTTTGATAAATGCTGACAGGAACAGTTTTATGAAAAATTGAACGGATCAAAGACTTTCCGGATATTATTTTGAGCCGATCTCTTACGGGTACCCTTAAAAACACGTTTTAAACACATTGAACGGTTCAGATCATCATAATTTGATCAAGAAGTAGGAGGTCCACACCGTAGCAAAATAGGGGATCCCTTATTAGAAGCTCACTCATACATATATAGTCCGCGCTTCTAATGAGGGATCCTTTATTTTGATGATCTGAACCGTTCATTATGTTTAAAACATGTTTTTAAGGGTACCTGCAAGAAATCGGCTCGAAATAATATCGAGAAGAGCTTGATCTAAACAGTTTTTGATAAATGCTGACAGGAACAGTTTTATGAAAAATTGAACGGATCAAAGACTTTCCGGATATTATTTTGAGCCGATCTGTTACGGGTATCCTTAAAAACACGTTTTAAACACATTGAACGGTTCAGATCATCATAATTTGATCAAGAAGTAGGAGGTCCACACCGTAGCAAAATAGGGGATCCCTTATTAGAAGCTCACTCATACATATATAGTCCGCGCTTCTAATGAGGGATCCTTTATTTTGATGATCTGAACCGTTCATTATGTTTAAAACATGTTTTTAAGGGTACCTGCAAGAAATCGGCTCGAAATAATATCGAGAAGAGCTTGATCTAAACAGTTTTTGATAAATGCTGACAGGAACAGTTTTATGAAAAATTGAACGGATCAAAGACTTTCCGGATATTATTTTGAGCCGATCTCTTACGGGTACCCTTAAAAACACGTTTTAAACACATTGAACGGTTCAGATCATCATAATTTGATCAAGAAGTAGGAGGTCCGCACCGTAGCAAAATAGAGGATCCCTTATTAGAAGCTCACTCATACATATATAGTCCGCGCTTCTAATGAGGGATCCTTTATTTTGATGATCTGAACTGTTCATTATGTTTAAAACATGTTTTTAAGGGTACCTGCAAGAAATCGGCTCGAAATAATATCGAGAAGAGCTTGATCTAAACAGTTTTTGATAAATGCTGACAGGAACAGTTTTATGAAAAATTGAACGGATCAAAGACTTTCCGGATATTATTTTGAGCCGATCTCTTACGGGTACCCTTAAAAACACGTTTTAAACACATTGAACGGTTCAGATCATCATAATTTGATCAAGAAGTAGGAGGTCCACACCGTAGCAAAATAGGGGATCCCTTATTAGAAGCTCACTCATACATATATAGTCCGCGCTTCTAATGAGGGATCCTTTATTTTGATGATCTGAACCGTTCATTATGTTTAAAACATGTTTTTAAGGGTACCTGCAAGAAATCGGCTCGAAATAATATCGAGAAGAGCTTGATCTAAACAGTTTTTGATAAATGCTGACAGGAACAGTTTTATGAAAAATTGAACGGATCAAAGACTTTCCGGATATTATTTTGAGCCGATCTCTTACGGGTACCCTTAAAAACACGTTTTAAACACATTGAACGGTTCAGATCATCATAATTTGATCAAGAAGTAGGAGGTCTACACCGTAGCAAAATAGGGGATCCCTTATTAGAAGCTCACTCATACATATATAGTCCGCGCTTCTAATGAGGGATCCTTTATTTTGATGATCTGAACCGTTCATTATGTTTAAAACATGTTTTTAAGGGTACCTGCAAGAAATCGGCTCGAAATAATATCGAGAAGAGCTTGATCTAAACAGTTTTTGGTAAATGCTGACAGGAACAGTTTTATGAAAAATTGAACGGATCAAAGACTTTCCGGATATTATTTTGAGCCGATCTCTTACGGGTACCCTTAAAAACACGTTTTAAACACATTGAACGGTTCAGATCATCATAATTTGATCAAGAAGTAGGAGGTCCACACCGTAGCAAAATAGGGGATCCCTTATTAGAAGCTCACTCATACATATATAGTCCGCGCTTCTAATGAGGGATCCTTTATTTTGATGATCTGAACCGTTCATTATGTTTAAAACATGTTTTTAAGGGTACCTGCAAGAAATCGGCTCGAAATAATATCGAGAAGAGCTTGATCTAAACAGTTTTTGATAAATGCTGACAGGAACAGTTTTATGAAAAATTGAACGGATCAAAGACTTTCCGGCTATTATTTTGGGCCGATCTCTTACGGGTACCCTTAAAAACACGTTTTAAACACATTAAACGGTTCAGATCATCATAATTTGATCAAGAAGTAGGAGGTCCACACCGTAGCAAAATAGGGGATCCCTTATTAGAAGCTCACTCATACATATATAGTCCGCGCTTCTAATGAGGGATCCTTTATTTTGATGATCTGAACCGTTCATTATGTTTAAAACATGTTTTTAAGGGTACCTGCAAGAAATCGGCTCGAAATAATATCGAGAAGAGCTTGATCTAAACAGTTTTTGATAAATGCTGACAGGAACAGTTTTATGAAAAATTGAACGGATCAAAGACTTTCCGGCTATTATTTTGGGCCGATCTCTTACGGGTACCCTTAAAAACACGTTTTAAACACATTGAACGGTTCAGATCATCATAATTTGATCAAGAAGTAGGAGGTCCACACCGTAGCAAAATAGGGGATCCCTTATTAGAAGCTCACTCATACATATATAGTCCGCGCTTCTAATGAGGGATCCTTTATTTTGATGATCTGAACCGTTCATTATGTTTAAAACATGTTTTTAAGGGTACCTGCAAGAAATCGCTCGAAATAATATCGAGAAGAGCTTGATCTAAACAGTTTTTGATAAATGCTGACAGGAACAGTTTTATGAAAAATTGAACGGATCAAAGACTTTCCGGATATTATTTTGAGCCGATCTCTTACGGGTACCCTTAAAAACACGTTTTAAACACATTGAACGGTTCAGATCATCATAATTTGATCAAGAAGTAGGAGGTCCACACCGTAGCAAAATAGGGGATCCCTTATTAGAAGCTCACTCATACATATATAGTCCGCGCTTCTAATGAGGGATCCTTTATTTTGATGATCTGAACCGTTCATTATGTTTAAAACATGTTTTTAAGGGTACCTGCAAGAAATCAGCTCGAAATAATATCGAGAAGAGCTTGATCTAAACAGTTTTTGGTAAATGCTGACAGGAACAGTTTTATGAAAAATTGAACGGATCAAAGACTTTCCGGATATTATTTTGAGCCGATCTCTTACGGGTACCCTTAAAAACACGTTTTAAACACATTGAACGGTTCAGATCATCATAATTTGATCAAGAAGTAGGAGGTCCACACCGTAGCAAAATAGGGGATCCCTTATTAGAAGCTCACTCATACATATATAGTCCGCGCTTCTAATGAGGGATCCTTTATTTTGATGATCTGAACCGTTCATTATGTTTAAAACATGTTTTTAAGGGTACCTGCAAGAAATCGGCTCGAAATAATATCGAGAAGAGCTTGATCTAAACAGTTTTTGATAAATGCTGACAGGAACAGTTTTATGAAAAATTGAACGGATCAAAGACTTTCCGGATATTATTTTGAGCCGATCTCTTACGGGTACCCTTAAAAACACGTTTTAAACACATTGAACGGTTCAGATCATCATAATTTGATCAAGAAGTAGGAGGTCCACACCGTAGCAAAATAGGGGATCCCTTATTAGAAGCTCACTCATACATATATAGTCCGCGCTTCTAATGAGGGATCCTTTATTTTGGTGATCTGAACCGTTCATTATGTTTAAAACATGTTTTTAAGGGTACCTGCAAGAAATCGGCTCGAAATAATATCGAGAAGAGCTTGATCTAAACAGTTTTTGATAAATGCTGACAGGAACAGTTTTATGAAAAATTGAACGGATCAAAGACTTTCCGGATATTATTTTGAGCCGATCTCTTACGGGTACCCTTAAAAACACGTTTTAAACACATTGAACGGTTCAGATCATCATAATTTGATCAAGAAGTAGGAGGTCCACACCGTAGCAAAATAGGGGATCCCTTATTAGAAGCTCACTCATACATATATAGTCCGCGCTTCTAATGAGGGATCCTTTATTTTGATGATCTGATCCGTTCATTATGTTTAAAACATGTTTTTAAGGGTACCTGCAAGAAATCGGCTCGAAATAATATCGAGAAGAGCTTGATCTAAACAGTTTTTGATAAATGCTGACAGGAACAGTTTTATGAAAAATTGAACGGATCAAAGACTTTCCGGATATTATTTTGAGCCGATCTCTTACGGGTACCCTTAAAAACACGTTTTAAACACATTGAACGGTTCAGATCATCATAATTTGATCAAGAAGTAGGAGGTCCGCACCGTAGCAAAATAGGGGATCCCTTATTAGAAGCTCACTCATACATATATAGTCCGCGCTTCTAATGAGGGATCCTTTATTTTGATGATCTGATCCGTTCATTATGTTTAAAACATGTTTTTAAGGGTACCTGCAAGAAATCGGCTCGAAATAATATCGAGAAGAGCTTGATCTAAACAGTTTTTGATAAATGCTGACAGGAACAGTTTTATGAAAAATTGAACGGATCAAAGACTTTCCGGATATTATTTTGAGCCGATCTCTTACGGGTACCCTTAAAAACACGTTTTAAACACATTGAACGGTTCAGATCATCATAATTTGATCAAGAAGTAGGAGGTCCACACCGTAGCAAAATAGGGGATCCCTTATTAGAAGCTCACTCATACATATATAGTCCGCGCTTCTAATGAGGGATCCTTTATTTTGATGATCTGAACCGTTCATTATGTTTAAAACATGTTTTTAAGGGTACCTGCAAGAAATCGGCTCGAAATAATATCGAGAAGAGCTTGATCTAAACAGTTTTTGATAAATGCTGACAGGAACAGTTTTATGAAAAATTGAACGGATCAAAGACTTTCCGGATATTATTTTGAGCCGATCTCTTACGGGTATCCTTAAAAACACGTTTTAAACACATTGAACGGTTCAGATCATCATAATTTGATCAAGAAGTAGGAGGTCCACAACGTAGCAAAATAGGAGATCCCTTATTAGAAGCTCACTCATACATATATAGTCCGCGCTTCTAATGAGGGATCCTTTATTTTGATGATCTGAACCGTTCATTATGTTTAAAACATGTTTTTAAGGGTACCTGCAAGAAATCGGCTCGAAATAATATCGAGAAGAGCTTGATCTAAACAGTTTTTGATAAATGCTGACAGGAACAGTTTTATGAAAAATTGAACGGATCAAAGACTTTCCGGATATTATTTTGAGCCGATCTCTTACGGGTACCCTTAAAAACACGTTTTAAACACATTGAACGGTTCAGATCATCATAATTTGATCAAGAAGTAGGAGGTCCGCACCGTAGCAAAATAGAGGATCCCTTATTAGAAGCTCACTCATACATATATAGTCCGCGCTTCTAATGAGGGATCCTTTATTTTGATGATCTGAACTGTTCATTATGTTTAAAACATGTTTTTAAGGGTACCTGCAAGAAATCGGCTCGAAATAATATCGAGAAGAGCTTGATCTAAACAGTTTTTGATAAATGCTGACAGGAACAGTTTTATGAAAAATTGAACGGATCAAAGACTTTCCGGATATTATTTTGAGCCGATCTCTTACGGGTACCCTTAAAAACACGTTTTAAACACATTGAACGGTTCAGATCATCATAATTTGATCAAGAAGTAGGAGGTCCACACCGTAGCAAAATAGGGGATCCCTTATTAGAAGCTCACTCATACATATATAGTCCGCGCTTCTAATGAGGGATCCTTTATTTTGATGATCTGAACCGTTCATTATGTTTAAAACATGTTTTTAAGGGTACCTGCAAGAAATCGGCTCGAAATAATATCGAGAAGAGCTTGATCTAAACAGTTTTTGATAAATGCTGACAGGAACAGTTTTATGAAAAATTGAACGGATCAAAGACTTTCCGGATATTATTTTGAGCCGATCTCTTACGGGTACCCTTAAAAACACGTTTTAAACACATTGAACGGTTCAGATCATCATAATTTGATCAAGAAGTAGGAGGTCTACACCGTAGCAAAATAGGGGATCCCTTATTAGAAGCTCACTCATACATATATAGTCCGCGCTTCTAATGAGGGATCCTTTATTTTGATGATCTGAACCGTTCATTATGTTTAAAACATGTTTTTAAGGGTACCTGCAAGAAATCGGCTCGAAATAATATCGAGAAGAGCTTGATCTAAACAGTTTTTGGTAAATGCTGACAGGAACAGTTTTATGAAAAATTGAACGGATCAAAGACTTTCCGGATATTATTTTGAGCCGATCTCTTACGGGTACCCTTAAAAACACGTTTTAAACACATTGAACGGTTCAGATCATCATAATTTGATCAAGAAGTAGGAGGTCCACACCGTAGCAAAATAGGGGATCCCTTATTAGAAGCTCACTCATACATATATAGTCCGCGCTTCTAATGAGGGATCCTTTATTTTGATGATCTGAACCGTTCATTATGTTTAAAACATGTTTTTAAGGGTACCTGCAAGAAATCGGCTCGAAATAATATCGAGAAGAGCTTGATCTAAACAGTTTTTGATAAATGCTGACAGGAACAGTTTTATGAAAAATTGAACGGATCAAAGACTTTCCGGCTATTATTTTGGGCCGATCTCTTACGGGTACCCTTAAAAACACGTTTTAAACACATTGAACGGTTCAGATCATCATAATTTGATCAAGAAGTAGGAGGTCCACACCGTAGCAAAATAGGGGATCCCTTATTAGAAGCTCACTCATACATATATAGTCCGCGCTTCTAATGAGGGATCCTTTATTTTGATGATCTGAACCGTTCATTATGTTTAAAACAAGTTTTTAAGGGTACCTGCAAGAAATCGGCTCGAAATAATATCGAGAAGAGCTTGATCTAAACAGTTTTTGGTAAATGCTGACAGGAACAGTTTTATGAAAAATTGAACAGATCAAAGACTTTCCGGATATTATTTTGAGCCGATCTCTTACGGGTACCCTTAAAAACACGTTTTAAACACATTGAACGGTTCAGATCATCATAATTTGATCAAGAAGTAGGAGGTCCACACCGTACCAAAATAGGGGATCCCTTATTAGAAGCTCACTCATACATATATAGTCCGCGCTTCTAATGAGGGATCCTTTATTTTGATGATCTGAACCGTTCATTATGTTTAAAACATGTTTTTAAGGGTACCTGCAAGAAATCGGCTCGAAATAATATCGAGAAGAGCTTGATCTAAACAGTTTTTGATAAATGCTGACAGGAACAGTTTTATGAAAAATTGAACGGATCAAAGACTTTCCGGATATTATTTTGAGCCGATCTCTTACGGGTACCCTTAAAAACACATTTTAAACACATTGAACGGTTCAGATCATCATAATTTGATCAAGAAGTAGGAGGTCCACACCGTAGCAAAATAGGGGATCCCTTATTAGAAGCTCACTCATACATATATAGTCCGCGCTTCTAATGAGGGATCCTTTATTTTGATGATCTGAACCGTTCATTATGTTTAAAACATGTTTTTAAGGGTACCTGCAAGAAATCGGCTCGAAATAATATCGAGAAGAGCTTGATCTAAACAGTTTTTGGTAAATGCTGACAGGAACAGTTTTATGAAAAATTGAACGGATCAAAGACTTTCCGGATATTATTTTGAGCCGATCTCTTACGGGTACCCTTAAAAACACGTTTTAAACACATTGAACGGTTCAGATCATCATAATTTGATCAAGAAGTAGGAGGTCCACACCGTAGCAAAATAGGGGATCCCTTATTAGAAGCTCACTCATACATATATAGTCCGCGCTTCTAATGAGGGATCCTTTATTTTGATGATCTGAACCGTTCATTATGTTTAAAACATGTTTTTAAGGGTTCCTGCAAGAAATCGGCTCGAAATAATATCGAGAAGAGCTTGATCTAAACAGTTTTTGGTAAATGCTGACAGGAACAGTTTTATGAAAAATTGAACGGATCAAAGACTTTCCGGATATTATTTTGAGCCGATCTCTTACGGGTACCCTTAAAAACACGTTTTAAACACATTGAACGGTTCAGATCATCATAATTTGATCAAGAAGTAGGAGGTCCACACCGTAGCAAAATAGGGGATCCCTTATTAGAAGCTCACTCATACATATATAGTCCGCGCTTCTAATGAGGGATCCTTTATTTTGATGATCTGAACCGTTCATTATGTTTAAAACATGTTTTTAAGGGTACCTGCAAGAAATCGGCTCGAAATAATATCGAGAAGAGCTTGATCTAAACAGTTTTTGATAAATGCTGACAGGAACAGTTTTATGAAAAATTGAACGGATCAAAGACTTTCCGGCTATTATTTTGGGCCGATCTCTTACGGGTACCCTTAAAAACACGTTTTAAACACATTGAACGGTTCAGATCATCATAATTTGATCAAGAAGTAGGAGGTCCACACCGTAGCAAAATAGGGGATCCCTTATTAGAAGCTCACTCATACATATATAGTCCGCGCTTCTAATGAGGGATCCTTTATTTTGATGATCTGAACCGTTCATTATGTTTAAAACAAGTTTTTAAGGGTACCTGCAAGAAATCGGCTCGAAATAATATCGAGAAGAGCTTGATCTAAACAGTTTTTGGTAAATGCTGACAGGAACAGTTTTATGAAAAATTGAACAGATCAAAGACTTTCCGGATATTATTTTGAGCCGATCTCTTACGGGTACCCTTAAAAACACGTTTTAAACACATTGAACGGTTCAGATCATCATAATTTGATCAAGAAGTAGGAGGTCCACACCGTACCAAAATAGGGGATCCCTTATTAGAAGCTCACTCATACATATATAGTCCGCGCTTCTAATGAGGGATCCTTTATTTTGATGATCTGAACCGTTCATTATGTTTAAAACATGTTTTTAAGGGTACCTGCAAGAAATCGGCTCGAAATAATATCGAGAAGAGCTTGATCTAAACAGTTTTTGATAAATGCTGACAGGAACAGTTTTATGAAAAATTGAACGGATCAAAGACTTTCCGGATATTATTTTGAGCCGATCTCTTACGGGTACCCTTAAAAACACATTTTAAACACATTGAACGGTTCAGATCATCATAATTTGATCAAGAAGTAGGAGGTCCACACCGTAGCAAAATAGGGGATCCCTTATTAGAAGCTCACTCATACATATATAGTCCGCGCTTCTAATGAGGGATCCTTTATTTTGATGATCTGAACCGTTCATTATGTTTAAAACATGTTTTTAAGGGTACCTGCAAGAAATCGGCTCGAAATAATATCGAGAAGAGCTTGATCTAAACAGTTTTTGGTAAATGCTGACAGGAACAGTTTTATGAAAAATTGAACGGATCAAAGACTTTCCGGATATTATTTTGAGCCGATCTCTTACGGGTACCCTTAAAAACACGTTTTAAACACATTGAACGGTTCAGATCATCATAATTTGATCAAGAAGTAGGAGGTCCACACCGTAGCAAAATAGGGGATCCCTTATTAGAAGCTCACTCATACATATATAGTCCGCGCTTCTAATGAGGGATCCTTTATTTTGATGATCTGAACCGTTCATTATGTTTAAAACATGTTTTTAAGGGTTCCTGCAAGAAATCGGCTCGAAATAATATCGAGAAGAGCTTGATCTAAACAGTTTTTGGTAAATGCTGACAGGAACAGTTTTATGAAAAATTGAACGGATCAAAGACTTTCCGGATATTATTTTGAGCCGATCTCTTACGGGTACCCTTAAAAACACGTTTTAAACACATTGAACGGTTCAGATCATCATAATTTGATCAAGAAGTAGGAGGTCCACACCGTAGCAAAATAGGGGATCCCTTATTAGAAGCTCACTCATACATATATAGTCCGCGCTTCTAATGAGGGATCCTTTATTTTGATGATCTGAACCGTTCATTATGTTTAAAACATGTTTTTAAGGGTACCTGCAAGAAATCGGCTCGAAATAATATCGAGAAGAGCTTGATCTAAACAGTTTTTGGTAAATGCTGACAGGAACAGTTTTATGAAAAATTGAACGGATCAAAGACTTTCCGGATATTATTTTGAGCCGATCTCTTACGTGTACCCTTAAAAACACGTTTTAAACACATTGAACGGTTCAGATCATCATAATTTGATCAAGAAGTAGGAGGTCCACACCGTAGCAAAATAGGGGATCCCTTATTAGAAGCTCACTCATACATATATAGTCCGCGCTTCTAATGAGGGATCCTTTATTTTGATGATCTGAACCGTTCATTATGTTGAAAACATGTTTTTAAGGGTACCTGCAAGAAATCGGCTCGAAATGATATCGAGAAGAGCTTGATCTAAACAGTTTTTGGTAAATGCTGACAGGAACAGTTTTATGAAAAATTGAACGGATCAAAGACTTTCCGGATATTATTTTGAGCCGATCTCTTACGGGTACCCTTAAAAACACGTTTTAAACACATTGAACGGTTCAGATCATCATAATTTGATCAAGAAGTAGGAGGTCCACACCGTAGCAAAATAGGGGATCCCTTATTAGAAGCTCACTCATACATATATAGTCCGCGCTTCTAATGAGGGATCCTTTATTTTGATGATCTGAACCGTTCATTATGTTTAAAACATGTTTTTAAGGGTACCTGCAAGAAATCGGCTCGAAATAATATCGAGAAGAGCTTGATCTAAACAGTTTTTGATAAATGCTGACAGGAACAGTTTTATGAAAAATTGAACGGATCAAAGACTTTCCGGATATTATTTTGAGCCGATCTCTTACGGGTACCCTTAAAAACACGTTTTAAACACATTGAACGGTTCAGATCATCATA
The DNA here is from genome assembly GCA_019985065.2 of Arctostaphylos glauca. NCBI lineage: Eukaryota > Viridiplantae > Streptophyta > Magnoliopsida > Ericales > Ericaceae > Arctostaphylos > Arctostaphylos glauca. The sequence goes on along the minus strand of JAHSPW020000049.1, from coordinate 316,715 downwards.
ATTTGATCAAGAAGTAGGAGGTCCACACCGTAGCAAAATAGGCGATCCCTTATTAGAAGCTCACTCATACATATATAGTCCGCGCTTCTAATGAGGGATCCTTTATTTTGATGATCTGAACCGTTCATTATGTTTAAAACATGTTTTTAAGGGTACCTGCAAGAAATCGGCTCGAAATAATATCGAGAAGAGCTTGATCTAAACAGTTTTTGGTAAATGCTGACAGGAACAGTTTTATGAAAAATTGAACGGATCAAAGACTTTCCGGATATTATTTTGAGCCGATCTCTTACGGGTACCCTTAAAAACACGTTTTAAACACATTGAACGGTTCAGATCATCATAATTTGATCAAGAAGTAGGAGGTCCACACCGTAGCAAAATAGGGGATCCCTTATTAGAATCTCACTCATACATATATAGTCCGCGCTTCTAATGAGGGATCCTTTATTTTGATGATCTGAACCGTTCATTATGTTTAAAACATGTTTTTAAGGGTACCTGCAAGAAATCGGCTCGAAATAATATCGAGAAGAGCTTGATCTAAACAGTTTTTGGTAAATGCTGACAGGAACAGTTTTATGAAAAATTGAACGGATCAAAGACTTTCCGGATATTATTTTGAGCCGATCTCTTACGTGTACCCTTAAAAACACGTTTTAAACACATTGAACGGTTCAGATCATCATAATTTGATCAAGAAGTAGGAGGTCCACACCGTAGCAAAATAGGGGATCCCTTATTAGAAGCTCACTCATACATATATAGTCCGCGCTTCTAATGAGGGATCCTTTATTTTGATGATCTGAACCGTTCATTATGTTTAAAACATGTTTTTAAGGGTACCTGCAAGAAATCGGATCGAAATAATATCGAGAAGAGCTTGATCTAAACAGTTTTTGGTAAATGCTGACAGGAACAGTTTTATGAAAAATTGAACGGATCAAAGACTTTCCGGATATTATTTTGAGCCGATCTCTTACGGGTACCCTTAAAAACACGTTTTAAACACATTGAACGGTTCAGATCATCATAATTTGATCAAGAAGTAGGAGGTCCACACCGTAGCAAAATAGGGGATCCCTTATTAGAAGCTCACTCATACATATATAGTCCGCGCTTCTAATGAGGGATCCTTTATTTTGATGATCTGAACCGTTCATTATGTTTAAAACATGTTTTTAAGGGTACCTGCAAGAAATCGGCTCGAAATAATATCGAGAAGAGCTTGATCTAAACAGTTTTTGGTAAATGCTGACAGGAACAGTTTTATGAAAAATTGAACGGATCAAAGACTTTCCGGATATTATTTTGAGCCGATCTCTTACGGGTACCCTTAAAAACACGTTTTAAACACATTGAACGGTTCAGATCATCATAATTTGATCAAGAAGTAGGAGGTCCACACCGTAGCAAAATAGGGGATCCCTTATTAGAAGCTCACTCATACATATATAGTCCGCGCTTCTAATGAGGGATCCTTTATTTTGATGATCTGAACCGTTCATTATGTTTAAAACATGTTTTTAAGGGTACCTGCAAGAAATCGGCTCGAAATAATATCGAGAAGAGCTTGATCTAAACAGTTGTTGGTAAATGCTGACAGGAACAGTTTTATGAAAAATTGAACGGATCAAAGACTTTCCGGATATTATTTTGAGCCGATCTCTTACGGGTACCCTTAAAAACACGTTTTAAACACATTGAACGGTTCAGATCATCATAATTTGATCAAGAAGTAGGAGGTCCACACCGTAGCAAAATAGGGGATCCCTTATTAGAAGCTCACTCATACATATATAGTCCGCGCTTCTAATGAGGGATCCTTTATTTTGATGATCTGAACCGTTCATTATGTTTAAAACATGTTTTTAAGGGTACCTGCAAGAAATCGGCTCGAAATAATATCGAGAAGAGCTTGATCTAAACAGTTTTTGATAAATGCTGACAGGAACAGTTTTATGAAAAATTGAACGGATCAAAGACTTTCCGGATATTATTTTGAGCCGATCTCTTACGGGTACCCTTAAAAACACGTTTTAAACACATTGAACGGTTCAGATCATCATAATTTGATCAAGAAGTAGGAGGTCCACACCGTAGCAAAATAGGGGATCCCTTATTAGAAGCTCACTCATACATATATAGTCCGCGCTTCTAATGAGGGATCCTTTATTTTGATGATCTGAACCGTTCATTATGTTTAAAACATGTTTTTAAGGGTACCTGCAAGAAATCGGCTCGAAATAATATCGAGAAGAGCTTGATCTAAACAGTTTTTGATAAATGCTGACAGGAACAGTTTTATGAAAAATTGAACGGATCAAAGACTTTCCGGATATTATTTTGAGTCGATCTCTTACGGGTACCCTTAAAAACACGTTTTAAACACATTGAACGGTTCAGATCATCATAATTTGATCAAGAAGTAGGAGGTCCACACCGTAGCAAAATAGGGGATCCCTTATTAGAAGCTCACTCATACATATATAGTCCGCGCTTCTAATGAGGGATCCTTTATTTTGATGATCTGAACCGTTCATTATGTTTAAAACATGTTTTTAAGGGTACCTGCAAGAAATCGGCTCGAAATAATATCGAGAAGAGCTTGATCTAAACAGTTTTTGATAAATGCTGACAGGAACAGTTTTATGAACAATTGAACGGATCAAAGACTTTCCGGGTATTATTTTGAGCCGATCTCTTACGGGTACCCTTAAAAACACGTTTTAAACACATTGAACGGTTCAGATCATCATAATTTGATCAAGAAGTAGGAGGTCCACACCGTAGCAAAATAGGGGATCCCTTATTAGAAGCTCACTCATACATATATAGTCCGCGCTTCCAATGAGGGATCCTTTATTTTGATGATCTGAACCGTTCATTATGTTTAAAACATGTTTATAAGGGTACCTGCAAGAAATCGGCTCGAAATAATATCGAGAAGAGCTTGATCTAAACAGTTTTTGATAAATGCTGACAGGAACAGTTTTATGAAAAATTGAACGGATCAAAGACTTTCCGGATATTATTTTGAGCCGATCTCTTACGGGTACCCTTAAAAACACGTTTTAAACACATTGAACGGTTCAGATCATCATAATTTGATCAAGAAGTAGGAGGTCCACACCGTAGCAAAATAGGGGATCCCTTATTAGAAGCTCACTCATACATATATAGTCCGCGCTTCTAATGAGGGATCCTTTATTTTGATGATCTGAACCGTTCATTATGTTTAAAACATGTTTTTAAGGGTACCTGCAAGAAATCGGCTCGAAATAATATCGAGAAGAGCTTGATCTAAACAGTTTTTGATAAATGCTGACAGGAACAGTTTTATGAAAAATTGAACGGATCAAAGACTTTCCGGATATTATTTTGAGCCGATCTCTTACGGGTACCCTTAAAAACACGTTTTAAACACATTGAACGGTTCAGATCATCATAATTTGATCAAGAAGTAGGAGGTCCACACCGTAGCAAAATAGGGGATCCCTTATTAGAAGCTCACTCATACATATATAGTCCGCGCTTCCAATGAGGGATCCTTTATTTTGATGATCTGAACCGTTCATTATGTTTAAAACATGTTTTTAAGGGTACCTGCAAGAAATCGGCTCGAAATAATATCGAGAAGAGCTTGATCTAAACAGTTTTTGATAAATGCTGACAGGAACAGTTTTATGAAAAATTGAACGGATCAAAGACTTTCCGGATATTATTTTGAGCCGATCTCTTACGGGTACCCTTAAAAACACGTTTTAAACACATTGAACGGTTCAGATCATCATAATTTGATCAAGAAGTAGGAGGTCCACACCGTAGCAAAATAGGGGATCCCTTATTAGAAGCTCACTCATACATATATAGTCCGCGCTTCTAATGAGGGATCCTTTATTTTGATGATCTGAACCGTTCATTATGTTTAAAACATGTTTTTAAGGGTACCTGCAAGAAATCGGCTCGAAATAATATCGAGAAGAGCTTGATCTAAACAGTTTTTGATAAATGCTGACAGGAACAGTTTTATGAAAAATTGAACGGATCAAAGACTTTCCGGATATTATTTTGAGCCGATCTCTTATGGGTACCCTTAAAAACACGTTTTAAACACATTGAACGGTTCAGATCATCATAATTTGATCAAGAAGTAGGAGGTCCACACCGTAGCAAAATAGGGGATCCCTTATTAGAAGCTCACTCATACATATATAGTCCGCGCTTCTAATGAGGGATCCTTTATTTTGATGATCTGAACCGTTCATTATGTTTAAAACATGTTTTTAAGGGTACCTGCAAGAAATCGGCTCGAAATAATATCGAGAAGAGCTTGATCTAAACAGTTTTTGATAAATGCTGACAGGAACAGTTTTATGAAAAATTGAACGGATCAAAGACTTTCCGGATATTATTTTGAGCCGATCTCTTACGGGTACCCTTAAAAACACGTTTTAAACACATTGAACGGTTCAGATCATCATAATTTGATCAAGAAGTAGGAGGTCCACACCGTAGCAAAATAGGGGATCCCTTATTAGAAGCTCACTCATACATATATAGTCCGCGCTTCTAATGAGGGATCCTTTATTTTGATGATCTGAACCGTTCATTATGTTTAAAACATGTTTTTAAGGGTACCTGCAAGAAATCGGCTCGAAATAATATCGAGAAGAGCTTGATCTAAACAGTTTTTGATAAATGCTGACAGGAACAGTTTTATGAAAAATTGAACGGATCAAAGACTTTCCGGATATTATTTTGAGCCGATCTCTTACGGGTACCCTTAAAAACACGTTTTAAACACATTGAACGGTTCAGATCATCATAATTTGATCAAGAAGTAGGAGGTCCACACCGTAGCAAAATAGGGGATCCCTTATTAGAAGCTCACTCATACATATATAGTCCGCGCTTCTAATGAGGGATCCTTTATTTTGATGATCTGAACCGTTCATTATGTTTAAAACATGTTTTTAAGGGTACCTGCAAGAAATCGGCTCGAAATAATATCGAGAAGAGCTTGATCTAAACAGTTTTTGATAAATGCTGACAGGAACAGTTTTATGAAAAATTGAACGGATCAAAGACTTTCCGGATATTATTTTGAGCCGATCTCTTACGGGTACCCTTAAAAACACGTTTTAAACACATTGAACGGTTCAGATCATCATAATTTGATCAAGAAGTAGGAGGTCCACACCGTAGCAAAATAGGGGATCCCTTATTAGAAGCTCACTCATACATATATAGTCCGCGCTTCTAATGAGGGATCCTTTATTTTGATGATCTGAACCGTTCATTATGTTTAAAACATGTTTTTAAGGGTACCTGCAAGAAATCGGCTCGAAATAATATCGAGAAGAGCTTGATCTAAACAGTTTTTGATAAATGCTGACAGGAACAGTTTTATGAAAAATTGAACGGATCAAAGACTTTCCGGATATTATTTTGAGCCGATCTCTTACGGGTACCCTTAAAAACACGTTTTAAACACATTGAACGGTTCAGATCGTCATAATTTGATCAAGAAGTAGGAGGTCCACACCGTAGCAAAATAGGGGATCCCTTATTAGAAGCTCACTCATACATATATAGTCCGCGCTTCTAATGAGGGATCCTTTATTTTGATGATCTGAACCGTTCATTATGTTTAAAACATGTTTTTAAGGGTACCTGCAAGAAATCGGCTCGAAATAATATCGAGAAGAGCTTGATCTAAACAGTTTTTGATAAATGCTGACAGGAACAGTTTTATGAAAAATTGAACGGATCAAAGACTTTCCGGATATTATTTTGAGCCGATCTCTTACGGGTACCCTTAAAAACACGTTTTAAACACATTGAACGGTTCAGATCATCATAATTTGATCAAGAAGTAGGAGGTCCACACCGTAGCAAAATAGGTGATCCCTTATTAGAAGCTCACTCATACATATATAGTCCGCGCTTCTAATGAGGGATCCTTTATTTTGATGATCTGAACCGTTCATTATGTTTAAAACATGTTTTTAAGGGTACCTGCAAGAAATCGGCTCGAAATAATATCGAGAAGAGCTTGATCTAAACAGTTTTTGATAAATGCTGACAGGAACAGTTTTATGAAAAATTGAACGGATCAAAGACTTTCCGGATATTATTTTGAGCCGATCTCTTACGGGTACCCTTAAAAACACGTTTTAAACACATTGAACGGTTCAGATCATCATAATTTGATCAAGAAGTAGGAGGTCCACACCGTAGCAAAATAGGGGATCCCTTATTAGAAGCTCACTCATACATATATAGTCCGCGCTTCTAATGAGGGATCCTTTATTTTGATGATCTGAACCGTTCATTATGTTTAAAACATGTTTTTAAGGGTACCTGCAAGAAATCGGCTCGAAATAATATCGAGAAGAGCTTGATCTAAACAGTTTTGGATAAATGCTGACAGGAACAGTTTTATGAAAAATTGAACGGATCAAAGACTCCACACCGTAGCAAAATAGGGGATCCCTTATTAGAAGCTCACTCATACATATATAGTCCGCGCTTCTAATGAGGGATCCTTTATTTTGATGATCTGAACCGTTCATTATGTTTAAAACATGTTTTTAAGGGTACCTGCAAGAAATCGGCTCGAAATAATATCGAGAAGAGCTTGATCTAAACAGTTTTTGATAAATGCTGACAGGAACAGTTTTATGAAAAATTGAACGGATCAAAGACTTTCCGGATATTATTTTGAGCCGATCTCTTACGATTACCCTTAAAAACACGTTTTAAACACATTGAACGGTTCAGATCATCATAATTTGATCAAGAAGTAGGAGGTCCACACCGTAGCAAAATAGGGGATCCCTTATTAGAAGCTCACTCATACATATATAGTCCGCGCTTCTAATGAGGGATCCTTTATTTTGATGATCTGAACCGTTCATTATGTTTAAAACATGTTTTTAAGGGTACCTGCAAGAAATCGACTCGAAATAATATCGAGAAGAGCTTGATCTAAACAGTTTTTGATAAATGCTGACAGGAACAGTTTTATGAAAAATTGAACGGATCAAAGACTTTCCGGATATTATTTTGAGCCGATCTCTTACGGGTACCCTTAAAAACACGTTTTTAAACACATTGAACGGTTCAGATCATCATAATTTGATCAAGAAGTAGGAGGTCCACACCGTAGCAAAATAGGGGATCCCTTATTAGAAGCTCACTCATACATATATAGTCCGCGCTTCTAATGAGGGATCCTTTATTTTGATGATCTGAACCGTTCATTATGTTTAAAACATGTTTTTAAGGGTACCTGCAAGAAATCGGCTCGAAATAATATCGAGAAGAGCTTGATCTAAACAGTTTTTGATAAATGCTGACAGGAACAGTTTTATGAAAAATTGAACGGATCAAAGACTTTCCGGATATTATTTTGAGCCGATCTCTTACGGGTACCCTTAAAAACACGTTTTAAACACATTGAACGGTTCAGATCATCATAATTTGATCAAGAAGTAGGAGGTCCACACCGTAGCAAAATAGGGGATCCCTTATTAGAACCTCACTCATACATATATAGTCCGCGCTTCTAATGAGGGATCCTTTATTTTGATGATCTGAACCGTTCATTATGTTTAAAACATGTTTTTAAGGGTACCTGCAAGAAATCGGCTCGAAATAATATCGAGAAGAGCTTGATCTAAACAGTTTTTGATAAATGCTGACAGGAACAGTTTTATGAAAAATTGAACGGATCAAAGACTTTCCGGATATTATTTTGAGCCGATCTCTTACGGGTACCCTTAAAAACACGTTTTAAACACATTGAACGGTTCAGATCATCATAATTTGATCAAGAAGTAGGAGGTCCACACCGTAGCAAAATAGGGGATCCCTTATTAGAAGCTCACTCATACATATATAGTCCGCGCTTCTAATGAGGGATCCTTTATTTTGATGATCTGAACCGTTCATTATGTTTAAAACATGTTTTTAAGGGTACCTGCAAGAAATCGGCTCGAAATAATATCGAGAAGAGCTTGATCTAAACAGTTTTTGATAAATGCTGACAGGAACAGTTTTATGAAAAATTGAACGGATCAAAGACTTTCCGGATATTATTTTGAGCCGATCTCTTACGGGTACCCTTAAAAACACGTTTTAAACACATTGAACGGTTCAGATCATCATAATTTGATCAAGAAGTAGGAGGTCCACACCGTAGCAAAATAGGGGATCCCTTATTAGAAGCTCACTCATACATATATAGTCCGCGCTTCTAATGAGGGATCCTTTATTTTGATGATCTGAACCGTTCATTATGTTTAAAACATGTTTTTAAGGGTACCTGCAAGAAATCGGCTCGAAATAATATCGAGAAGAGCTTGATCTAAACAGTTTTTGATAAATGCTGACAGGAACAGTTTTATGAAAAATTGAACGGATCAAAGACTTTCCGGATATTATTTTGAGCCGATCTCTTACGGGTACCCTTAAAAACACGTTTTAAACACATTGAACGGTTCAGATCATCATAATTTGATCAAGAAGTAGGAGGTCCACACCGTAGCAAAATAGGGGATCCCTTATTAGAAGCTCACTCATACATATATAGTCCGCGCTTCTAATGAGGGATCCTTTATTTTGATGATCTGAACCGTTCATTATGTTTAAAACATGTTTTTAAGGGTACCTGCAAGAAATCGGCTCGAAATAATATCGAGAAGAGCTTGATCTAAACAGTTTTTGATAAATGCTGACAGGAACAGTTTTATGAAAAATTGAACGGATCAAAGACATTCCGTATATTATTTTGAGCCGATCTCTTACGGGTACCCTTAAAAACACGTTTTAAACACATTGAACGGTTCAGATCATCATAATTTGATCAAGAAGTAGGAGGTCCACACCGTAGCAAAATAGGGGATCCCTTATTAGAAGCTCACTCATACATATATAGTCCGCGCTTCTAATGAGGGATCCTTTATTTTGATGATCTGAACCGTTCATTATGTTTAAAACATGTTTATAAGGGTACCTGCAAGAAATCGGCTCGAAATAATATCGAGAAGAGCTTGATCTAAACAGTTTTTGATAAATGCTGACAGGAACAGTTTTATGAAAAATTGAACGGATCAAAGACTTTCCGGATATTATTTTGAGCCGATCTCTTACGGGTACCCTTAAAAACACGTTTTAAACACATTGAACGGTTCAGATCATCATAATTTGATCAAGAAGTAGGAGGTCCACACCGTAGCAAAATAGGGGATCCCTTATTAGAAGCTCACTCATACATATATAGTCCGCGCTTCTAATGAGGGATCCTTTATTTTGATGATCTGAACCGTTCATTATGTTTAAAACATGTTTTTAAGGGTACCTGCAAGAAATCGGCTCGAAATAATATCGAGAAGAGCTTGATCTAAACAGTTTTTGATAAATGCTGACAGGAACAGTTTTATGAAAAATTGAACGGATCAGATCTCTTACGGGTACCCTTAAAAACACGTTTTAAACACATTGAACGGTTCAGATCATCATAATTTGATCAAGAAGTAGGAGGTCCACACCGTAGCAAAATAGGGGATCCCTTATTAGAAGCTCACTCATACATATATAGTCCGCGCTTCCAATGAGGGATCCTTTATTTTGATGATCTGAACCGTTCATTATGTTTAAAACATGTTTATAAGGGTACCTGCAAGAAATCGGCTCGAAATAATATCGAGAAGAGCTTGATCTAAACAGTTTTTGATAAATGCTGACAGGAACAGTTTTATGAAAAATTGAACGGATCAAAGACTTTCCGGATATTATTTTGAGCCGATCTCTTACGGGTACCCTTAAAAACACGTTTTAAACACATTGAACGGTTCAGATCATCATAATTTGATCAAGAAGTAGGAGGTCCACACCGTAGCAAAATAGGGGATCCCTTATTAGAAGCTCACTCATACATATATAGTCCGCGCTTCTAATGAGGGATCCTTTATTTTGATGATCTGAACCGTTCATTATGTTTAAAACATGTTTTTAAGGGTACCTGCAAGAAATCGGCTCGAAATAATATCGAGAAGAGCTTGATCTAAACAGTTTTTGATAAATGCTGACAGGAACAGTTTTATGAAAAATTGAACGGATCAAAGACTTTCCGGATATTATTTTGAGCCGATCTCTTACGGGTACCCTTAAAAACACGTTTTAAACACATTGAACGGTTCAGATCATCATAATTTGATCAAGAAGTAGGAGGTCCACACCGTAGCAAAATAGGGGATCCCTTATTAGAAGCTCACTCATACATATATAGTCCGCGCTTCCAATGAGGGATCCTTTATTTTGATGATCTGAACCGTTCATTATGTTTAAAACATGTTTTTAAGGGTACCTGCAAGAAATCGGCTCGAAATAATATCGAGAAGAGCTTGATCTAAACAGTTTTTGATAAATGCTGACAGGAACAGTTTTATGAAAAATTGAACGGATCAAAGACTTTCCGGATATTATTTTGAGCCGATCTCTTACGGGTACCCTTAAAAACACGTTTTAAACACATTGAACGGTTCAGATCATCATAATTTGATCAAGAAGTAGGAGGTCCACACCGTAGCAAAATAGGGGATCCCTTATTAGAAGCTCACTCATACATATATAGTCCGCGCTTCTAATGAGGGATCCTTTATTTTGATGATCTGAACCGTTCATTATGTTTAAAACATGTTTTTAAGGGTACCTGCAAGAAATCGGCTCGAAATAATATCGAGAAGAGCTTGATCTAAACAGTTTTTGATAAATGCTGACAGGAACAGCTTTATGAAAAATTGAACGGATCAAAGACTTTCCGGATATTATTTTGAGCCGATCTCTTACGGGTACCCTTAAAAACACGTTTTAAACACATTGAACGGTTCAGATCATCATAATTTGATCAAGAAGTAGGAGGTCCACACCGTAGCAAAATAGGGGATCCCTTATTAGAAGCTCACTCATACATATATAGTCCGCGCTTCTAATGAGGGATCCTTTATTTTGATGATCTGAACCGTTCATTATGTTTAAAACATGTTTTTAAGGGTACCTACAAGAAATCGGCTCGAAATAATATCGAGAAGAGCTTGATCTAAACAGTTTTTGATAAATGCTGACAGGAACAGCTTTATGAAAAATTGAACGGATCAAAGACTTTCCGGATATTATTTTGAGCCGATCTCTTACGGGTACCCTTAAAAACACGTTTTAAACACATTGAACGGTTCAGATCATCATAATTTGATCAAGAAGTAGGAGGTCCACACCGTAGCAAAATAGGGGATCCCTTATTAGAAGCTCACTCATACATATATAGTCCGCGCTTCTAATGAGGGATCCTTTATTTTGATGATCTGAACCGTTCATTATGTTTAAAACATGTTTTTAAGGGTACCTGCAAGAAATCGGCTCGAAATAATATCGAGAAGAGCTTGATCTAAACAGTTTTTGATAAATGCTGACAGGAACAGCTTTATGAAAAATTGAACGGATCAAAGACTTTCCGGATATTATTTTGAGCCGATCTCTTACGGGTACCCTTAAAAACACGTTTTAAACACATTGAACGGTTCAGATCATCATAATTTGATCAAGAAGTAGGAGGTCCACACCGTAGCAAAATAGGGGATCCCTTATTAGAAGCTCACTCATACATATATAGTCCGCGCTTCTAATGAGGGATCCTTTATTTTGATGATCTGAACCGTTCATTATGTTTAAAACATGTTTTTAAGGGTACCTGCAAGAAATCGGCTCGAAATAATATCGAGAAGAGCTTGATCTAAACAGTTTTTGATAAATGCTGACAGGAACAGCTTTATGAAAAATTGAACGGATCAAAGACTTTCCGGATATTATTTTGAGCCGATCTCTTACGGGTACCCTTAAAAACACGTTTTAAACACATTGAACGGTTCAGATCATCATAATTTGATCAAGAAGTAGGAGGTCCACACCGTAGCAAAATAGGGGATCCCTTATTAGAAGCTCACTCATACATATATAGTCCGCGCTTCTAATGAGGGATCCTTTATTTTGATGATCTGAACCGTTCATTATGTTTAAAACATGTTTTTAAGGGTACCTGCAAGAAATCGGCTCGAAATAATATCGAGAAGAGCTTGATCTAAACAGTTTTTGATAAATGCTGACAGGAACAGTTTTATGAAAAATTGAACGGATCAAAGACATTCCGTATATTATTTTGAGCCGATCTCTTACGGGTACCCTTAAAAACACGTTTTAAACACATTGAACGGTTCAGATCATCATAATTTGATCAAGAAGTAGGAGGTCCACACCGTAGCAAAATAGGGGATCCCTTATTAGAAGCTCACTCATACATATATAGTCCGCGCTTCTAATGAGGGATCCTTTATTTTGATGATCTGAACCGTTCATTATGTTTAAAACATGTTTATAAGGGTACCTGCAAGAAATCGGCTCGAAATAATATCGAGAAGAGCTTGATCTAAACAGTTTTTGATAAATGCTGACAGGAACAGTTTTATGAAAAATTGAACGGATCAAAGACTTTCCGGATATTATTTTGAGCCGATCTCTTACGGGTACCCTTAAAAACACGTTTTAAACACATTGAACGGTTCAGATCATCATAATTTGATCAAGAAGTAGGAGGTCCACACCGTAGCAAAATAGGGGATCCCTTATTAGAAGCTCACTCATACATATATAGTCCGCGCTTCTAATGAGGGATCCTTTATTTTGATGATCTGAACCGTTCATTATGTTTAAAACATGTTTTTAAGGGTACCTGCAAGAAATCGGCTCGAAATAATATCGAGAAGAGCTTGATCTAAACAGTTTTTGATAAATGCTGACAGGAACAGTTTTATGAAAAATTGAACGGATCAGATCTCTTACGGGTACCCTTAAAAACACGTTTTAAACACATTGAACGGTTCAGATCATCATAATTTGATCAAGAAGTAGGAGGTCCACACCGTAGCAAAATAGGGGATCCCTTATTAGAAGCTCACTCATACATATATAGTCCGCGCTTCCAATGAGGGATCCTTTATTTTGATGATCTGAACCGTTCATTATGTTTAAAACATGTTTATAAGGGTACCTGCAAGAAATCGGCTCGAAATAATATCGAGAAGAGCTTGATCTAAACAGTTTTTGATAAATGCTGACAGGAACAGTTTTATGAAAAATTGAACGGATCAAAGACTTTCCGGATATTATTTTGAGCCGATCTCTTACGGGTACCCTTAAAAACACGTTTTAAACACATTGAACGGTTCAGATCATCATAATTTGATCAAGAAGTAGGAGGTCCACACCGTAGCAAAATAGGGGATCCCTTATTAGAAGCTCACTCATACATATATAGTCCGCGCTTCTAATGAGGGATCCTTTATTTTGATGATCTGAACCGTTCATTATGTTTAAAACATGTTTTTAAGGGTACCTGCAAGAAATCGGCTCGAAATAATATCGAGAAGAGCTTGATCTAAACAGTTTTTGATAAATGCTGACAGGAACAGTTTTATGAAAAATTGAACGGATCAAAGACTTTCCGGATATTATTTTGAGCGGATCTCTTACGGGTACCCTTAAAAACACGTTTTAAACACATTGAACGGTTCAGATCATCATAATTTGATCAAGAAGTAGGAGGTCCACACCGTAGCAAAATAGGGGATCCCTTATTAGAAGCTCACTCATACATATATAGTCCGCGCTTCCAATGAGGGATCCTTTATTTTGATGATCTGAACCGTTCATTATGTTTAAAACATGTTTTTAAGGGTACCTGCAAGAAATCGGCTCGAAATAATATCGAGAAGAGCTTGATCTAAACAGTTTTTGATAAATGCTGACAGGAACAGTTTTATGAAAAATTGAACGGATCAAAGACTTTCCGGATATTATTTTGAGCCGATCTCTTACGGGTACCCTTAAAAACACGTTTTAAACACATTGAACGGTTCAGATCATCATAATTTGATCAAGAAGTAGGAGGTCCACACCGTAGCAAAATAGGGGATCCCTTATTAGAAGCTCACTCATACATATATAGTCCGCGCTTCTAATGAGGGATCCTTTATTTTGATGATCTGAACCGTTCATTATGTTTAAAACATGTTTTTAAGGGTACCTGCAAGAAATCGGCTCGAAATAATATCGAGAAGAGCTTGATCTAAACAGTTTTTGATAAATGCTGACAGGAACAGCTTTATGAAAAATTGAACGGATCAAAGACTTTCCGGATATTATTTTGAGCCGATCTCTTACGGGTACCCTTAAAAACACGTTTTAAACACATTGAACGGTTCAGATCATCATAATTTGATCAAGAAGTAGGAGGTCCACACCGTAGCAAAATAGGGGATCCCTTATTAGAAGCTCACTCATACATATATAGTCCGCGCTTCTAATGAGGGATCCTTTATTTTGATGATCTGAACCGTTCATTATGTTTAAAACATGTTTTTAAGGGTACCTACAAGAAATCGGCTCGAAATAATATCGAGAAGAGCTTGATCTAAACAGTTTTTGATAAATGCTGACAGGAACAGCTTTATGAAAAATTGAACGGATCAAAGACTTTCCGGATATTATTTTGAGCCGATCTCTTACGGGTACCCTTAAAAACACGTTTTAAACACATTGAACGGTTCAGATCATCATAATTTGATCAAGAAGTAGGAGGTCCACACCGTAGCAAAATAGGGGATCCCTTATTAGAAGCTCACTCATACATATATAGTCCGCGCTTCTAATGAGGGATCCTTTATTTTGATGATCTGAACCGTTCATTATGTTTAAAACATGTTTTTAAGGGTACCTGCAAGAAATCGGCTCGAAATAATATCGAGAAGAGCTTGATCTAAACAGTTTTTGATAAATGCTGACAGGAACAGCTTTATGAAAAATTGAACGGATCAAAGACTTTCCGGATATTATTTTGAGCCGATCTCTTACGGGTACCCTTAAAAACACGTTTTAAACACATTGAACGGTTCAGATCATCATAATTTGATCAAGAAGTAGGAGGTCCACACCGTAGCAAAATAGGGGATCCCTTATTAGAAGCTCACTCATACATATATAGTCCGCGCTTCTAATGAGGGATCCTTTATTTTGATGATCTGAACCGTTCATTATGTTTAAAACATGTTTTTAAGGGTACCTGCAAGAAATCGGCTCGAAATAATATCGAGAAGAGCTTGATCTAAACAGTTTTTGATAAATGCTGACAGGAACAGCTTTATGAAAAATTGAACGGATCAAAGAATTTCCGGATATTATTTTGAGCCGATCTCTTACGGGTACCCTTAAAAACACGTTTTAAACACATTGAACGGTTCAGATCATCATAATTTGATCAAGAAGTAGGAGGTCCACACCGTAGCAAAATAGGGGATCCCTTATTAGAAGCTCACTCATACATATATAGTCCGCGCTTCTAATGAGGGATCCTTTATTTTGATGATCTGAACCGTTCATTATGTTTAAAACATGTTTTTAAGGGTACCTGCAAGAAATCGGCTCGAAATAATATCGAGAAGAGCTTGATCTAAACAGTTTTTGATAAATGCTGACAGGAACAGCTTTATGAAAAATTGAACGGATCAAAGAATTTCCGGATATTATTTTGAGCCGATCTCTTACGGGTACCCTTAAAAACACGTTTTAAACACATTGAACGGTTCAGATCATCATAATTTGATCAAGAAGTAGGAGGTCCACACCGTAGCAAAATAGGGGATCCCTTATTAGAAGCTCACTCATACATATATAGTCCGCGCTTCTAATGAGGGATCCTTTATTTTGATGATCTGAACCGTTCATTATGTTTAAAACATGTTTTTAAGGGTACCTGCAAGAAATCGGCTCGAAATAATATCGAGAAGAGCTTGATCTAAACAGTTTTTGATAAATGCTGACAGGAACAGCTTTATGAAAAATTGAACGGATCAAAGACTTTCCGGATATTATTTTGAGCCGATCTCTTACGGGTACCCTTAAAAACACGTTTTAAACACATTGAACGGTTCAGATCATCATAATTTGATCAAGAAGTAGGAGGTCCACACCGTAGCAAAATAGGGGATCCCTTATTAGAAGCTCACTCATACATATATAGTCCGCGCTTCTAATGAGGGATCCTTTATTTTGATGATCTGAACCGTTCATTATGTTTAAAACATGTTTTTAAGGGTACCTGCAAGAAATCGGCTCGAAATAATATCGAGAAGAGCTTGATCTAAACAGTTTTTGATAAATGCTGACAGGAACAGTTTTATGAAAAATTGAACGGATCAAAGACTTTCCGGATATTATTTTGAGCCGATCTCTTACGGGTACCCTTAAAAACACGTTTTAAACACATTGAACGGTTCAGATCATCATAATTTGATCAAGAAGTAGGAGGTCCACACCGTAGCAAAATAGGGGATCCCTTATTAGAAGCTCACTCATACATATATAGTCCGCGCTTCTAATGAGGGATCCTTTATTTTGATGATCTGAACCGTTCATTATGTTTAAAACATGTTTTTAAGGGTACCTGCAAGAAATCGGCTCGAAATAATATCGAGAAGAGCTTGATCTAAACAGTTTTTGATAAATGCTGACAGGAACAGTTTTATGAAAAATTGAACGGATCAAAGACATTCCGTATATTATTTTGAGCCGATCTCTTACGGGTACCCTTAAAAACACGTTTTAAACACATTGAACGGTTCAGATCATCATAATTTGATCAAGAAGTAGGAGGTCCACACCGTAGCAAAATAGGGGATCCCTTATTAGAAGCTCACTCATACATATATAGTCCGCGCTTCTAATGAGGGATCCTTTATTTTGATGATCTGAACCGTTCATTATGTTTAAAACATGTTTATAAGGGTACCTGCAAGAAATCGGCTCGAAATAATATCGAGAAGAGCTTGATCTAAACAGTTTTTGATAAATGCTGACAGGAACAGTTTTATGAAAAATTGAACGGATCAAAGACTTTCCGGATATTATTTTGAGCCGATCTCTTACGGGTACCCTTAAAAACACGTTTTAAACACATTGAACGGTTCAGATCATCATAATTTGATCAAGAAGTAGGAGGTCCACACCGTAGCAAAATAGGGAATCCCTTATTAGAAGCTCACTCATACATATATAGTCCGCGCTTCTAATGAGGGATCCTTTATTTTGATGATCTGAACCGTTCATTATGTTTAAAACATGTTTTTAAGGGTACCTGCAAGAAATCGGCTCGAAATAATATCGAGAAGAGCTTGATCTAAACAGTTTTTGATAAATGCTGACAGGAACAGCTTTATGAAAAATTGAACGGATCAAAGAATTTCCGGATATTATTTTGAGCCGATCTCTTACGGGTACCCTTAAAAACACGTTTTAAACACATTGAACGGTTCAGATCATCATAATTTGATCAAGAAGTAGGAGGTCCACACCGTAGCAAAATAGGGGATCCCTTATTAGAAGCTCACTCATACATATATAGTCCGCGCTTCTAATGAGGGATCCTTTATTTTGATGATCTGAACCGTTCATTATGTTTAAAACATGTTTTTAAGGGTACCTGCAAGAAATCGGCTCGAAATAATATCGAGAAGAGCTTGATCTAAACAGTTTTTGATAAATGCTGACAGGAACAGCTTTATGAAAAATTGAACGGATCAAAGACTTTCCGGATATTATTTTCAGCCGATCTCTTACGGGTACCCTTAAAAACACGTTTTAAACACATTGAACGGTTCAGATCATCATAATTTGATCAAGAAGTAGGAGGTCCACACCGTAGCAAAATAGGGGATCCCTTATTAGAAGCTCACTCATACATATATAGTCCGCGCTTCTAATGAGGGATCCTTTATTTTGATGATCTGAACCGTTCATTATGTTTAAAACATGTTTTTAAGGGTACCTGCAAGAAATCGGCTCGAAATAATATCGAGAAGAGCTTGATCTAAACAGTTTTTGATAAATGCTGACAGGAACAGTTTTATGAAAAATTGAACGGATCAAAGACTTTCCGGATATTATTTTGAGCCGATCTCTTACGGGTACCCTTAAAAACACGTTTTAAACACATTGAACGGTTCAGATCATCATAATTTGATCAAGAAGTAGGAGGTCCACACCGTAGCAAAATAGGGGATCCCTTATTAGAAGCTCACTCATACATATATAGTCCGCGCTTCTAATGAGGGATCCTTTATTTTGATGATCTGAACCGTTCATTATGTTTAAAACATGTTTTTAAGGGTACCTGCAAGAAATCGGCTCGAAATAATATCGAGAAGAGCTTGATCTAAACAGTTTTTGATAAATGCTGACAGGAACAGTTTTATGAAAAATTGAACGGATCAAAGACATTCCGTATATTATTTTGAGCCGATCTCTTACGGGTACCCTTAAAAACACGTTTTAAACACATTGAACGGTTCAGATCATCATAATTTGATCAAGAAGTAGGAGGTCCACACCGTAGCAAAATAGGGGATCCCTTATTAGAAGCTCACTCATACATATATAGTCCGCGCTTCTAATGAGGGATCCTTTATTTTGATGATCTGAACCGTTCATTATGTTTAAAACATGTTTATAAGGGTACCTGCAAGAAATCGGCTCGAAATAATATCGAGAAGAGCTTGATCTAAACAGTTTTTGATAAATGCTGACAGGAACAGTTTTATGAAAAATTGAACGGATCAAAGACTTTCCGGATATTATTTTGAGCCGATCTCTTACGGGTACCCTTAAAAACACGTTTTAAACACATTGAACGGTTCAGATCATCATAATTTGATCAAGAAGTAGGAGGTCCACACCGTAGCAAAATAGGGGATCCCTTATTAGAAGCTCACTCATACATATATAGTCCGCGCTTCTAATGAGGGATCCTTTATTTTGATGATCTGAACCGTTCATTATGTTTAAAACATGTTTTTAAGGGTACCTGCAAGAAATCGGCTCGAAATAATATCGAGAAGAGCTTGATCTAAACAGTTTTTGATAAATGCTGACAGGAACAGTTTTATGAAAAATTGAACGGATCAGATCTCTTACGGGTACCCTTAAAAACACGTTTTAAACACATTGAACGGTTCAGATCATCATAATTTGATCAAGAAGTAGGAGGTCCACACCGTAGCAAAATAGGGGATCCCTTATTAGAAGCTCACTCATACATATATAGTCCGCGCTTCCAATGAGGGATCCTTTATTTTGATGATCTGAACCGTTCATTATGTTTAAAACATGTTTATAAGGGTACCTGCAAGAAATCGGCTCGAAATAATATCGAGAAGAGCTTGATCTAAACAGTTTTTGATAAATGCTGACAGGAACAGTTTTATGAAAAATTGAACGGATCAAAGACTTTCCGGATATTATTTTGAGCCGATCTCTTACGGGTACCCTTAAAAACACGTTTTAAACACATTGAACGGTTCAGATCATCATAATTTGATCAAGAAGTAGGAGGTCCACACCGTAGCAAAATAGGGGATCCCTTATTAGAAGCTCACTCATACATATATAGTCCGCGCTTCCAATGAGGGATCCTTTATTTTGATGATCTGAACCGTTCATTATGTTTAAAACATGTTTTTAAGGGTACCTGCAAGAAATCGGCTCGAAATAATATCGAGAAGAGCTTGATCTAAACAGTTTTTGATAAATGCTGACAGGAACAGTTTTATGAAAAATTGAACGGATCAAAGACTTTCCGGATATTATTTTGAGCCGATCTCTTACGGGTACCCTTAAAAACACGTTTTAAACACATTGAACGGTTCAGATCATCATAATTTGATCAAGAAGTAGGAGGTCCACACCGTAGCAAAATAGGGGATCCCTTATTAGAAGCTCACTCATACATATATAGTCCGCGCTTCCAATGAGGGATCCTTTATTTTGATGATCTGAACCGTTCATTATGTTTAAAACATGTTTTTAAGGGTACCTGCAAGAAATCGGCTCGAAATAATATCGAGAAGAGCTTGATCTAAACAGTTTTTGATAAATGCTGACACGAACAGCTTTATGAAAAATTGAACGGATCAAAGACTTTCCGGATATTATTTTGAGCCGATCTCTTACGGGTACCCTTAAAAACACGTTTTAAACACATTGAACGGTTCAGATCATCATAATTTGATCAAGAAGTAGGAGGTCCACACCGTAGCAAAATAGGGGATCTCTTATTAGAAGCTCACTCATACATATATAGTCCGCGCTTCTAATGAGGGATCCTTTATTTTGATGATCTGAACCGTTCATTATGTTTAAAACATGTTTTTAAGGGTACCTGCAAGAAATCGGCTCGAAATAATATCGAGAAGAGCTTGATCTAAACAGTTTTTGATAAATGCTGACACGAACAGCTTTATGAAAAATTGAACGGATCAAAGACTTTCCGGATATTATTTTGAGCCGATCTCTTACGGGTACCCTTAAAAACACGTTTTAAACACATTGAACGGTTCAGATCATCATAATTTGATCAAGAAGTAGGAGGTCCACACCGTAGCAAAATAGGGGATCCCTTATTAGAAGTTCACTCATACATATATAGTCCGCGCTTCTAATGAGGGATCCTTTATTTTGATGATCTGAACCGTTCATTATGTTTAAAACATGTTTTTAAGGGTACCTGCAAGAAATCGGCTCGAAATAATATCGAGAAGAGCTTGATCTAAACAGTTTTTGATAAATGCTGACAGGAACAGCTTTATGAAAAATTGAACGGATCAAAGACTTTCCGGATATTATTTTGAGCCGATCTCTTACGGGTACCCTTAAAAACACGTTTTAAACACATTGAACGGTTCAGATCATCATAATTTGATCAAGAAGTAGGAGGTCCACACCGTAGCAAAATAGGGGATCCCTTATTAGAAGCTCACTCATACATATATAGTCCGCGCTTCTAAAGAGGGATCCTTTATTTTGATGATCTGAACCGTTCATTATGTTTAAAACATGTTTTTAAGGGTACCTGCAAGAAATCGGCTCGAAATAATATCGAGAAGAGCTTGATCTAAACAGTTTTTGATAAATGCTGACAGGAACAGCTTTATGAAAAATTGAACGGATCAAAGAATTTCCGGATATTATTTTGAGCCGATCTCTTACGGGTACCCTTAAAAACACGTTTTAAACACATTGAACGGTTCAGATCATCATAATTTGATCAAGAAGTAGGAGGTCCACACCGTAGCAAAATAGGGGATCCCTTATTAGAAGCTCACTCATACATATATAGTCCGCGCTTCTAAAGAGGGATCCTTTATTTTGATGATCTGAACCGTTCATTATGTTTAAAACATGTTTTTAAGGGTACCTGCAAGAAATCGGCTCGAAATAATATCGAGAAGAGCTTGATCTAAACAGTTTTTGATAAATGCTGACAGGAACAGCTTTATGAAAAATTGAACGGATCAAAGAATTTCCGGATATTATTTTGAGCCGATCTCTTACGGGTACCCTTAAAAACACGTTTTAAACACATTGAACGGTTCAGATCATCATAATTTGATCAAGAAGTAGGAGGTCCACACCGTAGCAAAATAGGGGATCCCTTATTAGAAGCTCACTCATACATATATAGTCCGCGCTTCTAATGAGGGATCCTTTATTTTGATGATCTGAACCGTTCATTATGTTTAAAACATGTTTATAAGGGTACCTGCAAGAAATCGGCTCGAAATAATATCGAGAAGAGCTTGATCTAAACAGTTTTTGATAAATGCTGACAGGAACAGCTTTATGAAAAATTGAACGGATCAAAGACTTTCCGGATATTATTTTGAGCCGATCTCTTACGGGTACCCTTAAAAACACGTTTTAAACACATTGAACGGTTCAGATCATCATAATTTGATCAAGAAGTAGGAGGTCCACACCGTAGCAAAATAGGGGATCCCTTATTAGAAGCTCACTCATACATATATAGTCCGCGCTTCTAATGAGGGATCCTTTATTTTGATGATCTGAACCGTTCATTATGTTTAAAACATGTTTTTAAGGGTACCTGCAAGAAATCGGCTCGAAATAATATCGAGAAGAGCTTGATCTAAACAGTTTTTGATAAATGCTGACAGGAACAGCTTTATGAAAAATTGAACGGATCAAAGACTTTCCGGATATTATTTTGAGCCGATCTCTTACGGGTACCCTTAAAAACACGTTTTAAACACATTGAACGGTTCAGATCATCATAATTTGATCAAGAAGTAGGAGGTCCACACCGTAGCAAAATAGGGGATCCCTTATTAGAAGCTCACTCATACATATATAGTCCGCGCTTCTAATGAGGGATCCTTTATTTTGATGATCTGAACCGTTCATTATGTTTAAAACATGTTTTTAAGGGTACCTGCAAGAAATCGGCTCGAAATAATATCGAGAAGAGCTTGATCTAAACAGTTTTTGATAAATGCTGACAGGAACAGCTTTATGAAAAATTGAACGGATCAAAGAATTTCCGGATATTATTTTGAGCCGATCTCTTACGGGTACCCTTAAAAACACGTTTTAAACACATTGAACGGTTCAGATCATCATAATTTGATCAAGAAGTAGGAGGTCCACACCGTAGCAAAATAGGGGATCCCTTATTAGAAGCTCACTCATACATATATAGTCCGCGCTTCTAATGAGGGATCCTTTATTTTGATGATCTGAACCGTTCATTATGTTTAAAACATGTTTTTAAGGGTACCTGCAAGAAATCGGCTCGAAATAATATCGAGAAGAGCTTGATCTAAACAGTTTTTGATAAATGCTGACAGGAACAACTTTATGAAAAATTGAACGGATCAAAGACTTTCCGGATATTATTTTGAGCCGATCTCTTACGGGTACCCTTAAAAACACGTTTTAAACACATTGAACGGTTCAGATCATCATAATTTGATCAAGAAGTAGGAGGTCCACACCGTAGCAAAATAGGGGATCCCTTATTAGAAGCTCACTCATACATATATAGTCCGCGCTTCCAATGAGGGATCCTTTATTTTGATGATCTGAACCGTTCATTATGTTTAAAACATGTTTTTAAGGGTACCTGCAAGAAATCGGCTCGAAATAATATCGAGAAGAGCTTGATCTAAACAGTTTTTGATAAATGCTGACAGGAACAACTTTATGAAAAATTGAACGGATCAAAGACTTTCCGGATATTATTTTGAGCCGATCTCTTACGGGTACCCTTAAAAACACGTTTTAAACACATTGAACGGTTCAGATCATCATAATTTGATCAAGAAGTAGGAGGTCCACACCGTAGCAAAATAGGGGATCCCTTATTAGAAGCTCACTCATACATATATAGTCCGCGCTTCCAATGAGGGATCCTTTATTTTGATGATCTGAACCGTTCATTATGTTTAAAACATGTTTTTAAGGGTACCTGCAAGAAATCGGCTCGAAATAATATCGAGAAGAGCTTGATCTAAACAGTTTTTGATAAATGCTGACAGGAACAGCTTTATGAAAAATTGAACGGATCAAAGACTTTCCGGATATTATTTTGAGCCGATCACTTACGGGTACCCTTAAAAACACGTTTTAAACACATTGAACGGTTCAGATCATCATAATTTGATCAAGAAGTAGGAGGTCCACACCGTAGCAAAATAGGGGATCCCTTATTAGAAGCTCACTCATACATATATAGTCCGCGCTTCCAATGAGGGATCCTTTATTTTGATGATCTGAACCGTTCATTATGTTTAAAACATGTTTTTAAGGGTACCTGCAAGAAATCGGCTCGAAATAATATCGAGAAGAGCTTGATCTAAACAGTTTTTGATAAATGCTGACAGGAACAGCTTTATGAAAAATTGAACGGATCAAAGACTTTCCGGATATTATTTTGAGCCGATCTCTTACGGGTACCCTTAAAAACACGTTTTAAACACATTGAACGGTTCAGATCATCATAATTTGATCAAGAAGTAGGAGGTCCACACCGTAGCAAAATAGGGGATCCCTTATTAGAAGCTCACTCATACATATATAGTCCGCGCTTCTAATGAGGGATCCTTTATTTTGATGATCTGAACCGTTCATTATGTTTAAAACATGTTTTTAAGGGTACCTGCAAGAAATCGGCTCGAAATAATATCGAGAAGAGCTTGATCTAAACAGTTTTTGATAAATGCTGACAGGAACAGCTTTATGAAAAATTGAACGGGTCAAAGACTTTCCGGATATTATTTTGAGCCGATCTCTTACGGGTACCCTTAAAAACACGTTTTAAACACATTGAACGGTTCAGATCATCATAATTTGATCAAGAAGTAGGAGGTCCACACCGTAACAAAATAGGAGATCCCTTATTAGAAGCTCACTCATACATATATAGTCCGCGCTTCTAATGAGGGATCCTTTATTTTGATGATCTGAACCGTTCATTATGTTTAAAACATGTTTTTAAGGGTACCTGCAAGAAATCGGCTCGAAATAATATCGAGAAGAGCTTGATCTAAACAGTTTTTGATAAATGCTGACAGGAACAGCTTTATGAAAAATTGAACGGATCAAAGACTTTCCTGATATTATTTTGAGCCGATCGCTTACGGGTACCCTTAAAAACACGTTTTAAACACATTGAACGGTTCAGATCATCATAATTTGATCAAGAAGTAGGAGGTCCACACCGTAGCAAAATAGGGGATCCCTTATTAGAAGCTCACTCATACATATATAGTCCGCGCTTCTAATGAGGAATCCTTTATTTTGATGATCTGAACCGTTCATTATGTTTAAAACATGTTTTTAAGGGTACCTGCAAGAAATCGGCTCGAAATAATATCGAGAAGAGCTTGATCTAAACAGTTTTTGATAAATGCTGACAGGAACAGCTTTATGAAAAATTGAACGGATCAAAGACTTTCCGGATATTATTTTGAGCCGATCTCTTACGGGTACCCTTAAAAACACGTTTTAAACACATTGAACGGTTCAGATCATCATAATTTGATCAAGAAGTAGGAGGTCCACACCGTAGCAAAATAGGGGATCCCTTATTAGAAGCTCACTCATACATATATAGTCCGCGCTTCTAATGAGGGATCCTTTATTTTGATGATCTGAACCGTTCATTATGTTTAAAACATGTTTTTAAGGGTACCTGCAAGAAATCGGCTCGAAATAATATCGAGAAGAGCTTGATCTAAACAGTTTTTGATAAATGCTGACAGGAACAGCTTTATGAAAAATTGAACGGATCAAAGACTTTCCGGATATTATTTTGAGCCGATCTCTTACGGGTACCCTTAAAAACACGTTTTAAACACATTGAACGGTTCAGATCATCATAATTTGATCAAGAAGTAGGAGGTCCACACCGTAGCAAAATAGGGGATCCCTTATTAGAAGCTCACTCATACATATATAGTCCGCGCTTCTAATGAGGGATCCTTTATTTTGATGATCTGAACCGTTCATTATGTTTAAAACATGTTTTTAAGGGTACCTGCAAGAAATCGGCTCGAAATAATATCGAGAAGAGCTTGATCTAAACAGTTTTTGATAAATGCTGACAGGAACAGCTTTATGAAAAATTGAACGGATCAAAGACTTTCCGGATATTATTTTGAGCCGATCTCTTACGGGTACCCTTAAAAACACGTTTTAAACACATTGAACGGTTCAGATCATCATAATTTGATCAAGAAGTAGGAGGTCCACACCGTAGCAAAATAGGGGATCCCTTATTAGAAGCTCACTCATACATATATAGTCCGCGCTTCTAATGAGGGATCCTTTATTTTGATGATCTGAACCGTTCATTATGTTTAAAACATGTTTTTAAGGGTACCTGCAAGAAATCGGCTCGAAATAATATCGAGAAGAGCTTGATCTAAACAGTTTTTGATAAATGCTGACAGGAACAGCTTTATGAAAAATTGAACGGATCAAAGACTTTCCGGATATTATTTTGAGCCGATCTCTTACGGGTACCCATAAAAACACGTTTTAAACACATTGAACGGTTCAGATCATCATAATTTGATCAAGAAGTAGGAGGTCCACACCGTAGCAAAATAGGGGATCCCTTATTAGAAGCTCACTCATACATATATAGTCCGCGCTTCTAATGAGGGATCCTTTATTTTGATGATCTGAACCGTTCATTATGTTTAAAACATGTTTTTAAGGGTACCTGCAAGAAATCGGCTCGAAATAATATCGAGAAGAGCTTGATCTAAACAGTTTTTGATAAATGCTGACAGGAACAGCTTTATGAAAAATTGAACGGATCAAAGACTTTCCGGATATTATTTTGAGCCGATCTCTTACGGGTACCCATAAAAACACGTTTTAAACACATTGAACGGTTCAGATCATCATAATTTGATCAAGAAGTAGGAGGTCCACACCGTAGCAAAATAGGGGATCCCTTATTAGAAGCTCACTCATACATATATAGTCCGCGCTTCTAATGAGGGATCCTTTATTTTGATGATCTGAACCGTTCATTATGTTTAAAACATGTTTTTAAGGGTACCTGCAAGAAATCGGCTCGAAATAATATCGAGAAGAGCTTGATCTAAACAGTTTTTGATAAATGCTGACAGGAACAGCTTTATGAAAAATTGAACG
This sequence comes from Arctostaphylos glauca, assembly GCA_019985065.2. Lineage (NCBI taxonomy): Eukaryota > Viridiplantae > Streptophyta > Magnoliopsida > Ericales > Ericaceae > Arctostaphylos > Arctostaphylos glauca. The sequence goes on along the minus strand of JAHSPW020000049.1, from coordinate 290,084 downwards.
GATCAAAGACTTTCCGGATATTATTTTGAGCCGATCTCTTACGGGTACCCTTAAAAACACGTTTTAAACACATTGAACGGTTCAGATCATCATAATTTGATCAAGAAGTAGGAGGTCCACACCGTAGCAAAATAGGGGATCCCTTATTAGAAGCTCACTCATACATATATAGTGCGCGCTTCTAATGAGGGATCCTTTATTTTGATGATCTGAACCGTTCATTATGTTTAAAACATGTTTTTAAGGGTACCTGCAAGAAATCGGCTCGAAATAATATCGAGAAGAGCTTGATCTAAACAGTTTTTGATAAATGCTGACAGGAACAGCTTTATGAAAAATTGAACGGATCAAAGACTTTCCGGATATTATTTTGAGCCGATCTCTTACGGGTACCCTTAAAAACACGTTTTAAACACATTGAACGGTTCAGATCATCATAATTTGATCAAGAAGTAGGAGGTCCACACCGTAGCAAAATAGGGGATCCCTTATTAGAAGCTCACTCATACATATATAGTCCGCGCTTCTAATGAGGGATCCTTTATTTTGATGATCTGAACCGTTCATTATGTTTAAAACATGTTTTTAAGGGTACCTGCAAGAAATCGGCTCGAAATAATATCGAGAAGAGCTTGATCTAAACAGTTTTTGATAAATGCTGACAGGAACAGCTTTATGAAAAATTGAACGGATCAAAGACTTTCCGGATATTATTTTGAGCCGATCTCTTACGGGTACCCATAAAAACACGTTTTAAACACATTGAACGGTTCAGATCATCATAATTTGATCAAGAAGTAGGAGGTCCACACCGTAGCAAAATAGGGGATCCCTTATTAGAAGCTCACTCATACATATATAGTCCGCGCTTCTAATGAGGGATCCTTTATTTTGATGATCTGAACCGTTCATTATGTTTAAAACATGTTTTTAAGGGTACCTGCAAGAAATCGGCTCGAAATAATATCGAGAAGAGCTTGATCTAAACAGTTTTTGATAAATGCTGACAGGAACAGCTTTATGAAAAATTGAACGGATCAAAGACTTTCCGGATATTATTTTGAGCCGATCTCTTACGGGTACCCATAAAAACACGTTTTAAACACATTGAACGGTTCAGATCATCATAATTTGATCAAGAAGTAGGAGGTCCACACCGTAGCAAAATAGGGGATCCCTTATTAGAAGCTCACTCATACATATATAGTCCGCGCTTCTAATGAGGGATCCTTTATTTTGATGATCTGAACCGTTCATTATGTTTAAAACATGTTTTTAAGGGTACCTGCAAGAAATCGGCTCGAAATAATATCGAGAAGAGCTTGATCTAAACAGTTTTTGATAAATGCTGACAGGAACAGCTTTATGAAAAATTGAACGGATCAAAGACTTTCCGGATATTATTTTGAGCCGATCTCTTACGGGTACCCTTAAAAACACGTTTTAAACACATTGAACGGTTCAGATCATCATAATTTGATCAAGAAGTAGGAGGTCCACACCGTAGCAAAATAGGGGATCCCTTATTAGAAGCTCACTCATACATATATAGTGCGCGCTTCTAATGAGGGATCCTTTATTTTGATGATCTGAACCGTTCATTATGTTTAAAACATGTTTTTAAGGGTACCTGCAAGAAATCGGCTCGAAATAATATCGAGAAGAGCTTGATCTAAACAGTTTTTGATATATGCTGACAGGAACAGCTTTATGAAAAATTGAACGGATCAAAGACTTTCCGGATATTATTTTGAGCCGATCTCTTACGGGTACCCTTAAAAACACGTTTTAAACACATTGAACGGTTCAGATCATCATAATTTGATCAAGAAGTAGGAGGTCCACACCGTAGCAAAATAGGGGATCCCTTATTAGAAGCTCACTCATACATATATAGTCCGCGCTTCTAATGAGGGATCCTTTATTTTGATGATCTGAACCGTTCATTATGTTTAAAACATGTTTTTAAGGGTACCTGCAAGAAATCGGCTCGAAATAATATCGAGAAGAGCTTGATCTAAACAGTTTTTGATAAATGCTGACAGGAACAGCTTTATGAAAAATTGAACGGATCAAAGACTTTCCGGATATTATTTTGAGCCGATCTCTTACGGGTACCCTTAAAAACACGTTTTAAACACATTGAACGGTTCAGATCATCATAATTTGATCAAGAAGTAGGAGGTCCACACCGTAGCAAAATAGGGGATCCCTTATTAGAAGCTCACTCATACATATATAGTCCGCGCTTCTAATGAGGGATCCTTTATTTTGATGATCTGAACCGTTCATTATGTTTAAAACATGTTTTTAAGGGTACCTGCAAGAAATCGGCTCGAAATAATATCGAGAAGAGCTTGATCTAAACAGTTTTTGATAAATGCTGACAGGAACAGCTTTATGAAAAATTGAACGGATCAAAGACTTTCCGGATATTATTTTGAGCCGATCTCTTACGGGTACCCTTAAAAACACGTTTTAAACACATTGAACGGTTCAGATCATCATAATTTGATCAAGAAGTAGGAGGTCCACACCGTAGCAAAATAGGGGATCCCTTATTAGAAGCTCACTCATACATATATAGTCCGCGCTTCTAATGAGGGATCCTTTATTTTGATGATCTGAACCGTTCATTATGTTTAAAACATGTTTTTAAGGGTACCTGCAAGAAATCGGCTCGAAATAATATCGAGAAGAGCTTGATCTAAACAGTTTTTGATAAATGCTGACAGGAACAGCTTTATGAAAAATTGAACGGATCAAAGACTTTCCGGATATTATTTTGAGCCGATCTCTTACGGGTACCCTTAAAAACACGTTTTAAACACATTGAACGGTTCAGATCATCATAATTTGATCAAGAAGTAGGAGGTCCACACCGTAGCAAAATAGGGGATCCCTTATTAGAAGCTCACTCATACATATATAGTCCGCGCTTCTAATGAGGGATCCTTTATTTTGATGATCTGAACCGTTCATTATGTTTAAAACATGTTTTTAAGGGTACCTGCAAGAAATCGGCTCGAAATAATATCGAGAAGAGCTTGATCTAAACAGTTTTTGATAAATGCTGACAGGAACAGCTTTATGAAGAATTGAACGGATCAAAGACTTTCCGGATATTATTTTGAGCCGATCTCTTACGGGTACCCTTAAAAACACGTTTTAAACACATTGAACGGTTCAGATCATCATAATTTGATCAAGAAGTAGGAGGTCCACACCGTAGCAAAATAGGGGATCCCTTATTAGAAGCTCACTCATACATATATAGTCCGCGCTTCTAATGAGGGATCCTTTATTTTGATGATCTGAACCGTTCATTATGTTTAAAACATGTTTTTAAGGGTACCTGCAAGAAATCGGCTCGAAATAATATCGACAAGAGCTTGATCTAAACAGTTTTTGATAAATGCTGACAGGAACAGCTTTATGAAAAATTGAACGGATCAAAGACTTTCCGGATATTATTTTGAGCCGATCTCTTACGGGTACCCTTAAAAACACGTTTTAAACACATTGAACGGTTCAGATCATCATAATTTGATCAAGAAGTAGGAGGTCCACACCGTAGCAAAATAGGGGATCCCTTATTAGAAGCTCACTCATACATATATAGTCCGCGCTTCTAATGAGGGATCCTTTATTTTGATGATCTGAACCGTTCATTATGTTTAAAACATGTTTTTAAGGGTACCTGCAAGAAATCGGCTCGAAATAATATCGAGAAGAGCTTGATCTAAACAGTTTTTGATAAATGCTGACAGGAACAGCTTTATGAAAAATTGAACGGATCAAAGACTTTCCGGATATTATTTTGAGCCGATCTCTTACGGGTACCCTTAAAAACACGTTTTAAACACATTGAACGGTTCAGATCATCATAATTTGATCAAGAAGTAGGAGGTCCACACCGTAGCAAAATAGGGGATCCCTTATTAGAAGCTCACTCATACATATATAGTCCGCGCTTCTAATGAGGGATCCTTTATTTTGATGATCTGAACCGTTCATTATGTTTAAAACATGTTTTTAAGGGTACCTGCAAGAAATCGGCTCGAAATAATATCGAGAAGAGCTTGATCTAAACAGTTTTTGATAAATGCTGACAGGAACAGCTTTATGAAAAATTGAACGGATCAAAGACTTTCCGGATATTATTTTGAGCCGATCTCTTACGGGTACCCTTAAAAACACGTTTTAAACACATTGAACGGTTCAGATCATCATAATTTGATCAAGAAGTAGGAGGTCCACACCGTAGCAAAATAGGGGATCCCTTATTAGAAGCTCACTCATACATATATAGTCCGCGCTTCTAATGAGGGATCCTTTATTTTGATGATCTGAACCGTTCATTATGTTTAAAACATGTTTTTAAGGGTACCTGCAAGAAATCGGCTCGAAATAATATCGAGAAGAGCTTGATCTAAACAGTTTTTGATAAATGCTGACAGGAACAGCTTTATGAAAAATTGAACGGATCAAAGACTTTCCGGATATTATTTTGAGCCGATCTCTTACGGGTACCCTTAAAAACACGTTTTAAACACATTGAACGGTTCAGATCATCATAATTTGATCAAGAAGTAGGAGGTCCACACCGTAGCAAAATAGGGGATCCCTTATTAGAAGCTCACTCATACATATATAGTCCGCGCTTCTAATGAGGGATCCTTTATTTTGATGATCTGAACCGTTCATTATGTTTAAAACATGTTTTTAAGGGTACCTGCAAGAAATCGGCTCGAAATAATATCGAGAAGAGCTTGATCTAAACAGTTTTTGATAAATGCTGACAGGAACAGCTTTATGAAAAATTGAACGGATCAAAGACTTTCCGGATATTATTTTGAGCCGATCTCTTACGGGTACCCTTAAAAACACGTTTTAAACACATTGAACGGTTCAGATCATCATAATTTGATCAAGAAGTAGGAGGTCCACACCGTAGCAAAATAGGGGATCCCTTATTAGAAGCTCACTCATACATATATAGTCCGCGCTTCTAATGAGGGATCCTTTATTTTGATGATCTGAACCGTTCATTATGTTTAAAACATGTTTTTAAGGGTACCTGCAAGAAATCGGCTCGAAATAATATCGAGAAGAGCTTGATCTAAACAGTTTTTGATAAATGCTGACAGGAACAGCTTTATGAAAAATTGAACGGATCAAAGACTTTCCGGATATTATTTTGAGCCGATCTCTTACGGGTACCCTTAAAAACACGTTTTAAACACATTGAACGGTTCAGATCATCATAATTTGATCAAGAAGTAGGAGGTCCACACCGTAGCAAAATAGGGGATCCCTTATTAGAAGCTCACTCATACATATATAGTCCGCGCTTCTAATGAGGGATCCTTTATTTTGATGATCTGAACCGTTCATTATGTTTAAAACATGTTTTTAAGGGTACCTGCAAGAAATCGGCTCGAAATAATATCGAGAAGAGCTTGATCTAAACAGTTTTTGATAAATGCTGACAGGAACAGCTTTATGAAAAATTGAACGGATCAAAGACTTTCCGGATATTATTTTGAGCCGATCTCTTACGGGTACCCTTAAAAACACGTTTTAAACACATTGAACGGTTCAGATCATCATAATTTGATCAAGAAGTAGGAGGTCCACACCGTAGCAAAATAGGGGATCCCTTATTAGAAGCTCACTCATACATATATAGTCCGCGCTTCTAATGAGGGATCCTTTATTTTGATGATCTGAACCGTTCATTATGTTTAAAACATGTTTTTAAGGGTACCTGCAAGAAATCGGCTCGAAATAATATCGAGAAGAGCTTGATCTAAACAGTTTTTGATAAATGCTGACAGGAACAGCTTTATGAAAAATTGAACGGATCAAAGACTTTCCGGATATTATTTTGAGCCGATCTCTTACGGGTACCCTTAAAAACACGTTTTAAACACATTGAACGGTTCAGATCATCATAATTTGATCAAGAAGTAGGAGGTCCACACCGTAGCAAAATAGGGGATCCCTTATTAGAAGCTCACTCATACATATATAGTCCGCGCTTCTAATGAGGGATCCTTTATTTTGATGATCTGAACCGTTCATTATGTTTAAAACATGTTTTTAAGGGTACCTGCAAGAAATCGGCTCGAAATAATATCGAGAAGAGCTTGATCTAAACAGTTTTTGATAAATGCTGACAGGAACAGCTTTATGAAAAATTGAACGGATCAAAGACTTTCCGGATATTATTTTGAGCCGATCTCTTACGGGTACCCTTAAAAACACGTTTTAAACACATTGAACGGTTCAGATCATCATAATTTGATCAAGAAGTAGGAGGTCCACACCGTAGCAAAATAGGGGATCCCTTATTAGAAGCTCACTCATACATATATAGTCCGCGCTTCTAATGAGGGATCCTTTATTTTGATGATCTGAACCGTTCATTATGTTTAAAACATGTTTTTAAGGGTACCTGCAAGAAATCGGCTCGAAATAATATCGAGAAGAGCTTGATCTAAACAGTTTTTGATAAATGCTGACAGGAACAGCTTTATGAAAAATTGAACGGATCAAAGACTTTCCGGATATTATTTTGAGCCGATCTCTTACGGGTACCCTTAAAAACACGTTTTAAACACATTGAACGGTTCAGATCATCATAATTTGATCAAGAAGTAGGAGGTCCACACCGTAGCAAAATAGGGGATCCCTTATTAGAAGCTCACTCATACATATATAGTCCGCGCTTCTAATGAGGGATCCTTTATTTTGATGATCTGAACCGTTCATTATGTTTAAAACATGTTTTTAAGGGTACCTGCAAGAAATCGGCTCGAAATAATATCGAGAAGAGCTTGATCTAAACAGTTTTTGATAAATGCTGACAGGAACAGCTTTATGAAAAATTGAACGGATCAAAGACTTTCCGGATATTATTTTGAGCCGATCTCTTACGGGTACCCTTAAAAACACGTTTTAAACACATTGAACGGTTCAGATCATCATAATTTGATCAAGAAGTAGGAGGTCCACACCGTAGCAAAATAGGGGATCCCTTATTAGAAGCTCACTCATACATATATAGTCCGCGCTTCTAATGAGGGATCCTTTATTTTGATGATCTGAACCGTTCATTATGTTTAAAACATGTTTTTAAGGGTACCTGCAAGAAATCGGCTCGAAATAATATCGAGAAGAGCTTGATCTAAACAGTTTTTGATAAATGCTGACAGGAACAGCTTTATGAAGAATTGAACGGATCAAAGACTTTCCGGATATTATTTTGAGCCGATCTCTTACGGGTACCCTTAAAAACACGTTTTAAACACATTGAACGGTTCAGATCATCATAATTTGATCAAGAAGTAGGAGGTCCACACCGTAGCAAAATAGGGGATCCCTTATTAGAAGCTCACTCATACATATATAGTGCGCGCTTCTAATGAGGGATCCTTTATTTTGATGATCTGAACCGTTCATTATGTTTAAAACATGTTTTTAAGGGTACCTGCAAGAAATCGGCTCGAAATAATATCGAGAAGAGCTTGATCTAAACAGTTTTTGATATATGCTGACAGGAACAGCTTTATGAAAAATTGAACGGATCAAAGACTTTCCGGATATTATTTTGAGCCGATCTCTTACGGGTACCCTTAAAAACACGTTTTAAACACATTGAACGGTTCAGATCATCATAATTTGATCAAGAAGTAGGAGGTCCACACCGTAGCAAAATAGGGGATCCCTTATTAGAAGCTCACTCATACATATATAGTCCGCGCTTCTAATGAGGGATCCTTTATTTTGATGATCTGAACCGTTCATTATGTTTAAAACATGTTTTTAAGGGTACCTGCAAGAAATCGGCTCGAAATAATATCGAGAAGAGCTTGATCTAAACAGTTTTTGATAAATGCTGACAGGAACAGCTTTATGAAAAATTGAACGGATCAAAGACTTTCCGGATATTATTTTGAGCCGATCTCTTACGGGTACCCTTAAAAACACGTTTTAAACACATTGAACGGTTCAGATCATCATAATTTGATCAAGAAGTAGGAGGTCCACACCGTAGCAAAATAGGGGATCCCTTATTAGAAGCTCACTCATACATATATAGTCCGCGCTTCTAATGAGGGATCCTTTATTTTGATGATCTGAACCGTTCATTATGTTTAAAACATGTTTTTAAGGGTACCTGCAAGAAATCGGCTCGAAATAATATCGAGAAGAGCTTGATCTAAACAGTTTTTGATAAATGCTGACAGGAACAGCTTTATGAAAAATTGAACGGATCAAAGACTTTCCGGATATTATTTTGAGCCGATCTCTTACGGGTACCCTTAAAAACACGTTTTAAACACATTGAACGGTTCAGATCATCATAATTTGATCAAGAAGTAGGAGGTCCACACCGTAGCAAAATAGGGGATCCCTTATTAGAAGCTCACTCATACATATATAGTCCGCGCTTCTAATGAGGGATCCTTTATTTTGATGATCTGAACCGTTCATTATGTTTAAAACATGTTTTTAAGGGTACCTGCAAGAAATCGGCTCGAAATAATATCGAGAAGAGCTTGATCTAAACAGTTTTTGATAAATGCTGACAGGAACAGCTTTATGAAAAATTGAACGGATCAAAGACTTTCCGGATATTATTTTGAGCCGATCTCTTACGGGTACCCTTAAAAACACGTTTTAAACACATTGAACGGTTCAGATCATCATAATTTGATCAAGAAGTAGGAGGTCCACACCGTAGCAAAATAGGGGATCCCTTATTAGAAGCTCACTCATACATATATAGTCCGCGCTTCTAATGAGGGATCCTTTATTTTGATGATCTGAACCGTTCATTATGTTTAAAACATGTTTTTAAGGGTACCTGCAAGAAATCGGCTCGAAATAATATCGAGAAGAGCTTGATCTAAACAGTTTTTGATAAATGCTGATAGGAACAGCTTTATGAAGAATTGAACGGATCAAAGACTTTCCGGATATTATTTTGAGCCGATCTCTTACGGGTACCCTTAAAAACACGTTTTAAACACATTGAACGGTTCAGATCATCATAATTTGATCAAGAAGTAGGAGGTCCACACCGTAGCAAAATAGGGGATCCCTTATTAGAAGCTCACTCATACATATATAGTCCGCGCTTCTAATGAGGGATCCTTTATTTTGATGATCTGAACCGTTCATTATGTTTAAAACATGTTTTTAAGGGTACCTGCAAGAAATCGGCTCGAAATAATATCGACAAGAGCTTGATCTAAACAGTTTTTGATAAATGCTGACAGGAACAGCTTTATGAAAAATTGAACGGATCAAAGACTTTCCGGATATTATTTTGAGCCGATCTCTTACGGGTACCCTTAAAAACACGTTTTAAACACATTGAACGGTTCAGATCATCATAATTTGATCAAGAAGTAGGAGGTCCACACCGTAGCAAAATAGGGGATCCCTTATTAGAAGCTCACTCATACATATATAGTCCGCGCTTCTAATGAGGGATCCTTTATTTTGATGATCTGAACCGTTCATTATGTTTAAAACATGTTTTTAAGGGTACCTGCAAGAAATCGGCTCGAAATAATATCGAGAAGAGCTTGATCTAAACAGTTTTTGATAAATGCTGACAGGAACAGCTTTATGAAAAATTGAACGGATCAAAGACTTTCCGGATATTATTTTGAGCCGATCTCTTACGGGTACCCTTAAAAACACGTTTTAAACACATTGAACGGTTCAGATCATCATAATTTGATCAAGAAGTAGGAGGTCCACACCGTAGCAAAATAGGGGATCCCTTATTAGAAGCTCACTCATACATATATAGTCCGCGCTTCTAATGAGGGATCCTTTATTTTGATGATCTGAACCGTTCATTATGTTTAAAACATGTTTTTAAGGGTACCTGCAAGAAATCGGCTCGAAATAATATCTAGAAGAGCTTGATCTAAACAGTTTTTGATAAATGCTGACAGGAACAGCTTTATGAAAAATTGAACGGATCAAAGACTTTCCGGATATTATTTTGAGCCGATCTCTTACGGGTACCCTTAAAAACACGTTTTAAACACATTGAACGGTTCAGATCATCATAATTTGATCAAGAAGTAGGAGGTCCACACCGTAGCAAAATAGGGGATCCCTTATTAGAAGCTCACTCATACATATATAGTCCGCGCTTCTAATGAGGGATCCTTTATTTTGATGATCTGAACCGTTCATTATGTTTAAAACATGTTTTTAAGGGTACCTGCAAGAAATCGGCTCGAAATAATATCGAGAAGAGCTTGATCTAAACAGTTTTTGATAAATGCTGACAGGAACAGCTTTATGAAAAATTGAACGGATCAAAGACTTTCCGGATATTATTTTGAGCCGATCTCTTACGGGTACCCTTAAAAACACGTTTTAAACACATTGAACGGTTCAGATCATCATAATTTGATCAAGAAGTAGGAGGTCCACACCGTAGCAAAATAGGGGATCCCTTATTAGAAGCTCACTCATACATATATAGTCCGCGCTTCTAATGAGGGATCCTTTATTTTGATGATCTGAACCGTTCATTATGTTTAAAACATGTTTTTAAGGGTACCTGCAAGAAATCGGCTCGAAATAATATCGAGAAGAGCTTGATCTAAACAGTTTTTGATAAATGCTGACAGGAACAGCTTTATGAAAAATTGAACGGATCAAAGACTTTCCGGATATTATTTTGAGCCGATCTCTTACGGGTACCCTTAAAAACACGTTTTAAACACATTGAACGGTTCAGATCATCATAATTTGATCAAGAAGTAGGAGGTCCACACCGTAGCAAAATAGGGGATCCCTTATTAGAAGCTCACTCATACATATATAGTCCGCGCTTCTAATGAGGGATCCTTTATTTTGATGATCTGAACCGTTCATTATGTTTAAAACATGTTTTTAAGGGTACCTGCAAGAAATCGGCTCGAAATAATATCGAGAAGAGCTTGATCTAAACAGTTTTTGATAAATGCTGACAGGAACAGCTTTATGAAAAATTGAACGGATCAAAGACTTTCCGGATATTATTTTGAGCCGATCTCTTACGGGTACCCTTAAAAACACGTTTTAAACACATTGAACGGTTCAGATCATCATAATTTGATCAAGAAGTAGGAGGTCCACACCGTAGCAAAATAGGGGATCCCTTATTAGAAGCTCACTCATACATATATAGTCCGCGCTTCTAATGAGGGATCCTTTATTTTGATGATCTGAACCGTTCATTATGTTTAAAACATGTTTTTAAGGGTACCTGCAAGAAATCGGCTCGAAATAATATCGAGAAGAGCTTGATCTAAACAGTTTTTGATAAATGCTGACAGGAACAGCTTTATGAAAAATTGAACGGATCAAAGACTTTCCGGATATTATTTTGAGCCGATCTCTTACGGGTACCCTTAAAAACACGTTTTAAACACATTGAACGGTTCAGATCATCATAATTTGATCAAGAAGTAGGAGGTCCACACCGTAGCAAAATAGGGGATCCCTTATTAGAAGCTCACTCATACATATATAGTCCGCGCTTCTAATGAGGGATCCTTTATTTTGATGATCTGAACCGTTCATTATGTTTAAAACATGTTTTTAAGGGTACCTGCAAGAAATCGGCTCGAAATAATATCGAGAAGAGCTTGATCTAAACAGTTTTTGATAAATGCTGACAGGAACAGCTTTATGAAAAATTGAACGGATCAAAGACTTTCCGGATATAATTTTGAGCCGATCTCTTACGGGTACCCTTAAAAACACGTTTTAAACACATTGAACGGTTCAGATCATCATAATTTGATCAAGAAGTAGGAGGTCCACACCGTAGCAAAATAGGGGATCCCTTATTAGAAGCTCACTCATACATATATAGTCCGCGCTTCTAATGAGGGATCCTTTATTTTGATGATCTGAACCGTTCATTATGTTTAAAACATGTTTTTAAGGGTACCTGCAAGAAATCGGCTCGAAATAATATCGAGAAGAGCTTGATCTAAACAGTTTTTGATAAATGCTGACAGGAACAGCTTTATGAAAAATTGAACGGATCAAAGACTTTCCGGATATAATTTTGAGCCGATCTCTTACGGGTACCCTTAAAAACACGTTTTAAACACATTGAACGGTTCAGATCATCATAATTTGATCAAGAAGTAGGAGGTCCACACCGTAGCAAAATAGGGGATCCCTTATTAGAAGCTCACTCATACATATATAGTCCGCGCTTCTAATGAGGGATCCTTTATTTTGATGATCTGAACCGTTCATTATGTTTAAAACATGTTTTTAAGGGTACCTGCAAGAAATCGGCTCGAAATAATATCGAGAAGAGCTTGATCTAAACAGTTTTTGATAAATGCTGACAGGAACAGCTTTATGAAAAATTGAACGGATCAAAGACTTTCCGGATATTATTTTGAGCCGATCTCTTACGGGTACCCTTAAAAACACATTTTAAACACATTGAACGGTTCAGATCATCATAATTTGATCAAGAAGTAGGAGGTCCACACCGTAGCAAAATAGGGGATCCCTTATTAGAAGCTCACTCATACATATATAGTCCGCGCTTCTAATGAGGGATCCTTTATTTTGATGATCTGAACCGTTCATTATGTTTAAAACATGTTTTTAAGGGTACCTGCAAGAAATCGGCTCGAAATAATATCGAGAAGAGCTTGATCTAAACAGTTTTTGATAAATGCTGACAGGAACAGCTTTATGAAAAATTGAACGGATCAAAGACTTTCCGGATATTATTTTGAGCCGATCTCTTACGGGTACCCTTAAAAACACGTTTTAAACACATTGAACGGTTCAGATCATCATAATTTGATCAAGAAGTAGGAGGTCCACACCGTAGCAAAATAGGGGATCCCTTATTAGAAGCTCACTCATACATATATAGTCCGCGCTTCTAATGAGGGATCCTTTATTTTGATGATCTGAACCGTTCATTATGTTTAAAACATGTTTTTAAGGGTACCTGCAAGAAATCGGCTCGAAATAATATCGAGAAGAGCTTGATCTAAACAGTTTTTGATAAATGCTGACAGGAACAGCTTTATGAAAAATTGAACGGATCAAAGACTTTCCGGATATTATTTTGAGCCGATCTCTTACGGGTACCCTTAAAAACACGTTTTAAACACATTGAACGGTTCAGATCATCATAATTTGATCAAGAAGTAGGAGGTCCACACCGTAGCAAAATAGGGGATCCCTTATTAGAAGCTCACTCATACATATATAGTCCGCGCTTCTAATGAGGGATCCTTTATTTTGATGATCTGAACCGTTCATTATGTTTAAAACATGTTTTTAAGGGTACCTGCAAGAAATCGGCTCGAAATAATATCGACAAGAGCTTGATCTAAACAGTTTTTGATAAATGCTGACAGGAACAGCTTTATGAAAAATTGAACGGATCAAAGACTTTCCGGATATTATTTTGAGCCGATCTCTTACGGGTACCCTTAAAAACACGTTTTAAACACATTGAACGGTTCAGATCATCATAATTTGATCAAGAAGTAGGAGGTCCACACCGTAGGAAAATAGGGGATCCCTTATTAGAAGCTCACTCATACATATATAGTCCGCGCTTCTAATGAGGGATCCTTTATTTTGATGATCTGAACCGTTCATTATGTTTAAAACATGTTTTTAAGGGTACCTGCAAGAAATCGGCTCGAAATAATATCGAGAAGAGCTTGATCTAAACAGTTTTTGATAAATGCTGACAGGAACAGCTTTATGAAAAATTGAACGGATCAAAGACTTTCCGGATATTATTTTGAGCCGATCTCTTACGGGTACCCTTAAAAACACGTTTTAAACACATTGAACGGTTCAGATCATCATAATTTGATCAAGAAGTAGGAGGTCCACACCGTAGCAAAATAGGGGATCCCTTATTAGAAGCTCACTCATACATATATAGTCCGCGCTTCTAATGAGGGATCCTTTATTTTGATGATCTGAACCGTTCATTATGTTTAAAACATGTTTTTAAGGGTACCTGCAAGAAATCGGCTCGAAATAATATCGAGAAGAGCTTGATCTAAACAGTTTTTGATAAATGCTGACAGGAACAGCTTTATGAAAAATTGAACGGATCAAAGACTTTCCGGATATTATTTTGAGCCGATCTCTTACGGGTACCCTTAAAAACACGTTTTAAACACATTGAACGGTTCAGATCATCATAATTTGATCAAGAAGTAGGAGGTCCACACCGTAGCAAAATAGGGGATCCCTTATTAGAAGCTCACTCATACATATATAGTCCGCGCTTCTAATGAGGGATCCTTTATTTTGATGATCTGAACCGTTCATTATGTTTAAAACATGTTTTTAAGGGTACCTGCAAGAAATCGGCTCGAAATAATATCGAGAAGAGCTTGATCTAAACAGTTTTTGATAAATGCTGACAGGAACAGCTTTATGAAAAATTGAACGGATCAAAGACTTTCCGGATATTATTTTGAGCCGATCTCTTACGGGTACCCTTAAAAACACGTTTTAAACACATTGAACGGTTCAGATCATCATAATTTGATCAAGAAGTAGGAGGTCCACACCGTAGCAAAATAGGGGATCCCTTATTAGAATCTCACTCATACATATATAGTCCGCGCTTCTAATGAGGGATCCTTTATTTTGATGATCTGAACCGTTCATTATGTTTAAAACATGTTTTTAAGGGTACCTGCAATAAAAATCGGCTCGAAATAATATCGAGAAGAGCTTGATCTAAACAGTTTTTGATAAATGCTGACAGGAACAGCTTTATGAAAAATTGAACGGATCAAAGACTTTCCGGATATTATTTTGAGCCGATCTCTTACGGGTACCCTTAAAAACACGTTTTAAACACATTGAACGGTTCAGATCATCATAATTTGATCAAGAAGTAGGAGGTCCACACCGTAGGAAAATAGGGGATCCCTTATTAGAAGCTCACTCATACATATATAGTCCGCGCTTCTAATGAGGGATCCTTTATTTTGATGATCTGAACCGTTCATTATGTTTAAAACATGTTTTTAAGGGTACCTGCAAGAAATCGGCTCGAAATAATATCGAGAAGAGCTTGATCTAAACAGTTTTTGATAAATGCTGACAGGAACAGCTTTATGAAAAATTGAACGGATCAAAGACTTTCCGGATATTTTTTTGAGCCGATCTCTTACGGGTACCCTTAAAAACACGTTTTAAACACATTAAACGGTTCAGATCATCATAATTTGATCAAGAAGTAGGAGGTCCACACCGTAGCAAAATAGGGGATCCCTTATTAGAAGCTCACTCATACATATATAGTCCGCGCTTCTAATGAGGGATCCTTTATTTTGATGATCTGAACCGTTCATTATGTTTAAAACATGTTTTTAAGGGTACCTGCAAGAAATCGGCTCGAAATAATATCGAGAAGAGCTTGATCTAAACAGTTTTTGATAAATGCTGACAGGAACAGCTTTATGAAAAATTGAACGGATCAAAGACTTTCCGAATATTATTTTGAGCCGATCTCTTACGGGTACCCTTAAAAACACGTTTTAAACACATTGAACGGTTCAGATCATCATAATTTGATCAAGAAGTAGGAGGTCCACACCGTAGCAAAATAGGGGATCCCTTATTAGAAGCTCACTCATACATATATAGTCCGCGCTTCTAATGAGGGATCCTTTATTTTGATGATCTGAACCGTTCATTATGTTTAAAACATGTTTTTAAGGGTACCTGCAAGAAATCGGCTCGAAATAATATCGACAAGAGCTTGATCTAAACAGTTTTTGATAAATGCTGACAGGAACAGCTTTATGAAAAATTGAACGGATCAAAGACTTTCCGGATATTATTTTGAGCCGATCTCTTACGGGTACCCTTAAAAACACGTTTTAAACACATTGAACGGTTCAGATCATCATAATTTGATCAAGAAGTAGGAGGTCCACACCGTAGCAAAATAGGGGATCCCTTATTAGAAGCTCACTCATACATATATAGTCCGCGCTTCTAATGAGGGATCCTTTATTTTGATGATCTGAACCGTTCATTATGTTGAAAACATGTTTTTAAGGGTACCTGCAAGAAATCGGCTCGAAATAATATCGAGAAGAGCTTGATCTAAACAGTTTTTGATAAATGCTGACAGGAACAGCTTTATGAAAAATTGAACGGATCAAACACTTTCCGGATATTATTTTGAGCCGATCTCTTACGGGTACCCTTAAAAACACGTTTTAAACACATTGAACGGTTCAGATCATCATAATTTGATCAAGAAGTAGGAGGTCCACACCGTAGCAAAATAGGGGATCCCTTATTAGAAGCTCACTCATATATATATAGTCCGCGCTTCTAATGAGGGATCCTTTATTTTGATGATCTGAACCGTTCATTATGTTTAAAACATGTTTTTAAGGGTACCTGCAATAAAAATCGGCTCGAAATAATATCGAGAAGAGCTTGATCTAAACAGTTTTTGATAAATGCTGACAGGAACAGCTTTATGAAAAATTGAACGGATCAAAGACTTTCCGGATATTATTTTGAGCCGATCTCTTACGGGTACCCTTAAAAACACGTTTTAAACACATTGAACGGTTCAGATCATCATAATTTGATCAAGAAGTAGGAGGTCCACACCGTAGGAAAATAGGGGATCCCTTATTAGAAGCTCACTCATACATATATAGTCCGCGCTTCTAATGAGGGATCCTTTATTTTGATGATCTGAACCGTTCATTATGTTGAAAACATGTTTTTAAGGGTACCTGCAAGAAATCGGCTCGAAATAATATCGAGAAGAGCTTGATCTAAACAGTTTTTGATAAATGCTGACAGGAACAGCTTTATGAAAAATTGAACGGATCAAAGACTTTCCGGATATTTTTTTGAGCCGATCTCTTACGGGTACCCTTAAAAACACGTTTTAAACACATTAAACGGTTCAGATCATCATAATTTGATCAAGAAGTAGGAGGTCCACACCGTAGCAAAATAGGGGATCCCTTATTAGAAGCTCACTCATACATATATAGTCCGCGCTTCTAATGAGGGATCCTTTATTTTGATGATCTGAACCGTTCATTATGTTTAAAACATGTTTTTAAGGGTACCTGCAAGAAATCGGCTCGAAATAATATCGAGAAGAGCTTGATCTAAACAG
Organism: Arctostaphylos glauca; assembly: GCA_019985065.2. Lineage (NCBI taxonomy): Eukaryota > Viridiplantae > Streptophyta > Magnoliopsida > Ericales > Ericaceae > Arctostaphylos > Arctostaphylos glauca. The sequence continues at coordinate 272,875 of JAHSPW020000049.1, read as the reverse complement.
TTTTTGATAAATGCTGACAGGAACAGCTTTATGAAAAATTGAACGGATCAAAGACTTTCCGGATATTATTTTGAGCCGATCTCTTACGGGTACCCTTAAAAACATGTTTTAAACACATTAAACGGTTCAGATCATCATAATTTGATCAAGAAGTAGGAGGTCCACACCGTAGCAAAATAGGGGATCCCTTATTAGAAGCTCACTCATACATATATAGTCCGCGCTTCTAATGAGGGATCCTTTATTTTGATGATCTGAACCGTTCATTATGTTTAAAACATGTTTTTAAGGGTACCTGCAAGAAATCGGCTCGAAATAATATCGAGAAGAGCTTGATCTAAACAGTTTTTGATAAATGCTGACAGGAACAGCTTTATGAAAAATTGAACGGATCAAAGACTTTCCGGATATTATTTTGAGCCGATCTCTTACGGGTACCCTTAAAAACACGTTTTAAACACATTGAACGGTTCAGATCATCATAATTTGATCAAGAAGTAGGAGGTCCACACCGTAGCAAAATAGGGGATCCCTTATTAGAAGCTCACTCATACGTATATAGTCCGCGCTTCTAATGAGGGATCCTTTATTTTGATGATCTGAACCGTTCATTATGTTGAAAACATGTTTTTAAGGGTACCTGCAAGAAATCGGCTCGAAATAATATCGAGAAGAGCTTGATCTAAACAGTTTTTGATAAATGCTGACAGGAACAGCTTTATGAAAAATTGAACGGATCAAAGACTTTCCGGATATTATTTTGAGCCGATCTCTTACGGGTACCCTTAAAAACACGTTTTAAACACATTGAACGGTTCAGATCATCATAATTTGATCAAGAAGTAGGAGGTCCACACCGTAGCAAAATAGGGGATCCCTTATTAGAAGCTCACTCATACGTATATAGTCCGCGCTTCTAATGAGGGATCCTTTATTTTGATGATCTGAACCGTTCATTATGTTTAAAACATGTTTTTAAGGGTACCTGCAAGAAATCGGCTCGAAATAATATCGAGAAGAGCTTGATCTAAACAGTTTTTGATAAATGCTGACAGGAACAGCTTTATGAAAAATTGAACGGATCAAAGACTTTCCGGATATTATTTTGAGCCGATCTCTTACGGGTACCCTTAAAAACACGTTTTAAACACATTGAACGGTTCAGATCATCATAATTTGATCAAGAAGTAGGAGGTCCACACCGTAGGAAAATAGGGGATCCCTTATTAGAAGCTCACTCATACGTATATAGTCCGCGCTTCTAATGAGGGATCCTTTATTTTGATGATCTGAACCGTTCATTATGTTGAAAACATGTTTTTAAGGGTACCTGCAAGAAATCGGCTCGAAATAATATCGAGAAGAGCTTGATCTAAACAGTTTTTGATAAATGCTGACAGGAACAGCTTTATGAAAAATTGAACGGATCAAAGACTTTCCGGATATTATTTTGAGCCGATCTCTTACGGGTACCCTTAAAAACACGTTTTAAACACATTGAACGGTTCAGATCATCATAATTTGATTAAGAAGTAGGAGGTCCACACCGTAGCAAAATAGGGGATCCCTTATTAGAAGCTCACTCATACATATATAGTTCGCGCTTCTAATGAGGGATCCTTTATTTTGATGATCTGAACCGTTCATTATGTTTAAAACATGTTTTTAAGGGTACCTGCAAGAAATCGGCTCGAAATAATATCGAGAAGAGCTTGATCTAAACAGTTTTTGATAAATGCTGACAGGAACAGCTTTATGAAAAATTGAACGGATCAAAGACTTTCCGGATATTATTTTGAGCCGATCTCTTACGGGTACCCTTAAAAACACGTTTTAAACACATTGAACGGTTCAGATCATCATAATTTGATCAAGAAGTAGGAGGTCCACACCGTAGCAAAATAGGGGATCCCTTATTAGAAGCTCACTCATACATATATAGTCCGCGCTTCTAATGAGGGATCCTTTATTTTGATGATCTGAACCGTTCATTATGTTTAAAACATGTTTTTAAGGGTACCTGCAAGAAATCGGCTCGAACTAATATCGAGAAGAGCTTGATCTAAACAGTTTTTGATAAATGCTGACAGGAACAGCTTTATGAAAAATTGAACGGATCAAAGACTTTCCGGATATTATTTTGAGCCGATCTCTTACGGGTACCCTTAAAAACACGTTTTAAACACATTGAACGGTTCAGATCATCATAATTTGATCAAGAAGTAGGAGGTCCACACCGTAGCAAAATAGGGGATCCCTTATTAGAAGCTCACTCATACATATATAGTCCGCGCTTCTAATGAGGGATCCTTTATTTTGATGATCTGAACCGTTCATTATGTTTAAAACATGTTTTTAAGGGTACCTGCAAGAAATCGGCTCGAAATAATATCGAGAAGAGCTTGATCTAAACAGTTTTTGATAAATGCTGACAGGAACAGCTTTATGAAAAATTGAACGGATCAAAGACTTTCCGGATATTATTTTGAGCCGATCTCTTACGGGTACCCTTAAAACCACGTTTTAAACACATTGAACGGTTCAGATCATCATAATTTGATCAAGAAGTAGGAGGTCCACACCGTAGCAAAATAGGGGATCCCTTATTAGAAGCTCACTCATACGTATATAGTCCGCGCTTCTAATGAGGGATCCTTTATTTTGATGATCTGAACCGTTCATTATGTTTAAAACATGTTTTTAAGGGTACCTGCAAGAAATCGGCTCGAAATAATATCGAGAAGAGCTTGATCTAAACAGTTTTTGATAAATGCTGACAGGAACAGCTTTATGAAAAATTGAACGGATCAAAGACTTTCCGGATATTATTTTGAGCCGATCTCTTACGGGTACCCTTAAAAACACGTTTTAAACACATTGAACGGTTCAGATCATCATAATTTGATCAAGAAGTAGGAGGTCCACACCGTAGCAAAATAGGGGATCCCTTATTAGAAGCTCACTCATACGTATATAGTCCGCGCTTCTAATGAGGGATCCTTTATTTTGATGATCTGAACCGTTCATTATGTTTAAAACATGTTTTTAAGGGTACCTGCAAGAAATCGGCTCGAAATAATATCGAGAAGAGCTTGATCTAAACAGTTTTTGATAAATGCTGACAGGAACAGCTTTATGAAAAATTGAACGGATCAAAGACTTTCCGGATATTATTTTGAGCCGATCTCTTACGGGTACCCTTAAAAACACGTTTTAAACACATTGAACGGTTCAGATCATCATAATTTGATCAAGAAGTAGGAGGTCCACACCGTAGCAAAATAGGGGATCCCTTATTAGAAGCTCACTCATACATATATAGTCCGCGCTTCTAATGAGGGATCCTTTATTTTGATGATCTGAACCGTTCATTATGTTTAAAACATGTTTTTAAGGGTACCTGCAAGAAATCGGCTCGAAATAATATCGAGAAGAGCTTGATCTAAACAGTTTTTGATAAATGCTGACAGGAACAGCTTTATGAAAAATTGAACGGATCAAAGACTTTCCGGATATTATTTTGAGCCGATCTCTTACGGGTACCCTTAAAAACACGTTTTAAACACATTGAACGGTTCAGATCATCATAATTTGATCAAGAAGTAGGAGGTCCACACCGTAGCAAAATAGGGGATCCCTTATTAGAAGCTCACTCATACATATATAGTCCGCGCTTCTAATGAGGGATCCTTTATTTTGATGATCTGAACCGTTCATTATGTTTAAAACATGTTTTTAAGGGTACCTGCAAGAAATCGGCTCGAACTAATATCGAGAAGAGCTTGATCTAAACAGTTTTTGATAAATGCTGACAGGAACAGCTTTATGAAAAATTGAACGGATCAAAGACTTTCCGGATATTATTTTGAGCCGATCTCTTACGGGTACCCTTAAAAACACGTTTTAAACACATTGAACGGTTCAGATCATCATAATTTGATCAAGAAGTAGGAGGTCCACACCGTAGCAAAATAGGGGATCCCTTATTAGAAGCTCACTCATACATATATAGTCCGCGCTTCTAATGAGGGATCCTTTATTTTGATGATCTGAACCGTTCATTATGTTTAAAACATGTTTTTAAGGGTACCTGCAAGAAATCGGCTCGAAATAATATCGAGAAGAGCTTGATCTAAACAGTTTTTGATAAATGCTGACAGGAACAGCTTTATGAAAAATTGAACGGATCAAAGACTTTCCGGATATTATTTTGAGCCGATCTCTTACGGGTACCCTTAAAAACACGTTTTAAACACATTGAACGGTTCAGATCATCATAATTTGATCAAGAAGTAGGAGGTCCACACCGTAGCAAAATAGGGGATCCCTTATTAGAAGCTCACTCATACATATATAGTCCGCGCTTCTAATGAGGGATCCTTTATTTTGATGATCTGAACCGTTCATTATGTTTAAAACATGTTTTTAAGGGTACCTGCAAGAAATCGGCTCGAAATAATATCGAGAAGAGCTTGATCTAAACAGTTTTTGATAAATGCTGACAGGAACAGCTTTATGAAAAATTGAACGGATCAAAGACTTTCCGGATATTATTTTGAGCCGATCTCTTACGGGTACCCTTAAAAACACGTTTTAAACACATTGAACGGTTCAGATCATCATAATTTGATCAAGAAGTAGGAGGTCCACACCGTAGCAAAATAGGGGATCCCTTATTAGAAGCTCACTCATACATATATAGTCCGCGCTTCTAATGAGGGATCCTTTATTTTGATGATCTGAACCGTTCATTATGTTTAAAACATGTTTTTAAGGGTACCTGCAAGAAATCGGCTCGAAATAATATCGAGAAGAGCTTGATCTAAACAGTTTTTGATAAATGCTGACAGGAACAGCTTTATGAAAAATTGAACGGATCAAAGACTTTCCGGATATTATTTTGAGCCGATCTCTTACGGGTACCCTTAAAAACACGTTTTAAACACATTGAACGGTTCAGATCATCATAATTTGATCAAGAAGTAGGAGGTCCACACCGTAGCAAAATAGGGGATCCCTTATTAGAAGCTCACTCATACATATATAGTCCGCGCTTCTAATGAGGGATCCTTTATTTTGATGATCTGAACCGTTCATTATGTTTAAAACATGTTTTTAAGGGTACCTGCAAGAAATCGGCTCGAAATAATATCGACAAGAGCTTGATCTAAACAGTTTTTGATAAATGCTGACAGGAACAGCTTTATGAAAAATTGAACGGATCAAAGACTTTCCGGATATTATTTTGAGCCGATCTCTTACGGGTACCCTTAAAAACACGTTTTAAACACATTGAACGGTTCAGATCATCATAATTTGATCAAGAAGTAGGAGGTCCACACCGTAGCAAAATAGGGGATCCCTTATTAGAAGCTCACTCATACATATATAGTCCGCGCTTCTAATGAGGGATCCTTTATTTTGATGATCTGAACCGTTCATTATGTTTAAAACATGTTTTTAAGGGTACCTGCAAGAAATCGGCTCGAAATAATATCGAGAAGAGCTTGATCTAAACAGTTTTTGATAAATGCTGACAGGAACAGCTTTATGAAAAATTGAACGGATCAAAGACTTTCCGGATATTATTTTGAGCCGATCTCTTACGGGTACCCTTAAAAACACGTTTTAAACACATTGAACGGTTCAGATCATCATAATTTGATCAAGAAGTAGGAGGTCCACACCGTAGCAAAATAGGGGATCCCTTATTAGAAGCTCACTCATACATATATAGTCCGCGCTTCTAATGAGAGATCCTTTATTTTGATGATCTGAACCGTTCATTATGTTTAAAACATGTTTTTAAGGGTACCTGCAAGAAATCGGCTCGAAATAATATCGAGAAGAGCTTGATCTAAACAGTTTTTGATAAATGCTGACAGGAACAGCTTTATGAAAAATTGAACGGATCAAAGACTTTCCGGATATTATTTTGAGCCGATCTCTTACGGGTACCCTTAAAAACACGTTTTAAACACATTGAACGGTTCAGATCATCATAATTTGATCAAGAAGTAGGAGGTCCACACCGTAGCAAAATAGGGGATCCCTTATTAGAAGCTCACTCATACATATATAGTCCGCGCTTCTAATGAGGGATCCTTTATTTTGATGATCTGAACCGTTCATTATGTTTAAAACATGTTTTTAAGGGTACCTGCAAGAAATCGGCTCGAAATAATATCGAGAAGAGCTTGATCTAAACTGTTTTTGATAAATGCTGACAGGAACAGCTTTATGAAAAATTGAACGGATCAAAGACTTTCCGGATATTATTTTGAGCCGATCTCTTACGGGTACCCTTAAAAACACGTTTTAAACACATTGAACGGTTCAGATCATCATAATTTGATCAAGAAGTAGGAGGTCCACACCGTAGCAAAATAGGGGATCCCTTATTAGAAGCTCACTCATACATATATAGTCCGCGCTTCTAATGAGGGATCCTTTATTTTGATGATCTGAACCGTTCATTATGTTTAAAACATGTTTTTAAGGGTACCTGCAAGAAATCGGCTCGAAATAATATCGAGAAGAGCTTGATCTAAACAGTTTTTGATAAATGCTGACAGGAACAGCTTTATGAAAAATTGAACGGATCAAAGACTTTCCGGATATTATTTTGAGCCGATCTCTTACGGGTACCCTTAAAAACACGTTTTAAACACATTGAACGGTTCAGATCATCATAATTTGATCAAGAAGTAGGAGGTCCACACCGTAGCAAAATAGGGGATCCCTTATTAGAAGCTCACTCATACATATATAGTCCGCGCTTCTAATGAGGGATCCTTTATTTTGATGATCTGAACCGTTCATTATGTTTAAAACATGTTTTTAAGGGTACCTGCAAGAAATCGGCTCGAAATAATATCGACAAGAGCTTGATCTAAACAGTTTTTGATAAATGCTGACAGGAACAGCTTTATGAAAAATTGAACGGATCAAAGACTTTCCGGATATTATTTTGAGCCGATCTCTTACGGGTACCCTTAAAAACACGTTTTAAACACATTGAACGGTTCAGATCATCATAATTTGATCAAGAAGTAGGAGGTCCACACCGTAGCAAAATAGGGGATCCCTTATTAGAAGCTCACTCATACATATATAGTCCGCGCTTCTAATGAGGGATCCTTTATTTTGATGATCTGAACCGTTCATTATGTTGAAAACATGTTTTTAAGGGTACCTGCAAAAAATCGGCTCGAAATAATATCGAGAAGAGCTTGATCTAAACAGTTTTTGGTAAATGCTGACAGGAACAGCTTTATGAAAAATTGAACGGATCAAAGACTTTCCGGATATTATTTTGAGCCGATCTCTTACGGGTACCCTTAAAAACACGTTTTAAACACATTGAACGGTTCAGATCATCATAATTTGATCAAGAAGTAGGAGGTCCACACCGTAGCAAAATAGGGGATCCCTTATTAGAAGCTCACTCATACATATATAGTCCGCGCTTCTAATGAGGGATCCTTTATTTTGATGATCTGAACCTTTCATTATGTTTAAAACATGTTTTTAAGGGTACCTGCAAGAAATCGGCTCGAAATAATATCGACAAGAGCTTGATCTAAACAGTTTTTGATAAATGCTGACAGGAACAGCTTTATGAAAAATTGAACGGATCAAAGACTTTCCGGATATTATTTTGAGCCGATCTCTTACGGGTACCCTTAAAAACACGTTTTAAACACATTGAACGGTTTAGATCATCATAATTTGATCAAGAAGTAGGAGGTCCACACCGTAGCAAAATAGGGGATCCCTTATTAGAAGCTCACTCATACATATATAGTCCGCGCTTCTAATGAGGGATCCTTTATTTTGATGATCTGAACCGTTCATTATGTTTAAAACATGTTTTTAAGGGTACCTGCAAGAAATCGGCTCGAAATAATATCGAGAAGAGCTTGATCTAAACAGTTTTTGATAAATGCTGACAGGAACAGCTTTATGAAAAATTGAACGGATCAAAGACTTTCCGGATATTATTTTGAGCCGATCTCTTACGGGTACCCTTAAAAACACGTTTTAAACACATTGAACGGTTCAGATCATCATAATTTGATCAAGAAGTAGGAGGTCCACACCGTAGCAAAATAGGGGATCCCTTATTAGAAGCTCACTCATACATATATAGTCCGCGCTTCTAATGAGAGATCCTTTATTTTGATGATCTGAACCGTTCATTATGTTGAAAACATGTTTTTAAGGGTACCTGCAAGAAATCGGCTCGAAATAATATCGAGAAGAGCTTGATCTAAACAGTTTTTGATAAATGCTGACAGGAACAGCTTTATGAAAAATTGAACGGATCAAAGACTTTCCGGATATTATTTTGAGCCGATCTCTTACGGGTACCCTTAAAAACACGTTTTAAACACATTGAACGGTTCAGATCATCATAATTTGATCAAGAAGTAGGAGGTCCACACCGTAGCAAAATAGGGGATCCCTTATTAGAAGCTCACTCATACATATATAGTCCGCGCTTCTAATGAGGGATCCTTTATTTTGATGATCTGAACCGTTCATTATGTTGAAAACATGTTTTTAAGGGTACCTGCAAGAAATCGGCTCGAAATAATATCGAGAAGAGCTTGATCTAAACAGTTTTTGATAAATGCTGACAGGAACAGCTTTATGAAAAATTGAACGGATCAAAGACTTTCCGGATATTATTTTGAGCCGATCTCTTACGGGTACCCTTAAAAACACGTTTTAAACACATTGAACGGTTCAGATCATCATAATTTGATCAAGAAGTAGGAGGTCCACACCGTAGCAAAATAGGGGATCCCTTATTAGAAGCTCACTCATACATATATAGTCCGCGCTTCTAATGAGGGATCCTTTATTTTGATGATCTGAACCGTTCATTATGTTTAAAACATGTTTTTAAGGGTACCTGCAATAAAAATCGGCTCGAAATAATATCGAGAAGAGCTTGATCTAAACAGTTTTTGATAAATGCTGACAGGAACAGCTTTATGAAAAATTGAACGGATCAAAGACTTTCCGGATATTATTTTGAGCCGATCTCTTACGGGTACCCTTAAAAACACGTTTTAAACACATTGAACGGTTCAGATCATCATAATTTGATCAAGAAGTAGGAGGTCCACACCGTAGGAAAATAGGGGATCCCTTATTAGAAGCTCACTCATACATATATAGTCCGCGCTTCTAATGAGGGATCCTTTATTTTGATGATCTGAACCGTTCATTATGTTGAAAACATGTTTTTAAGGGTACCTGCAAGAAATCGGCTCGAAATAATATCGAGAAGAGCTTGATCTAAACAGTTTTTGATAAATGCTGACAGGAACAGCTTTATGAAAAATTGAACGGATCAAAGACTTTCCGGATATTTTTTTGAGCCGATCTCTTACGGGTACCCTTAAAAACACGTTTTAAACACATTAAACGGTTCAGATCATCATAATTTGATCAAGAAGTAGGAGGTCCACACCGTAGCAAAATAGGGGATCCCTTATTAGAAGCTCACTCATACATATATAGTCCGCGCTTCTAATGAGGGATCCTTTATTTTGATGATCTGAACCGTTCATTATGTTTAAAACATGTTTTTAAGGGTACCTGCAAGAAATCGGCTCGAAATAATATCGAGAAGAGCTTGATCTAAACAGTTTTTGATAAATGCTGACAGGAACAGCTTTATGAAAAATTGAACGGATCAAAGACTTTCCGGATATTATTTTGAGCCGATCTCTTACGGGTACCCTTAAAAACACGTTTTAAACACATTAAACGGTTCAGATCATCATAATTTGATCAAGAAGTAGGAGGTCCACACCGTAGCAAAATAGGGGATCCCTTATTAGAAGCTCACTCATACATATATAGTCCGCGCTTCTAATGAGGGATCCTTTATTTTGATGATCTGAACCGTTCATTATGTTTAAAACATGTTTTTAAGGGTACCTGCAAGAAATCGGCTCGAAATAATATCGAGAAGAGCTTGATCTAAACAGTTTTTGATAAATGCTGACAGGAACAGCTTTATGAAAAATTGAACGGATCAAAGACTTTCCGGATATTATTTTGAGCCGATCTCTTACGGGTACCCTTAAAAACACGTTTTAAACACATTGAACGGTTCAGATCATCATAATTTGATCAAGAAGTAGGAGGTCCACACCGTAGCAAAATAGGGGATCCCTTATTAGAAGCTCACTCATACATATATAGTCCGCGCTTCTAATGAGGGATCCTTTATTTTGATGATCTGAACCGTTCATTATGTTGAAAACATGTTTTTAAGGGTACCTGCAAGAAATCGGCTCGAAATAATATCGAGAAGAGCTTGATCTAAACAGTTTTTGATAAATGCTGACAGGAACAGCTTTATGAAAAATTGAACGGATCAAAGACTTTCCGGATATTATTTTGAGCCGATCTCTTACGGGTACCCTTAAAAACACGTTTTAAACACATTGAACGGTTCAGATCATCATAATTTGATCAAGAAGTAGGAGGTCCACACCGTAGCAAAATAGGGGATCCCTTATTAGAAGCTCACTCATACATATATAGTCCGCGCTTCTAATGAGGGATCCTTTATTTTGATGATCTGAACCGTTCATTATGTTTAAAACATGTTTTTAAGGGTACCTGCAATAAAAATCGGCTCGAAATAATATCGAGAAGAGCTTGATCTAAACAGTTTTTGATAAATGCTGACAGGAACAGCTTTATGAAAAATTGAACGGATCAAAGACTTTCCGGATATTATTTTGAGCCGATCTCTTACGGGTACCCTTAAAAACACGTTTTAAACACATTGAACGGTTCAGATCATCATAATTTGATCAAGAAGTAGGAGGTCCACACCGTAGGAAAATAGGGGATCCCTTATTAGAAGCTCACTCATACATATATAGTCCGCGCTTCTAATGAGGGATCCTTTATTTTGATGATCTGAACCGTTCATTATGTTTAAAACATGTTTTTAAGGGTACCTGCAAGAAATCGGCTCGAAATAATATCGAGAAGAGCTTGATCTAAACAGTTTTTGATAAATGCTGACAGGAACAGCTTTATGAAAAATTGAACGGATCAAAGACTTTCCGGATATTATTTTGAGCCGATCTCTTACGGGTACCCTTAAAAACACGTTTTAAACACATTGAACGGTTCCGATCATCATAATTTGATCAAGAAGTAGGAGGTCCACACCGTAGCAAAATAGGGGATCCCTTATTAGAAGCTCACTCATACATATATAGTCCGCGCTTCTAATGAGGGATCCTTTATTTTGATGATCTGAACCGTTCATTATGTTTAAAACATGTTTTTAAGGGTACCTGCAAGAAATCGGCTCGAAATAATATCGAGAAGAGCTTGATCTAAACAGTTTTTGATAAATGCTGACAGGAACAGCTTTATGAAAAATTGAACGGATCAAAGACTTTCCGGATATTATTTTGAGCCGATCTCTTACGGGTACCCTTAAAAACACGTTTTAAACACATTGAACGGTTCAGATCATCATAATTTGATCAAGAAGTAGGAGGTCCACACCGTAGCAAAATAGGGGATCCCTTATTAGAAGCTCACTCATACATATATAGTCCGCGCTTCTAATGAGGGATCCTTTATTTTGATGATCTGAACCGTTCATTATGTTTAAAACATGTTTTTAAGGGTACCTGCAAGAAATCGGCTCGAAATAATATCGAGAAGAGCTTGATCTAAACAGTTTTTGATAAATGCTGACAGGAACAGCTTTATGAAAAATTGAACGGATCAAAGACTTTCCGGATATTATTTTGAGCCGATCTCTTACGGGTACCCTTAAAAACACGTTTTAAACACATTGAACGGTTCAGATCATCATAATTTGATCAAGAAGTAGGAGGTCCACACCGTAGCAAAATAGGGGATCCCTTATTAGAAGCTCACTCATACGTATATAGTCCGCGCTTCTAATGAGGGATCCTTTATTTTGATGATCTGAACCGTTCATTATGTTTAAAACATGTTTTTAAGGGTACCTGCAAGAAATCGGCTCGAAATAATATCGAGAAGAGCTTGATCTAAACAGTTTTTGATAAATGCTGACAGGAACAGCTTTATGAAAAATTGAACGGATCAAAGACTTTCCGGATATTATTTTGAGCCGATCTCTTACGGGTACCCTTAAAAACACGTTTTAAACACATTGAACGGTTCAGATCATCATAATTTGATCAAGAAGTAGGAGGTCCACACCGTAGCAAAATAGGGGATCCCTTATTAGAAGCTCACTCATACGTATATAGTCCGCGCTTCTAATGAGGGATCCTTTATTTTGATGATCTGAACCGTTCATTATGTTTAAAACATGTTTTTAAGGGTACCTGCAAGAAATCGGCTCGAAATAATATCGAGAAGAGCTTGATCTAAACAGTTTTTGATAAATGCTGACAGGAACAGCTTTATGAAAAATTGAACGGATCAAAGACTTTCCGGATATTATTTTGAGCCGATCTCTTACGGGTACCCTTAAAAACACGTTTTAAACACATTGAACGGTTCAGATCATCATAATTTGATCAAGAAGTAGGAGGTCCACACCGTAGCAAAATAGGGGATCCCTTATTAGAAGCTCACTCATACATATATAGTCCGCGCTTCTAATGAGGGATCCTTTATTTTGATGATCTGAACCGTTCATTATGTTGAAAACATGTTTTTAAGGGTACCTGCAAGAAATCGGCTCGAAATAATATCGAGAAGAGCTTGATCTAAACAGTTTTTGATAAATGCTGACAGGAACAGCTTTATGAAAAATTGAACGGATCAAAGACTTTTCGGATATTATTTTGAGCCGATCTCTTACGGGTACCCTTAAAAACACGTTTTAAACACATTGAACGGTTCAGATCATCATAATTTGATCAAGAAGTAGGAGGTCCACACCGTAGCAAAATAGGGGATCCCTTATTAGAAGCTCACTCATACATATATAGTCCGCGCTTCTAATGAGGGATCCTTTATTTTGATGATCTGAACCGTTCATTATGTTTAAAACATGTTTTTAAGGGTACCTGCAAGAAATCGGCTCGAAATAATATCGAGAAGAGCTTGATCTAAACAGTTTTTGATAAATGCTGACAGGAACAGCTTTATGAAAAATTGAACGGATCAAAGACTTTCCGGATATTATTTTGAGCCGATCTCTTACGGGTACCCTTAAAAACACGTTTTAAACACATTGAACGGTTCAGATCATCATAATTTGATCAAGAAGTAGGAGGTCCACACCGTAGCAAAATAGGGGATCCCTTATTAGAAGCTCACTCATACATATATAGTCCGCGCTTCTAATGAGGGATCCTTTATTTTGATGATCTGAACCGTTCATTATGTTGAAAACATGTTTTTAAGGGTACCTGCAAGAAATCGGCTCGAAATAATATCGAGAAGAGCTTGATCTAAACAGTTTTTGATAAATGCTGACAGGAACAGCTTTATGAAAAATTGAACGGATCAAAGACTTTCCGGATATTATTTTGAGCCGATCTCTTACGGGTACCCTTAAAAACACGTTTTAAACACATTGAACGGTTCAGATCATCATAATTTGATCAAGAAGTAGGAGGTCCACACCGTAGCAAAATAGGGGATCCCTTATTAGAAGCTCACTCATACATATATAGTCCGCGCTTCTAATGAGGGATCCTTTATTTTGATGATCTGAACCGTTCATTATGTTGAAAACATGTTTTTAAGGGTACCTGCAAGAAATCGGCTCGAAATAATATCGAGAAGAGCTTGATCTAAACAGTTTTTGATAAATGCTGACAGGAACAGCTTTATGAAAAATTGAACGGATCAAAGACTTTCCGGATATTATTTTGAGCCGATCTCTTACGGGTACCCTTAAAAACACGTTTTAAACACATTGAACGGTTCAGATCATCATAATTTGATCAAGAAGTAGGAGGTCCACACCGTAGCAAAATAGGGGATCCCTTATTAGAAGCTCACTCATACATATATAGTCCGCGCTTCTAATGAGGGATCCTTTATTTTGATGATCTGAACCGTTCATTATGTTGAAAACATGTTTTTAAGGGTACCTGCAAGAAATCGGCTCGAAATAATATCGAGAAGAGCTTGATCTAAACAGTTTTTGATAAATGCTGACAGGAACAGCTTTATGAAAAATTGAACGGATCAAAGACTTTCCGGATATTATTTTGAGCCGATCTCTTACGGGTACCCTTAAAAACACGTTTTAAACACATTGAACGGTTCAGATCATCATAATTTGATCAAGAAGTAGGAGGTCCACACCGTAGCAAAATAGGGGATCCCTTATTAGAAGCTCACTCATACATATATAGTCCGCGCTTCTAATGAGGGATCCTTTATTTTGATGATCTGAACCGTTCATTATGTTGAAAACATGTTTTTAAGGGTACCTGCAAGAAATCGGCTCGAAATAATATCGAGAAGAGCTTGATCTAAACAGTTTTTGATAAATGCTGACAGGAACAGCTTTATGAAAAATTGAACGGATCAAAGACTTTCCGGATATTATTTTGAGCCGATCTCTTACGGGTACCCTTAAAAACACGTTTTAAACACATTGAACGGTTCAGATCATCATAATTTGATCAAGAAGTAGGAGGTCCACACCGTAGCAAAATAGGGGATCCCTTATTAGAAGCTCACTCATACATATATAGTCCGCGCTTCTAATGAGGGATCCTTTATTTTGATGATCTGAACCGTTCATTATGTTTAAAACATGTTTTTAAGGGTACCTGCAATAAAAATCGGCTCGAAATAATATCGAGAAGAGCTTGATCTAAACAGTTTTTGATAAATGCTGACAGGAACAGCTTTATGAAAAATTGAACGGATCAAAGACTTTCCGGATATTATTTTGAGCCGATCTCTTACGGGTACCCTTAAAAACACGTTTTAAACACATTGAACGGTTCAGATCATCATAATTTGATCAAGAAGTAGGAGGTCCACACCGTAGGAAAATAGGGGATCCCTTATTAGAAGCTCACTCATACATATATAGTCCGCGCTTCTAATGAGGGATCCTTTATTTTGATGATCTGAACCGTTCATTATGTTTAAAACATGTTTTTAAGGGTACCTGCAAGAAATCGGCTCGAAATAATATCGAGAAGAGCTTGATCTAAACAGTTTTTGATAAATGCTGACAGGAACAGCTTTATGAAAAATTGAACGGATCAAAGACTTTCCGGATATTATTTTGAGCCGATCTCTTACGGGTACCCTTAAAAACACGTTTTAAACACATTGAACGGTTCCGATCATCATAATTTGATCAAGAAGTAGGAGGTCCACACCGTAGCAAAATAGGGGATCCCTTATTAGAAGCTCACTCATACATATATAGTCCGCGCTTCTAATGAGGGATCCTTTATTTTGATGATCTGAACCGTTCATTATGTTTAAAACATGTTTTTAAGGGTACCTGCAAGAAATCGGCTCGAAATAATATCGAGAAGAGCTTGATCTAAACAGTTTTTGATAAATGCTGACAGGAACAGCTTTATGAAAAATTGAACGGATCAAAGACTTTCCGGATATTATTTTGAGCCGATCTCTTACGGGTACCCTTAAAAACACGTTTTAAACACATTGAACGGTTCAGATCATCATAATTTGATCAAGAAGTAGGAGGTCCACACCGTAGCAAAATAGGGGATCCCTTATTAGAAGCTCACTCATACATATATAGTCCGCGCTTCTAATGAGGGATCCTTTATTTTGATGATCTGAACCGTTCATTATGTTTAAAACATGTTTTTAAGGGTACCTGCAAGAAATCGGCTCGAAATAATATCGAGAAGAGCTTGATCTAAACAGTTTTTGATAAATGCTGACAGGAACAGCTTTATGAAAAATTGAACGGATCAAAGACTTTCCGGATATTATTTTGAGCCGATCTCTTACGGGTACCCTTAAAAACACGTTTTAAACACATTGAACGGTTCAGATCATCATAATTTGATCAAGAAGTAGGAGGTCCACACCGTAGCAAAATAGGGGATCCCTTATTAGAAGCTCACTCATACGTATATAGTCCGCGCTTCTAATGAGGGATCCTTTATTTTGATGATCTGAACCGTTCATTATGTTTAAAACATGTTTTTAAGGGTACCTGCAAGAAATCGGCTCGAAATAATATCGAGAAGAGCTTGATCTAAACAGTTTTTGATAAATGCTGACAGGAACAGCTTTATGAAAAATTGAACGGATCAAGGACTTTCCGGATATTATTTTGAGCCGATCTCTTACGGGTACCCTTAAAAACACGTTTTAAACACATTGAACGGTTCAGATCATCATAATTTGATCAAGAAGTAGGAGGTCCACACCGTAGCAAAATAGGGGATCCCTTATTAGAAGCTCACTCATACGTATATAGTCCGCGCTTCTAATGAGGGATCCTTTATTTTGATGATCTGAACCGTTCATTATGTTTAAAACATGTTTTTAAGGGTACCTGCAAGAAATCGGCTCGAAATAATATCGAGAAGAGCTTGATCTAAACAGTTTTTGATAAATGCTGACAGGAACAGCTTTATGAAAAATTGAACGGATCAAAGACTTTCCGGATATTATTTTGAGCCGATCTCTTACGGGTACCCTTAAAAACACGTTTTAAACACATTGAACGGTTCAGATCATCATAATTTGATCAAGAAGTAGGAGGTCCACACCGTAGCAAAATAGGGGATCCCTTATTAGAAGCTCACTCATACATATATAGTCCGCGCTTCTAATGAGGGATCCTTTATTTTGATGATCTGAACCGTTCATTATGTTTAAAACATGTTTTTAAGGGTACCTGCAAGAAATCGGCTCGAAATAATATCGAGAAGAGCTTGATCTAAACAGTTTTTGATAAATGCTGACAGGAACAGCTTTATGAAAAATTGAACGGATCAAAGACTTTCCGGATATTATTTTGAGCCGATCTCTTACGGGTACCCTTAAAAACACGTTTTAAACACATTGAACGGTTCAGATCATCATAATTTGATCAAGAAGTAGGAGGTCCACACCGTAGCAAAATAGGGGATCCCTTATTAGAAGCTCACTCATACATATATAGTCCGCGCTTCTAATGAGGGATCCTTTATTTTGATGATCTGAACCGTTCATTATGTTTAAAACATGTTTTTAAGGGTACCTGCAAGAAATCGGCTCGAAATAATATCGAGAAGAGCTTGATCTAAACAGTTTTTGATAAATGCTGACAGGAACAGCTTTATGAAAAATTGAACGGATCAAAGACTTTCCGGATATTATTTTGAGCCGATCTCTTACGGGTACCCTTAAAAACACGTTTTAAACACATTGAACGGTTCAGATCATCATAATTTGATCAAGAAGTAGGAGGTCCACACCGTAGCAAAATAGGGGATCCCTTATTAGAAGCTCACTCATACATATATAGTCCGCGCTTCTAATGAGGGATCCTTTATTTTGATGATCTGAACCGTTCATTATGTTGAAAACATGTTTTTAAGGGTACCTGCAAGAAATCGGCTCGAAATAATATCGAGAAGAGCTTGATCTAAACAGTTTTTGATAAATGCTGACAGGAACAGCTTTATGAAAAATTGAACGGATCAAAGACTTTCCGGATATTATTTTGAGCCGATCTCTTACGGGTACCCTTAAAAACACGTTTTAAACACATTGAACGGTTCAGATCATCATAATTTGATCAAGAAGTAGGAGGTCCACACCGTAGCAAAATAGGGGATCCCTTATTAGAAGCTCACTCATACATATATAGTCCGCGCTTCTAATGAGGGATCCTTTATTTTGATGATCTGAACCGTTCATTATGTTTAAAACATGTTTTTAAGGGTACCTGCAAGAAATCGGCTCGAAATAATATCGAGAAGAGCTTGATCTAAACAGTTTTTGATAAATGCTGACAGGAACAGCTTTATGAAAAATTGAACGGATCAAAGACTTTCCGGATATTATTTTGAGCCGATCTCTTACGGGTACCCTTAAAAACACGTTTTAAACACATTGAACGGTTCAGATCATCATAATTTGATCAAGAAGTAGGAGGTCCACACCGTAGCAAAATAGGGGATCCCTTATTAGAAGCTCACTCATACATATATAGTCCGCGCTTCTAATGAGGGATCCTTTATTTTGATGATCTGAACCGTTCATTATGTTGAAAACATGTTTTTAAGGGTACCTGCAAGAAATCGGCTCGAAATAATATCGAGAAGAGCTTGATCTAAACAGTTTTTGATAAATGCTGACAGGAACAGCTTTATGAAAAATTGAACGGATCAAAGACTTTCCGGATATTATTTTGAGCCGATCTCTTACGGGTACCCTTAAAAACACGTTTTAAACACATTGAACGGTTCAGATCATCATAATTTGATCAAGAAGTAGGAGGTCCACACCGTAGCAAAATAGGGGATCCCTTATTAGAAGCTCACTCATACATATATAGTCCGCGCTTCTAATCAGGGATCCTTTATTTTGATGATCTGAACCGTTCATTATGTTGAAAACATGTTTTTAAGGGTACCTGCAAGAAATCGGCTCGAAATAATATCGAGAAGAGCTTGATCTAAACAGTTTTTGATAAATGCTGACAGGAACAGCTTTATGAAAAATTGAACGGATCAAAGACTTTCCGGATATTATTTTGAGCCGATCTCTTACGGGTACCCTTAAAAACACGTTTTAAACACATTGAACGGTTCAGATCATCATAATTTGATCAAGAAGTAGGAGGTCCACACCGTAGCAAAATAGGGGATCCCTTATTAGAAGCTCACTCATACATATATAGTCCGCGCTTCTAATGAGGGATCCTTTATTTTGATGATCTGAACCGTTCATTATGTTGAAAACATGTTTTTAAGGGTACCTGCAAGAAATCGGCTCGAAATAATATCGAGAAGAGCTTGATCTAAACAGTTTTTGATAAATGCTGACAGGAACAGCTTTATGAAAAATTGAACGGATCAAAGACTTTCCGGATATTATTTTGAGCCGATCTCTTACGGGTACCCTTAAAAACACGTTTTAAAAACATTGAACGGTTCAGATCATCATAATTTGATCAAGAAGTAGGAGGTCCACACCGTAGCAAAATAGGGGATCCCTTATTAGAAGCTCACTCATACATATATAGTCCGCGCTTCTAATGAGAGATCCTTTATTTTGATGATCTGAACCATTCATTATGTTGAAAACATGTTTTTAAGGGTACCTGCAAGAAATCGGCTCGAAATAATATCGAGAAGAGCTTGATCTAAACCGTTTTTGATAAATGCTGACAGGAAGAGCTTTATGAAAAATTGAACGGATCAAAGACTTTCCGGATATTATTTTGAGCCGATCTCTTACGGGTACCCTTAAAAACACGTTTTAAACACATTGAACGGTTCAGATCATCATAATTTGATCAAGAAGTAGGAGGTCCACACCGTAGCAAAATAGGGGATCCCTTATTAGAAGCTCACTCATACATATATAGTCCGCGCTTCTAATGAGGGATCCTTTATTTTGATGATCTGAACCGTTCATTATGTTGAAAACATGTTTTTAAGGGTACCTGCAAGAAATCGGCTCGAAATAATATCGAGAAGAGCTTGATCTAAACCGTTTTTGATAAATGCTGACAGGAAGAGCTTTATGAAAAATTGAACGGATCAAAGACTTTCCGGATATTATTTTGAGCCGATCTCTTACGAGTACCCTTAAAAACACGTTTTAAACACATTGAACGGTTCAGATCATCATAATTTGATCAAGAAGTAGGAGGTCCACACCGTAGCAAAATAGGGGATCCCTTATTAGAAGCTCACTCATACATATATAGTCCGCGCTTCTAATGAGGGATCCTTTATTTTGATGATCTGAACCGTTCATTATGTTGAAAACATGTTTTTAAGGGTACCTGCAAGAAATCGGCTCGAAATAATATCGAGAAGAGCTTGATCTAAACCGTTTTTGATAAATGCTGACAGGAACAGCTTTATGAAAAATTGAACGGATCAAAGACTTTCCGGATATTATTTTGAGCCGATCTCTTACGGGTATCCTTAAAAACACGTTTTAAACACATTGAACGGTTCAGATCATCATAATTTGATCAAGAAGTAGGAGGTCCACACCGTAGCAAAATAGGGGATCCCTTATTAGAAGCTCACTCATACATATATAGTCCGCGCTTCTAATGAGGGATCCTTTATTTTGATGATCTGAACCGTTCATTATGTTTAAAACATGTTTTTAAGGGTACCTGCAAGAAATCGGCTCGAAATAATATCGAGAAGAGCTTGATCTAAACAGTTTTTGATAAATGCTGACAGGAACAGCTTTATGAAAAATTGAACGGATCAAAGACTTTCCGGATATTATTTTGAGCCGATCTCTTACGGGTACCCTTAAAAACACGTTTTAAACACATTGAACGGTTCCGATCATCATAATTTGATCAAGAAGTAGGAGGTCCACACCGTAGCAAAATAGGGGATCCCTTATTAGAAGCTCACTCATACATATATAGTCCGCGCTTCTAATGAGGGATCCTTTATTTTGATGATCTGAACCGTTCATTATGTTTAAAACATGTTTTTAAGGGTACCTGCAAGAAATCGGCTCGAAATAATATCGAGAAGAGCTTGATCTAAACAGTTTTTGATAAATGCTGACAGGAACAGCTTTATGAAAAATTGAACGGATCAAAGACTTTCCGGATATTATTTTGAGCCGATCTCTTACGGGTACCCTTAAAAACACGTTTTAAACACATTGAACGGTTCAGATCATCATAATTTGATCAAGAAGTAGGAGGTCCACACCGTAGCAAAATAGGGGATCCCTTATTAGAAGCTCACTCATACATATATAGTCCGCGCTTCTAATAAGGGATCCTTTATTTTGATGATCTGAACCGTTCATTATGTTGAAAACATGTTTTTAAGGGTACCTGCAAGAAATCGGCTCGAAATAATATAGAGAAGAGCTTGATCTAAACAGTTTTTGATAAATGCTGACAGGAACAGCTTTATGAAAAATTGAACGGATCAAAGACTTTTCGGATATTATTTTGAGCCGATCTCTTACGGGTACCCTTAAAAACACGTTTTAAACACATTAAACGGTTCAGATCATCATAATTTGATCAAGAAGTAGGAGGTCCACACCGTAGCAAAATAGGGGATCCCTTATTAGAAGCTCACTCATACATATATAGTCCGTGCTTCTAATGAGGGATCCTTTATTTTGATGATCTGAACCGTTCATTATGTTGAAAACATGTTTTTAAGGGTACCTGCAAGAAATCGGCTCGAAATAATATCGAGAAGAGCTTGATCTAAACAGTTTTTGATAAATGCTGACAGGAACAGCTTTATGAAAAATTGAACGGATCAAAGACTTTCCGGATATTATTTTGAGCCGATCTCTTACGGGTACCCTTAAAAACACGTTTTAAACACATTGAACGGTTCAGATCATCATAATTTGATCAAGAAGTAGGAGGTCCACACCGTAGCAAAATAGGGGATCCCTTATTAGAAGCTCACTCATACATATATAGTCCGCGCTTCTAATGAGGGATCCTTTATTTTGATGATCTGAACCGTTCATTATGTTGAAAACATGTTTTTAAGGGTACCTGCAAGAAATCGGCTCGAAATAATATCGAGAAGAGCTTGATCTAAACAGTTTTTGATAAATGCTGACAGGAACAGCTTTATGAAAAATTGAACGGATCAAAGACTTTCCGGATATTATTTTGAGCCGATCTCTTACGGGTACCCTTAAAAACACGTTTTAAACACATTGAACGGTTCAGATCATCATAATTTGATCAAGAAGTAGGAGGTCCACACCGTAGCAAAATAGGGGATCCCTTATTAGAAGCTCACTCATACATATATAGTCCGCGCTTCTAATGAGGGATCCTTTATTTTGATGATCTGAACCGTTCATTATGTTGAAAACATGTTTTTAAGGGTACCTGCAAGAAATCGGCTCGAAATAATATCGAGAAGAGCTTGATCTAAACAGTTTTTGATAAATGCTGACAGGAACAGCTTTATGAAAAATTGAACGGATCAAAGACTTTCCGGATATTATTTTGAGCCGATCTCTTACGGGTACCCTTAAAAACACGTTTTAAACACATTGAACGGTTCCGATCATCATAATTTGATCAAGAAGTAGGAGGTCCACACCGTAGCAAAATAGGGGATCCCTTATTAGAAGCTCACTCATACATATATAGTCCGCGCTTCTAATGAGGGATCCTTTATTTTGATGATCTGAACCGTTCATTATGTTGAAAACATGTTTTTAAGGGTACCTGCAAGAAATCGGCTCGAAATAATATCGAGAAGAGCTTGATCTAAACAGTTTTTGATAAATGCTGACAGGAACAGCTTTATGAAAAATTGAACGGATCAAAGACTTTCCGGATATTATTTTGAGCCGATCTCTTACGGGTACCCTTAAAAACACGTTTTAAACACATTGAACGGTTCAGATCATCATAATTTGATCAAGAAGTAGGAGGTCCACACCGTAGCAAAATAGGGGATCCCTTATTAGAAGCTCACTCATACATATATAGTCCGCGCTTCTAATGAGGGATCCTTTATTTTGATGATCTGAACCGTTCATTATGTTGAAAACATGTTTTTAAGGGTACCTGCAATAAAAATCGGCTCGAAATAATATCGAGAAGAGCTTGATCTAAACAGTTTTTGATAAATGCTGACAGGAACAGCTTTATGAAAAATTGAACGGATCAAAGACTTTCCGGATATTATTTTGAGCCGATCTCTTACGGGTACCCTTAAAAACACGTTTTAAACACATTGAACGGTTCAGATCATCATAATTTGATCAAGAAGTAGGAGGTCCACACCGTAGCAAAATAGGGGATCCCTTATTAGAAGCTCACTCATACATATATAGTCCGCGCTTCTAATGAGGGATCCTTTATTTTGATGATCTGAACCGTTCATTATGTTTAAAACATGTTTTTCAGGGTACCTGCAATAAAAATCGGCTCGAAATAATATCGAGAAGAGCTTGATCTAAACAGTTTTTGATAAATGCTGACAGGAACAGCTTTATGAAAAATTGAACGGATCAAAGACTTTCCGGATATTATTTTGAGCCGATCTCTTACGGGTACCCTTAAAAACACGTTTTAAACACATTGAACGGTTCAGATCATCATAATTTGATCAAGAAGTACGAGGTCCACACCGTAGCAAAATAGGGGATCCCTTATTAGAAGCTCACTCATACATATATAGTCCGCGCTTCTAATGAGGGATCCTTTATTTTGATGATCTGAACCGTTCATTATGTTGAAAACATGTTTTTAAGGGTACCTGCAAGAAATCGGCTCGAAATAATATCGAGAAGAGCTTGATCTAAACAGTTTTTGATAAATGCTGACAGGAACAGCTTTATGAAAAATTGAACGGATCAAAGACTTTCCGGATATTATTTTGAGCCGATCTCTTACGGGTACCCTTAAAAACACGTTTTAAACACATTGAACGGTTCAGATCATCATAATTTGATCAAGAAGTAGGAGGTCCACACCGTAGCAAAATAGGGGATCCCTTATTAGAAGCTCACTCATACATATATAGTCCGCGCTTCTAATGAGGGATCCTTTATTTTGATGATCTGAACCGTTCATTATGTTGAAAACATGTTTTTAAGGGTACCTGCAAGAAATCGGCTCGAAATAATATCGAGAAGAGCTTGATCTAAACAGTTTTTGATAAATGCTGACAGGAACAGCTTTATGAAAAATTGAACGGATCAAAGACTTTCCGGATATTATTTTGAGCCGATCTCTTACGGGTACCCTTAAAAACACGTTTTAAACACATTGAACGGTTCAGATCATCATAATTTGATCAAGAAGTAGGAGGTCCACACCGTAGCAAAATAGGGGATCCCTTATTAGAAGCTCACTCATACATATATAGTCCGCGCTTCTAATGAGGGATCCTTTATTTTGATGATCTGAACCGTTCATTATGTTGAAAACATGTTTTTAAGGGTACCTGCAAGAAATCGGCTCGAAATAATATCGAGAAGAGCTTGATCTAAACAGTTTTTGATAAATGCTGACAGGAACAGCTTTATGAAAAATTGAACGGATCAAAGACTTTCCGGATATTATTTTGAGCCGATCTCTTACGGGTACCCTTAAAAACACGTTTTAAACACATTGAACGATTCAGATCATCATAATTTGATCAAGAAGTAGGAGGTCCACACCGTAGCAAAATAGGGGATCCCTTATTAGAAGCTCACTCATACATATATAGTCCGCGCTTCTAATGAGGGATCCTTTATTTTGATGATCTGAACCGTTCATTATGTTTAAAACATGTTTTTAAGGGTACCTGCAATAAAAATCGGCTCGAAATAATATCGAGAAGAGCTTGATCTAAACAGTTTTTGATAAATGCTGACAGGAACAGCTTTATGAAAAATTGAACGGATCAAAGACTTTCCGGATATTATTTTGAGCCGATCTCTTACGGGTACCCTTAAAAACACGTTTTAAACACATTGAACGGTTCAGATCATCATAATTTGATCAAGAAGTAGGAGGTCCACACCGTAGCAAAATAGGGGATCCCTTATTAGAAGCTCACTCATACATATATAGTCCGCGCTTCTAATGAGGGATCCTTTATTTTGATGATCTGAACCGTTCATTATGTTTAAAACATGTTTTTAAGGGTACCTGCAATAAAAATCGGCTCGAAATAATATCGAGAAGAGCTTGATCTAAACAGTTTTTGATAAATGCTGACAGGAACAGCTTTATGAAAAATTGAACGGATCAAAGACTTTCCGGATATTATTTTGAGCCGATCTCTTACGGGTACCCTTAAAAACACGTTTTAAACACATTGAACGGTTCAGATCATCATAATTTGATCAAGAAGTAGGAGGTCCACACCGTAGCAAAATAGGGGATCCCTTATTAGAAGCTCACTCATACATATATAGTCCGCGCTTCTAATGAGGGATCCTTTATTTTGATGATCTGAACCGTTCATTATGTTTAAAACATGTTTTTAAGGGTACCTGCAATAAAAATCGGCTCGAAATAATATCGAGAAGAGCTTGATCTAAACAGTTTTTGATAAATGCTGACAGGAACAGCTTTATGAAAAATTGAACGGATCAAAGACTTTCCGGATATTATTTTGAGCCGATCTCTTACGGGTACCCTTAAAAACACGTTTTAAACACATTGAACGGTTCAGATCATCATAATTTGATCAAGAAGTAGGAGGTCCACACCGTAGCAAAATAGGGGATCCCTTATTAGAAGCTCACTCATACATATATAGTCCGCGCTTCTAATGAGGGATCCTTTATTTTGATGATCTGAACCGTTCATTATGTTTAAAACATGTTTTTAAGGGTACCTGCAATAAAAATCGGCTCGAAATAATATCGAGAAGAGCTTGATCTAAACAGTTTTTGATAAATGCTGACAGGAACAGCTTTATGAAAAATTGAACGGATCAAAGACTTTCCGGATATTATTTTGAGCCGATCTCTTACGGGTACCCTTAAAAACACGTTTTAAACACATTGAACGGTTCAGATCATCATAATTTGATCAAGAAGTAGGAGGTCCACACCGTAGCAAAATAGGGGATCCCTTATTAGAAGCTCACTCATACATATATAGTCCGCACTTCTAATGAGGGATCCTTTATTTTGATGATCTGAACCGTTCATTATGTTGAAAACATGTTTTTAAGGGTACCTGCAAGAAATCGGCTCGAAATAATATCGAGAAGAGCTTGATCTAAACAGTTTTTGATAAATGCTGACAGGAACAGCTTTATGAAAAATTGAACGGATCAAAGACTTTCCGGATATTATTTTGAGCCGATCTCTTACGGGTACCCTTAAAAACACGTTTTAAACACATTGAACGGTTCAGATCATCATAATTTGATCAAGAAGTAGGAGGTCCACACCGTAGCAAAATAGGGGATCCCTTATTAGAAGCTCACTCATACATATATAGTCCGCGCTTCTAATGAGGGATCCTTTATTTTGATGATCTGAACCGTTCATTATGTTTAAAACATGTTTTTAAGGGTACCTGCAATAAAAATCGGCTCGAAATAATATCGAGAAGAGCTTGATCTAAACAGTTTTTGATAAATGCTGACAGGAACAGCTTTATGAAAAATTGAACGGATCAAAGACTTTCCGGATATTATTTTGAGCCGATCTCTTACGGGTACCCTTAAAAACACGTTTTAAACACATTGAACGGTTCAGATCATCATAATTTGATCAAGAAGTAGGAGGTCCACACCGTAGCAAAATAGGGGATCCCTTATTAGAAGCTCACTCATACATATATAGTCCGCGCTTCTAATGAGGGATCCTTTATTTTGATGATCTGAACCGTTCATTATGTTGAAAACATGTTTTTAAGGGTACCTGCAAGAAATCGGCTCGAAATAATATCGAGAAGAGCTTGATCTAAACAGTTTTTGATAAATGCTGACAGGAACAGCTTTATGAAAAATTGAACGGATCAAAGACTTTCCGGATATTATTTTGAGCCGATCTCTTACGGGTACGCTTAAAAACACGTTTTAAACACATTGAACGGTTCAGATCATCATAATTTGATCAAGAAGTAGGAGGTCCACACCGTAGCAAAATAGGGGATCCCTTATTAGAAGCTCACTCATACATATATAGTCCGCGCTTCTAATGAGGGATCCTTTATTTTGATGATCTGAACCGTTCATTATGTTGAAAACATGTTTTTAAGGGTACCTGCAAGAAATCGGCTCGAAATAATATCGAGAAGAGCTTGATCTAAACCGTTTTTGATAAATGCTGACAGGAACAGCTTTATGAAAAATTGAACGGATCAAAGACTTTCCGGATATTATTTTGAGCCGATCTCTTACGGGTACCCTTAAAAACACGTTTTAAACACATTGAACGGTTCAGATCATCATAATTTGATCAAGAAGTAGGAGGTCCACACCGTAGCAAAATAGGGGATCCCTTATTAGAAGCTCACTCATACATATATAGTCCGCGCTTCTAATGAGGGATCCTTTATTTTGATGATCTGAACCGTTCATTATGTTGAAAACATGTTTTTAAGGGTACCTGCAAGAAATCGGCTCGAAATAATATCGAGAAGAGCTTGATCTAAACAGTTTTTGATAAATGCTGACAGGAACAGCTTTATGAAAAATTGAACGGATCAAAGACTTTCCGGATATTATTTTGAGCCGATCTCTTACGGGTACCCTTAAAAACACGTTTTAAACACATTGAACGGTTCAGATCATCATAATTTGATCAAGAAGTAGGAGGTCCACACCGTAGCAAAATAGGGGATCCCTTATTAGAAGCTCACTCATACATATATAGTCCGCGCTTCTAATGAGGGATCCTTTATTTTGATGATCTGAACCGTTCATTATGTTGAAAACATGTTTTTAAGGGTACCTGCAAGAAATCGGCTCGAAATAATATCGAGAAGAGCTTGATCTAAACCGTTTTTGATAAATGCTGACAGGAACAGCTTTATGAAAAATTGAACGGATCAAAGACTTTCCGGATATTATTTTGAGCCGATCTCTTACGGGTACCCTTAAAAACACGTTTTAAACACATTGAACGGTTCAGATCATCATAATTTGATCAAGAAGTAGGAGGTCCACACCGTAGCAAAATAGGGGATCCCTTATTAGAAGCTCACTCATACATATATAGTCCGCGCTTCTAATGAGGGATCCTTTATTTTGATGATCTGAACCGTTCATTATGTTTAAAACATGTTTTTAAGGGTACCTGCAAGAAATCGGCTCGAAATAATATCGAGAAGAGCTTGATCTAAACCGTTTTTGATAAATGCTGACAGGAACAGCTTTATGAAAAATTGAACGGATCAAAGACTTTCCGGATATTATTTTGAGCCGATCTCTTACGGGTACCCTTAAAAACACGTTTTAAACACATTGAACGGTTCAGATCATCATAATTTGATCAAGAAGTAGGAGGTCCACACCGTAGCAAAATAGGGGATCCCTTATTAGAAGCTCACTCATACATATATAGTCCGCGCTTCTAATGAGGGATCCTTTATTTTGATGATCTGAACCGTTCATTATGTTTAAAACATGTTTTTAAGGGTACCAGCAAGAAATCGGCTCGAAATAATATCGAGAAGAGCTTGATCTAAACAGTTTTTGATAAATGCTGACAGGAACAGCTTTATGAAAAATTGAACGGATCAAAGACTTTCCGGATATTATTTTGAGCCGATCTCTTACGGGTACCCTTAAAAACACGTTTTAAACACATTGAACGGTTCCGATCATCATAATTTGATCAAGAAGTAGGAGGTCCACACCGTAGCAAAATAGGGGATCCCTTATTAGAAGCTCACTCATACATATATAGTCCGCGCTTCTAATGAGGGATCCTTTATTTTGATGATCTGAACCGTTCATTATGTTGAAAACATGTTTTTAAGGGTACCTGCAAGAAATCGGCTCGAAATAATATCGAGAAGAGCTTGATCTAAACAGTTTTTGATAAATGCTGACAGGAACAGTTTTATGAAAAATTGAACGGATCAAAGACTTTCCGGATATTATTTTGAGCCGATCTCTTACGGGTACCCTTAAAAACACGTTTTAAACACATTGAACGGTTCAGATCATCATAATTTGATCAAGAAGTAGGAGGTCCACACCGTAGCAAAATAGGGGATCCTTTATTAGAAGCTCACTCATACATATATAGTCCGCGCTTCTAATGAGGGATCCTTTATTTTGATGATCTGAACCGTTCATTATGTTGAAAACATGTTTTTAAGGGTACCTGCAAGAAATCGGCTCGAAATAATATCGAGAAGAGCTTGATCTAAACAGTTTTTGATAAATGCTGACAGGAACAGCTTTATGAAAAATTGAACGGATCAAAGACTTTCCGGATATTATTTTGAGCCGATCTCTTACGGGTACCCTTAAAAACACGTTTTAAACACATTGAACGGTTCAGATCATCATAATTTGATCAAGAAGTAGGAGGTCCACACCGTAGCAAAATAGGGGATCCCTTATTAAAAGCTCACTCATACATATATAGTCCGCGCTTCTAATGAGGGATCCTTTATTTTGATGATCTGAACCGTTCATTATGTTGAAAACATGTTTTTAAGGGTACCTGCAAGAAATCGGCTCGAAATAATATCGAGAAGAGCTTGATCTAAACAGTTTTTGATAAATGCTGACAGGAACAGCTTTATGAAAAATTGAACGGATCAAAGACTTTCCGGATATTATTTTGAGCCGATCTCTTACGGGTACCCTTAAAAACACGTTTTAAACACATTGAACGGTTCAGATCATCATAATTTGATGAAGAAGTAGGAGGTCCACACCGTAGCAAAATAGGGGATCCCTTATTAGAAGCTCACTCATACATATATAGTCCGCGCTTCTAATGAGGGATCCTTTATTTTGATGATCTGAACCGTTCATTATGTTGAAAACATGTTTTTAAGGGTACCTGCAAGAAATCGGCTCGAAATAATATCGAGAAGAGCTTGATCTAAACAGTTTTTGATAAATGCTGACAGGAACAGCTTTATGAAAAATTGAACGGATCAAAGACTTTCCGGATATTATTTTGAGCCGATCTCTTACGGGTACCCTTAAAAACACATTTTAAACACATTGAACGGTTCCGATCATCATAATTTGATCAAGAAGTAGGAGGTCCACACCGTAGCAAAATAGGGGATCCCTTATTAGAAGCTCACTCATACATATATAGTCCGCGCTTCTAATGAGGGATCCTTTATTTTGATGATCTGAACCGTTCATTATGTTTAAAACATGTTTTTAAGGGTACCTGCAAGAAATCGGCTCGAAATAATATCGAGAAGAGCTTGATCTAAACAGTTATTGATAAATGCTGACAGGAACAGCTTTATGAAAAATTGAATGGATCAAAGACTTTCCGGATATTATTTTGAGCCGATCTCTTACGGGTACCCTTAAAAACACGTTTTAAACACATTGAACGGTTCAGATCATCATAATTTGATCAAGAAGTAGGAGGTCCACACCGTAGCAAAATAGGGGATCCCTTATTAGAAGCTCACTCATACATATATAGTCCGCGCTTCTAATGAGGGATCCTTTATTTTGATGATCTGAACCGTTCATTATGTTTAAAACATGTTTTTAAGGGTACCTGCAAGAAATCGGCTCGAAATAATATCGAGAAGAGCTTGATCTAAACAGTTTTTGATAAATGCTGACAGGAACAGCTTTATGGAAAATTGAACGGATCAAAGACTTTCCGGATATTATTTTGAGCCGATCTCTTACGGGTACCCTTAAAAACACGTGTTAAACACATTGAACGGTTCAGATCATCATAATTTGATCAAGAAGTAGGAGGTCCACACCGTAGCAAAATAGGGGATCCCTTATTAGAAGCTCACTCATACATATATAGTCCGCGCTTCTAATGAGGGATCCTTTATTTTGATGATCTGAACCGTTCATTATGTTTAAAACATGTTTTTAAGGGTACCTGCAAGAAATCGGCTCGAAATAATATCGAGAAGAGCTTGATCTAAACAGTTTTTGATAAATGCTGACAGGAACAGCTTTATGAAAAATTGAACGGATCAAAGACTTTCCGGATATTATTTTGAGCCGATCTCTTACGGGTACCCTTAAAAACACGTTTTAAACACATTGAACGGTTCAGATCATCATAATTTGATCAAGAAGTAGGAGGTCCACACCGTAGCAAAATAGGCGATCCCTTATTAGAAGCTCACTCATACATATATAGTCCGCGCTTCTAATGAGGGATCCTTTATTTTGATGATCTGAACCGTTCATTATGTTTAAAACATGTTTTTAAGGGTACCTGCAAGAAATCGGCTCGAAACAATATCGAGAAGAGCTTGATCTAAACAGTTTTTGATAAATGCTGACAGGAACAGCTTTATGAAAAATTGAACGGATCAAAGACTTTCCGGATATTATTTTGAGCCGATCTCTTACGGGTACCCTTAAAAACACGTTTTAAACACATTGAACGGTTCAGATCATCATAATTTGATCAAGAAGTAGGAGGTCCACACCGTAGCAAAATAGGGGATCCCTTATTAGAAGCTCACTCATACATATATAGTCCGCGCTTCTAATGAGGGATCCTTTATTTTGATGATCTGAACCGTTCATTATGTTGAAAACATGTTTTTAAGGGTACCTGCAAGAAATCGGCTCGAAATAATATCGAGAAGAGCTTGATCTAAACAGTTTTTGATAAATGCTGACAGGAACAGCTTTATGAAAAATTGAACGGATCAAAGACTTTCCGGATATTATTTTGAGCCGATCTCTTACGGGTACCCTTAAAAACACGTTTTAAACACATTGAACGGTTCAGATCATCATAATTTGATCAAGAAGTAGGATGTCCACACCGTAGCAAAATAGGGGATCCCTTATTAGAAGCTCACTCATACATATATAGTCCGCGCTTCTAATGAGGGATCCTTTATTTTGATGATCTGAACCGTTCATTATGTTGAAAACATGTTTTTAAGGGTACCTGCAAGAAATCGGCTCGAAATAATATCGAGAAGAGCTTGATCTAAACAGTTTTTGATAAATGCTGACAGGAACAGCTTTATGAAAAATTGAACGGATCAAAGACTTTCCGGATATTATTTTGAGCCGATCTCGTACGGGTACCCTTAAAAACACGTTTTAAACACATTGAACGGTTCAGATCATCATAATTTGATCAAGAAGTAGGAGGTCCACACCGTAGCAAAATAGGGGATCCCTTATTAGAAGCTCACTCATACATATATAGTCCGCGCTTCTAATGAGGGATCCTTTATTTTGATGATCTGAACCGTTCATTATGTTGAAAACATGTTTTTAAGGGTACCTGCAAGAAATCGGCTCGAAATAATATCGAGAAGAGCTTGATCTAAACAGTTTTTGATAAATGCTGACAGGAACAGCTTTATGAAAAATTGAACGGATCAAAGACTTTCCGGATATTATTTTGAGCCGATCTCGTACGGGTACCCTTAAAAACACGTTTTAAACACATTGAACGGTTCAGATCATCATAATTTGATCAAGAAGTAGGAGGTCCACACCGTAGCAAAATAGGGGATCCCTTATTAGAAGCTCACTCATACATATATAGTCCGCGCTTCTAATGAGGGATCCTTTATTTTGATGATCTGAACCGTTCATTATGTTGAAAACATGTTTTTAAGGGTACCTGCAAGAAATCGGCTCGAAATAATATCGAGAAGAGCTTGATCTAAACAGTTTTTGATAAATGCTGACAGGAACAGCTTTATGAAAAATTGAACGGATCAAAGACTTTCCGGATATTATTTTGAGCCGATCTCGTACGGGTACCCTTAAAAACACGTTTTAAACACATTGAACGGTTCAGATCATCATAATTTGATCAAGAAGTAGGAGGTCCACACCGTAGCAAAATAGGGGATCCCTTATTAGAAGCTAACTCATACATATATAGTCCGCGCTTCTAATGAGGGATCCTTTATTTTGATGATCTGAACCGTTCATTATGTTTAAAACATGTTTTTAAGGGTACCTGCAAGAAATCGGCTCGAAATAATATCGAGAAGAGCTTGATCTAAACAGTTTTTGATAAATGCTGACAGGAACAGCTTTATGAAAAATTGAACGGATCAAAGACTTTCCGGATATTATTTTGAGCCGATCTCGTACGGGTACCCTTAAAAACACGTTTTAAACACATTGAACGGTTCAGATCATCATAATTTGATCAAGAAGTAGGAGGTCCACACCGTAGCAAAATAGGGGATCCCTTATTAGAAGCTCACTCATACATATATAGTCCGCGCTTCTAATGAGGGATCCTTTATTTTGATGATCTGAACCGTTCATTATGTTTAAAACATGTTTTTAAGGGTACCTGCAAGAAATCGGCTCGAAATAATATCGAGAAGAGCTTGATCTAAACAGTTTTTGATAAATGCTGACAGGAACAGCTTTATGAAAAATTGAACGGATCAAAGACTTTCCGGATATTATTTTGAGCCGATCTCTTACGGGTACCCTTAAAAACACGTTTTAAACACATTGAACGGTTCAGATCATCATAATTTGATCAAGAAGTAGGAGGTCCACACCGTAGCAAAATAGGGGATCCCTTATTAGAAGCTCACTCATACATATATAGTCCGCGCTTCTAATGAGGGATCCTTTATTTTGATGATCTGAACCGTTCATTATGTTTAAAACATGTTTTTAAGGGTACCTGCAAGAAATCGGCTCGAAATAATATCGAGAAGAGCTTGATCTAAACAGTTTTTGATAAATGCTGACAGGAACAGCTTTATGAAAAATTGAACGGATCAAAGACTTTCCGGATATTATTTTGAGCCGATCTCTTACGGGTACCCTTAAAAACACGTTTTAAACACATTGAACGGTTCAGATCATCATAATTTGATCAAGAAGTAGGAGGTCCACACCGTAGCAAAATAGGGGATCCCTTATTAGAAGCTCACTCATACATATATAGTCCGCGCTTCTAATGAGGGATCCTTTATTTTGATGATCTGAACCGTTCATTATGTTGAAAACATGTTTTTAAGGGTACCTGCAAGAAATCGGCTCGAAATAATATCGAGAAGAGCTTGATCTAAACAGTTTTTGATAAATGCTGACAGGAACAGCTTTATGAAAAATTGAACGGATCAAAGACTTTCCGGATATTATTTTGAGCCGATCTCTTACGGGTACCCTTAAAAACACGTTTTAAACACATTGAACGGTTCAGATCATCATAATTTGATCAAGAAGTAGGAGGTCCACACCGTAGCAAAATAGGGGATCCCTTATTAGAAGCTCACTCATACATATATAGTCCGCGCTTCTAATGAGGGATCCTTTATTTTGATGATCTGAACCGTTCATTATGTTTAAAACATGTTTTTAAGGGTACCTGCAAGAAATCGGCTCGAAATAATATCGAGAAGAGCTTGATCTAAACAGTTTTTGATAAATGCTGACAGGAACAGCTTTATGAAAAATTGAACGGATCAAAGACTTTCCGGATATTATTTTGAGCCGATCTCGTACGGGTACCCTTAAAAACACGTTTTAAACACATTGAACGGTTCAGATCATCATAATTTGATCCAGAAGTAGGAGGTCCACACCGTAGCAAAATAGGGGATCCCTTATTAGAAGCTCACTCATACATATATAGTCCGCGCTTCTAATGAGGGATCCTTTATTTTGATGATCTGAACCGTTCATTATGTTGAAAACATGTTTTTAAGGGTACCTGCAAGAAATCGGCTCGAAATAATATCGAGAAGAGCTTGATCTAAACAGTTTTTGATAAATGCTGACAGGAACAGCTTTATGAAAAATTGAACGGATCAAAGACTTTCCGGATATTATTTTGAGCCGATCTCTTACGGGTACCCTTAAAAACACGTTTTAAACACATTGAACGGTTCAGATCATCATAATTTGATCAAGAAGTAGGAGGTCCACACCGTAGCAAAATAGGGGATCCCTTATTAGAAGCTCACTCATACATATATAGTCCGCGCTTCTAATGAGGGATCCTTTATTTTGATGATCTGAACCGTTCATTATGTTGAAAACATGTTTTTAAGGGTACCTGCAAGAAATCGGCTCGAAATAATATCGAGAAGAGCTTGATCTAAACAGTTTTTGATAAATGCTGACAGGAACAGCTTTATGAAAAATTGAACGGATCAAAGACTTTCCGGATATTATTTTGAGCCGATCTCGTACGGGTACCCTTAAAAACACGTTTTAAACACATTGAACGGTTCAGATCATCATAATTTGATCAAGAAGTAGGAGGTCCACACCGTAGCAAAATAGGGGATCCCTTATTAGAAGCTCACTCATACATATATAGTCCGCGCTTCTAATGAGGGATCCTTTATTTTGATGATCTGAACCATTCATTATCTTTAAAACATGTTTTTAAGGGTACCTGCAAGAAATCGGCTCGAAATAATATCGAGAAGAGCTTGATCTAAACAGTTTTTGATAAATGCTGACAGGAACAGCTTTATGAAAAATTGAACGGATCAAAGACTTTCCGGATATTATTTTGAGCCGATCTCGTACGGGTACCCTTAAAAACACGTTTTAAACACATTGAACGGTTCAGATCATCATAATTTGATCAAGAAGTAGGAGGTCCACACCGTAGCAAAATAGGGGATCCCTTATTAGAAGCTCACTCATACATATATAGTCCGCGCTTCTAATGAGGGATCCTTTATTTTGATGATCTGAACCGTTCATTATGTTGAAAACATGTTTTTAAGGGTACCTGCAAGAAATCGGCTCGAAATAATATCGAGAAGAGCTTGATCTAAACAGTTTTTGATAAATGCTGACAGGAACAGCTTTATGAAAAATTGAACGGATCAAAGACTTTCCGGATATTATTTTGAGCCGATCTCTTACGGGTACCCTTAAAAACACGTTTTAAACACATTGAACGGTTCAGATCATCATAATTTGATCAAGAAGTAGGAGGTCCACACCGTAGCAAAATAGGGGATCCCTTATTAGAAGCTCACTCATACATATATAGTCCGCGCTTCTAATGCGGGATCCTTTATTTTGATGATCTGAACCGTTCATTATGTTGAAAACATGTTTTTAAGGGTACCTGCAAGAAATCGGCTCGAAATAATATCGAGAAGAGCTTGATCTAAACAGTTTTTGATAAATGCTGACAGGAACAGCTTTATGAAAAATTGAACGGATCAAAGACTTTCCGGATATTATTTTGAGCCGATCTCGTACGGGTACCCTTAAAAACACGTTTTAAACACATTGAACGGTTCAGATCATCATAATTTGATCAAGAAGTAGGAGGTCCACACCGTAGCAAAATAGGGGATCCCTTATTAGAAGCTCACTCATACATATATAGTCCGCGCTTCTAATGAGGGATCCTTTATTTTGATGATCTGAACCGTTCATTATGTTGAAAACATGTTTTTAAGGGTACCTGCAAGAAATCGGCTCGAAATAATATCGAGAAGAGCTTGATCTAAACAGTTTTTGATAAATGCTGACAGGAACAGCTTTATGAAAAATTGAACGGATCAAAGACTTTCCGGATATTATTTTGAGCCGATCTCGTACGGGTACCCTTAAAAACACGTTTTAAACACATTGAACGGTTCAGATCATCATAATTTGATCAAGAAGTAGGAGGTCCACACCGTAGCAAAATAGGGGATCCCTTATTAGAAGCTCACTCATACATATATAGTCCGCGCTTCTAATGAGGGATCCTTTATTTTGATGATCTGAACTGTTCATTATGTTGAAAACATGTTTTTAAGGGTACCTGCAAGAAATCGGCTCGAAATAATATCGAGAAGAGCTTGATCTAAACAGTTTTTGATAAATGCTGACAGGAACAGCTTTATGAAAAATTGAACGGATCAAAGACTTTCCGGATATTATTTTGAGCCGATCTCTTACGGGTACCCTTAAAAACACGTTTTAAACACATTGAACGGTTCAGATCATCATAATTTGATCAAGAAGTAGGAGGTCCACACCGTAGCAAAATAGGGGATCCCTTATTAGAAGCTCACTCATAAATATATAGTCCTCGCTTCTAATGCGGGATCCTTTATTTTGATGATCTGAACCGTTCATTATGTTGAAAACATGTTTTTAAGGGTACCTGCAAGAAATCGGCTCGAAATAATATCGAGAAGAGCTTGATCTAAACAGTTTTTGATAAATGCTGACAGGAACAGCTTTATGAAAAATTGAACGGATCAAAGACTTTCCGGATATTATTTTGAGCCGATCTCTTACGGGTACCCTTAAAAACACGTTTTAAACACATTGAACGGTTCAGATCATCATAATTTGATCAAGAAGTAGGAGGTCCACACCGTAGCAAAATAGGGGATCCCTTATTAGAAGCTCACTCATACATATATAGTCCGCGCTTCTAATGAGGGATCCTTTATTTTGATGATCTGAACCGTTCATTATGTTTAAAACATGTTTTTAAGGGTACCTGCAAGAAATCGGCTCGAAATAATATCGAGAAGAGCTTGATCTAAACCGTTTTTGATAAATGCTGACAGGAACAGCTTTATGAAAAATTGAACGGATCAAAGACTTTCCGGATATTATTTTGAGCCGATCTCTTACGGGTACCCTTAAAAACACGTTTTAAACACATTGAACGGTTCAGATCATCATAATTTGATCAAGAAGTAGGAGGTCCACACCGTAGCAAAATAGGGGATCCCTTATTAGAAGCTCACTCATACATATATAGTCCGCGCTTCTAATGAGGGATCCTTTATTTTGATGATCTGAACCGTTCATTATGTTTAAAACATGTTTTTAAGGGTACCTGCAAGAAATCGGCTCGAAATAATATCGAGAAGAGCTTGATCTAAACAGTTTTTGATAAATGCTGACAGGAACAGCTTTATGAAAAATTGAACGGATCAAAGACTTTCCGGATATTATTTTGAGCCGATCTCTTACGGGTACCCTTAAAAACACGTTTTAAACACATTGAACGGTTCAGATCATCATAATTTGATCAAGAAGTAGGAGGTCCACACCGTAGCAAAATAGGGGATCCCTTATTAGAAGCTCACTCATACATATATAGTCCGCGCTTCTAATGAGGGATCCTTTATTTTGATGATCTGAACCGTTCATTATGTTTAAAACATGTTTTTAAGGGTACCTGCAAGAAATCGGCTCGAAATAATATCGAGAAGAGCTTGATCTAAACAGTTTTTGATAAATGCTGACAGGAACAGCTTTATGAAAAATTGAACGGATCAAAGACTTTCCGGATATTATTTTGAGCCGATCTCTTACGGGTACCCTTAAAAACACGTTTTAAACACATTGAACGGTTCAGATCATCATAATTTGATCAAGAAGTAGGAGGTCTACACCGTAGCAAAATAGGGGATCCCTTATTAGAAGCTCACTCATACATATATAGTCCGCGCTTCTAATGAGGGATCCTTTATTTTGATGATCTGAACCGTTCATTATGTTTAAAACATGTTTTTAAGGGTACCTGCAAGAAATCGGCTCGAATTAATATCGAGAAGAGCTTGATCTAAACAGTTTTTGATAAATGCTGACAGGAACAGCTTTATGAAAAATTGAACGGATCAAAGACTTTCCGGATATTATTTTGAGCCGATCTCTTACGGGTACCCTTAAAAACACGTTTTAAACACATTGAACGGTTCAGATCATCATAATTTGATCAAGAAGTAGGAGGTCCACACCGTAGCAAAATAGGGGATCCCTTATTAGAAGCTCACTCATACATATATAGTCCGCGCTTCTAATGAGGGATCCTTTATTTTGATGATCTGAACCGTTCATTATGTTTAAAACATGTTTTTAAGGGTACCTGCAAGAAATCGGCTCGAAATAATATCGAGAAGAGCTTGATGTAAACAGTTTTTGATAAATGCTGACAGGAACAGCTTTATGAAAAATTGAACGGATCAAAGACTTTCCGGATATTATTTTGAGCCGATCTCTTACGGGTACCCTTAAAAACACGTTTTAAACACATTGAACGGTTCAGATCATCATAATTTGATCAAGAAGTAGGAGGTCCACACCGTAGCAAAATAGGGGATCCCTTATTAGAAGCTCACTCATACATATATAGTCCGCGCTTCTAATGAGGGATCCTTTATTTTGATGATCTGAACCGTTCATTATGTTTAAAACATGTTTTTAAGGGTACCTGCAAGAAATCGGCTCGAAATAATATCGAGAAGAGCTTGATCTAAACAGTTTTTGATAAATGCTGACAGGAACAGCTTTATGAAAAATTGAACGGATCAAAGACTTTCCGGATATTATTTTGAGCCGATCTCTTACGGGTACCCTTAAAAACACGTTTTAAACACATTGAACGGTTCAGATCATCATAATTTGATCAAGAAGTAGGAGGTCCACACCGTAGCAAAATAGGGGATCCCTTATTAGAAGCTCACTCATACATATATAGTCCGCGCTTCTAATGAGGGATCCTTTATTTTGATGATCTGAACCGTTCATTATGTTTAAAACATGTTTTTAAGGGTACCTGCAAGAAATCGGCTCGAATTAATATCGAGAAGAGCTTGATCTAAACAGTTTTTGATAAATGCTGACAGGAACAGCTTTATGAAAAATTGAACGGATCAAAGACTTTCCGGATATTATTTTGAGCCGATCTCTTACGGGTACCCTTAAAAACACGTTTTAAACACATTGAACGGTTCAGATCATCATAATTTGATCAAGAAGTAGGAGGTCCACACCGTAGCAAAATAGGGGATCCCTTATTAGAAGCTCACTCATACATATATAGTCCGCGCTTCTAATGAGGGATCCTTTATTTTGATGATCTGAACCGTTCATTATGTTTAAAACATGTTTTTAAGGGTACCTGCAAGAAATCGGCTCGAAATAATATCGAGAAGAGCTTGATCTAAACAGTTTTTGATAAATGCTGACAGGAACAGCTTTATGAAAAATTGAACGGATCAAAGACTTTCCGGATATTATTTTGAGCCGATCTCTTACGGGTACCCTTAAAAACACGTTTTAAACACATTGAACGGTTCAGATCATCATAATTTGATCAAGAAGTAGGAGGTCCACACCGTAGCAAAATAGGGGATCCCTTATTAGAAGCTCACTCATACATATATAGTCCGCGCTTCTAATGAGGGATCCTTTATTTTGATGATCTGAACCGTTCATTATGTTTAAAACATGTTTTTAAGGGTACCTGCAAGAAATCGGCTCGAAATAATATCGAGAAGAGCTTGATCTAAACAGTTTTTGATAAATGCTGACAGGAACATCTTTATGAAAAATTGAACGGATCAAAGACTTTCCGGATATTATTTTGAGCCGATCTCTTACGGGTACCCTTAAAAACACGTTTTAAACACATTGAACGGTTCAGATCATCATAATTTGATCAAGAAGTAGGAGGTCCACACCGTAGCAAAATAGGGGATCCCTTATTAGAAGCTCACTCATACATATATAGTCCGCGCTTCTAATGAGGGATCCTTTATTTTGATGATCTGAACCGTTCATTATGTTTAAAACATGTTTTTAAGGGTACCTGCAAGAAATCGGCTCGAAATAATATCGAGAAGAGCTTGATCTAAACAGTTTTTGATAAATGCTGACAGGAACAGCTTTATGAAAAATTGAACGGATCAAAGACTTTCCGGATATTATTTTGAGCCGATCTCTTACGGGTACCCTTAAAAACACGTTTTAAACACATTGAACGGTTCAGATCATCATAATTTGATCAAGAAGTAGGAGGTCCACACCGTAGCAAAATAGGGGATCCCTTATTAGAAGCTCACTCATACATATATAGTCCGCGCTTCTAATGAGGGATCCTTTATTTTGATGATCTGAACCGTTCATTATGTTTAAAACATGTTTTTAAGGGTACCTGCAAGAAATCGGCTCGAAATAATATCGAGAAGAGCTTGATCTAAACAGTTTTTGATAAATGCTGACAGGAACAGCTTTATGAAAAATTGAACGGATCAAAGACTTTCCGGATATTATTTTGAGCCGATCTCTTACGGGTACCCTTAAAAACACGTTTTAAACACATTGAACGGTTCAGATCATCATAATTTGATCAAGAAGTAGGAGGTCCACACCGTAGCAAAATAGGGGATCCCTTATTAGAAGCTCACTCATACATATATAGTCCGCGCTTCTAATGAGGGATCCTTTATTTTGATGATCTGAACCGTTCATTATGTTTAAAACATGTTTTTAAGGGTACCTGCAAGAAATCGGCTCGAATTAATATCGAGAAGAGCTTGATCTAAACAGTTTTTGATAAATGCTGACAGGAACAGCTTTATGAAAAATTGAACGGATCAAAGACTTTCCGGATATTATTTTGAGCCGATCTCTTACGGGTACCCTTAAAAACACGTTTTAAACACATTGAACGGTTCAGATCATCATAATTTGATCAAGAAGTAGGAGGTCCACACCGTAGCTAAATAGGGGATCCCTTATTAGAAGCTCACTCATACATATATAGTCCGCGCTTCTAATGAGGGATCCTTTATTTTGATGATCTGAACCGTTCATTATGTTTAAAACATGTTTTTAAGGGTACCTGCAAGAAATCGGCTCGAAATAATATCGAGAAGAGCTTGATCTAAACAGTTTTTGATAAATGCTGACAGGAACAGCTTTATGAAAAATTGAACGGATCAAAGACTTTCCGGATATTATTTTGAGCCGATCTCTTATGGGTACCCTTAAAAACACGTTTTAAACACATTGAACGGTTCAGATCATCATAATTTGATCAAGAAGTAGGAGGTCCACACCGTAGCATAATAGGGGATCCCTTATTAGAAGCTCACTCATACATATATAGTCCGCGCTTCTAATGAGGGATCCTTTATTTTGATGATCTGAACCGTTCATTATGTTTAAAACATGTTTTTAAGGGTAACTGCAAGAAATCGGCTCGAAATAATATCGAGAAGAGCTTGATCTAAACAGTTTTTGATAAATGCTGACAGGAACAGCTTTATGAAAAATTGAACGGATCAAAGACTTTCCGGATATTATTTTGAGCCGATCTCTTACGGGTACCCTTAAAAACACGTTTTAAACACATTGAACGGTTCAGATCATCATAATTTGATCAAGAAGTAGGAGGTCCACACCGTAGCAAAATAGGGGATCCCTTATTAGAAGCTCACTCATACATATATAGTCCGCGCTTCTAATGAGGGATCCTTTATTTTGATGATCTGAACCGTTCATTATGTTTAAAACATGTTTTTAAGGGTACCTGCAAGAAATCGGCTCGAAATAATATCGAGAAGAGCTTGATCTAAACAGTTTTTGATAAATGCTGACAGGAACAGCTTTATGAAAAATTGAACGGATCAAAGACTTTCCGGATATTATTTTGAGCCGATCTCTTACGGGTACCCTTAAAAACACGTTTTAAACACATTGAACGGTTCAGATCATCATAATTTGATCAAGAAGTAGGAGGTCCACACCGTAGCAAAATAGGGGATCCCTTATTAGAAGCTCACTCATACATATATAGTCCGCGCTTCTAATGAGGGATCCTTTAATTTGATGATCTGAACCGTTCATTATGTTTAAAACATGTTTTTAAGGGTACCTGCAAGAAATCGGCTCGAAATAATATCGAGAAGAGCTTGATCTAAACAGTTTTTGATAAATGCTGACAGGAACAGCTTTATGAAAAATTGAACGGATCAAAGACTTTCCGGATATTATTTTGAGCCGATCTCTTACGGGTACCCTTAAAAACACGTTTTAAACTCATTGAACGGTTCAGATCATCATAATTTGATCAAGAAGTAGGAGGTCTACACCGTAGCAAAATAGGGGATCCCTTATTAGAAGCTCACTCATACATATATAGTCCGCGCTTCTAATGAGGGATCTTTATTTTGATGATCTGAACCGTTCATTATGTTTAAAACATGTTTTTAAGGGTAACTGCAAGAAATCGGCTCGAAATAATATCGAGAAGAGCTTGATCTAAACAGTTTTTGATAAATGCTGACAGGAACAGCTTTATGAAAAATTGAACGGATCAAAGACTTTCCGGATATTATTTTGAGCCGATCTCTTACGGGTACCCTTAAAAACACGTTTTAAACACATTGAACGGTTCAGATCATCATAATTTGATCAAGAAGTAGGAGGTCCACACCGTAGCAAAATAGGGGATCCCTTATTAGAAGCTCACTCATACATATATAGTCCGCGCTTCTAATGAGGGATCCTTTATTTTGATGATCTGAACCGTTCATTATGTTTAAAACATGTTTTTAAAGGTACCTGCAAGAAATCGGCTCGAAATAATATCGAGAAGAGCTTGATCTAAACAGTTTTTGATAAATGCTGACAGGAACAGCTTTATGAAAAATTGAACGGATCAAAGACTTTCCGGATATTATTTTGAGCCGATCTCTTACGGGTACCCTTAAAAATACGTTTTAAACACATTGAACGGTTCAGATCATCATAATTTGATCAAGAAGTAGGAGGTCCACACCGTAGCAAAATAGGGGATCCCTTATTAGAAGCTCACTCATACATATATAGTCCGCGCTTCTAATGAGGGATCCTTTATTTTGATGATCTGAACCGTTCATTATGTTTAAAACATGTTTTTAAGGGTACCTGCAAGAAATCGGCTCGAAATAATATCGAGAAGAGCTTGATCTAAACAGTTTTTGATAAATGCTGACAGGAACAGCTTTATGAAAAATTGAACGGATCAAAGACTTTCCGGATATTATTTTGAGCCGATCTCTTACGGGTACCCTTAAAAACACGTTTTAAACACATTGAACGGTTCAGATCATCATAATTTGATCAAGAAGTAGGAGGTCCACACCGTAGCAAAATAGGGGATCCCTTATTAGAAGCTCACTCATACATATATAGTCCGCGCTTCTAATGAGGGATCCTTTATTTTGATGATCTGAACCGTTCATTATGTTTAAAACATGTTTTTAAGGGTACCTGCAAGAAATCGGCTCGAAATAATATCGAGAAGAGAGCTTGATCTAAACAGTTTTTGATAAATGCTGACAGGAACAGCTTTATGAAAAATTGAACGGATCAAAGACTTTCCGGATATTATTTTGAGCCGATCTCTTACGGGTACCCTTAAAAACACGTTTTAAACACATTGAACGGTTCAGATCATCATAATTTGATCAAGAAGTCGGAGGTCCATACCGTAGCAAAATAGGGGATCCCTTATTAGAAGCTCACTCATACATATATAGTCCGCGCTTCTAATGAGGGATCCTTTATTTTGATGATCTGAACCGTTCATTATGTTTAAAACATGTTTTTAAGGGTACCTGCAAGAAATCGGCTCGAAATAATATCGAGAAGAGCTTGATCTAAACAGTTTTTGATAAATGCTGACAGGAACAGCTTTATGAAAAATTGAACGGATCAAAGACTTTCCGGATATTATTTTGAGCCGATCTCTTACGGGTACCCTTAAAAACACGTTTTAAACACATTGAACGGTTCAGATCATCATAATTTGATCAAGAAGTAGGAGGTCCACACCGTAGCAAAATAGGGGATCCCTTATTAGAAGCTCACTCATACATATATAGTCCGCGCTTCTAATGAGGGATCCTTTATTTTGATGATCTGAACCGTTCATTATGTTTAAAACATGTTTTTAAGGGTACCTGCAAGAAATCGGCTCGAAATAATATCGAGAAGAGCTTGATCTAAACAGTTTTTGATAAATGCTGACAGGAACAGCTTTATGAAAAATTGAACGGATCAAAGACTTTCCGGATATTATTTTGAGCCGATCTCTTACGGGTACCCTTAAAAACACGTTTTAAACACATTGAACGGTTCAGATCATCATAATTTGATCAAGAAGTAGGAGGTCCACACCGTAGCAAAATAGGGGATCCCTTATTAGAAGCTCACTCATACATATATAGTCCGCGCTTCTAATGAGGGATCCTTTATTTTGATGATCTGAACCGTTCATTATGTTTAAAACATGTTTTTAAGGGTACCTGCAAGAAATCGGCTCGAAATAATATCGAGAAGAGCTTGATCTAAACAGTTTTTGATAAATGCTGACAGGAACAGCTTTATGAAAAATTGAACGGATCAAAGACTTTCCGGATATTATTTTGAGCCGATCTCTTA
Organism: Arctostaphylos glauca; assembly: GCA_019985065.2. Lineage (NCBI taxonomy): Eukaryota > Viridiplantae > Streptophyta > Magnoliopsida > Ericales > Ericaceae > Arctostaphylos > Arctostaphylos glauca. The sequence goes on along the minus strand of JAHSPW020000049.1, from coordinate 227,918 downwards.
CGGGTACCCTTAAAAACACGTTTTAAACACATTGAACGGTTCAGATCATCATAATTTGATCAAGAAGTAGGAGGTCCACACCGTAGCAAAATAGGGGATCCCTTATTAGAAGCTCACTCATACATATATAGTCCGCGCTTCTAATGAGGGATCCTTTATTTTGATGATCTGAACCGTTCATTATGTTTAAAACATGTTTTTAAGGGTACCTGCAAGAAATCGGCTCGAAATAATATCGAGAAGAGGTTGATCTAAACAATTTTTGATAAATGCTGACAGGAACAGCTTTATGAAAAATTGAACGGATCAAAGACTTTCCGGATATTATTTTGAGCCGATCTCTTACGGGTACCCTTAAAAACACGTTTTAAACACATTGAACGGTTCAGATCATCATAATTTGATCAAGAAGTAGGAGGTTCACACCGTAGCAAAATAGGGGATCCCTTATTAGAAGCTCACTCATACATATATAGTCCGCGCTTCTAATGAGGGATCCTTTATTTTGATGATCTGAACCGTTCATTATGTTTAAAACATGTTTTTAAGGGTACCTGCAAGAAATCGGCTCGAAATAATATCGAGAAGAGCTTGATCTAAACAGTTTTTGATAAATGCTGACAGGAACAGCTTTATGAAAAATTGAACGGATCAAAGACTTTCCGGATATTATTTTGAGCCGATCTCTTACGGGTACCCTTAAAAACACGTTTTAAACACATTGAACGGTTCAGATCATCATAATTTGATCAAGAAGTAGGAGGTCCACACCGTAGCAAAATAGGGGATCCCTTATTAGAAGCTCACTCATACATATATAGTCCGCGCTTCTAGTGAGGGATCCTTTATTTTGATGATCTGAACCGTTCATTATGTTTAAAACATGTTTTTAAGGGTACCTGCAAGAAATCGGCTCGAAATAATATCGAGAAGAGCTTGATCTAAACAGTTTTTGATAAATGCTGACAGGAACAGCTTTATGAAAAATTGAACGGATCAAAGACTTTCCGGATATTATTTTGAGCCGATCTCTTACGGGTACCCTTAAAAACACGTTTTAAACACATTGAACGGTTCAGATCATCATAATTTGATCAAGAAGTAGGAGGTCCACACCGTAGCAAAATAGGGGATCCCTTATTAGAAGCTCACTCATACATATATAGTCCGCGCTTCTAATGAGGGATCCTTTATTTTGATGATCTGAACCGTTCATTATGTTTAAAACATGTTTTTAAGGGTACCTGCAAGAAATCGGCTCGAAATAATATCGAGAAAAGCTTGATCTAAACAGTTTTTGATAAATGCTGACAGGAACAGCTTTATGAAAAATTGAACGGATCAAAGACTTTCCGGATATTATTTTGAGCCGATCTCTTACGGGTACCCTTAAAAACACGTTTTAAACACATTGAACGGTTCAGATCATCATAATTTGATCAAGAAGTAGGAGGTCCACACCGTAGCAAAATAGGGGATCCCTTATTAGAAGCTCACTCATACATATATAGTCCGCGCTTCTAATGAGGGATCCTTTATTTTGATGATCTGAACCGTTCATTATGTTTAAAACATGTTTTTAAGGGTACCTGCAAGAAATCGGCTCGAAATAATATCGAGAAGAGCTTGATCTAAACAGTTTTTGATAAATGCTGACAGGAACAGCTTTATGAAAAATTGAACGGATCAAAGACTTTCCGGATATTATTTTGAGCCGATCTCTTACGGGTACCCTTAAAAACACGTTTTAAACACATTGAACGGTTCAGATCATCATAATTTGATCAAGAAGTAGGAGGTCCACACCGTAGCAAAATAGGGGATCCCTTATTAGAAGCTCACTCATACATATATAGTCCGCGCTTCTAATGAGGGATCCTTTATTTTGATGATCTGAACCGTTCATTATGTTTAAAACATGTTTTTAAGGGTACCTGCAAGAAATCGGCTCGAAATAATATCGAGAAGAGCTTGATCTAAACAGTTTTTGATAAATGCTGACAGGAACAGCTTTATGAAAAATTGAACGGATCAAAGACTTTCCGGATATTATTTTGAGCCGATCTCTTACGGGTACCCTTAAAAACACGTTTTAAACACATTGAACGGTTCAGATCATCATAATTTGATCAAGAAGTAGGAGGTCCACACCGTAGCAAAATAGGGGATCCCTTATTAGAAGCTCACTCATACATATATAGTCCGCGCTTCTAATGAGGGATCCTTTATTTTGATGATCTGAACCGTTCATTATGTTTAAAACATGTTTTTAAGGGTACCTGCAAGAAATCGGCTCGAAATAATATCGAGAAGAGCTTGATCTAAACAGTTTTTGATAAATGCTGACAGGAACAGCTTTATGAAAAATTGAACGGATCAAAGACTTTCCGGATATTATTTTGAGCCGATCTCTTACGGGTACCCTTAAAAACACGTTTTAAACACATTGAACGGTTCAGATCATCATAATTTGATCAAGAAGTAGGAGGTCCACACCGTAGCAAAATAGGGGATCCCTTATTAGAAGCTCACTCATACATATATAGTCCGCGCTTCTAATGAGGGATCCTTTATTTTGATGATCTGAACCGTTCGTTATGTTTAAAACATGTTTTTAAGGGTACCTGCAAGAAATCGGCTCGAAATAATATCGAGAAGAGCTTGATCTAAACAGTTTTTGATAAATGCTGACAGGAACAGCTTTATGAAAAATTGAACGGATCAAAGACTTTCCGGATATTATTTTGAGCCGATCTCTTACGGGTACCCTTAAAAACACGTTTTAAACACATTGAACGGTTCAGATCATCATAATTTGATCAAGAAGTAGGAGGTCCACACCGTAGCAAAATAGGGGATCCCTTATTAGAAGCTCACTCATACATATATAGTCCGCGCTTCTAATGAGGGATCCTTTATTTTGATGATCTGAACCGTTCATTATGTTTAAAACATGTTTTTAAAGGTACCTGCAAGAAATCGGCTCGAAATAATATCGAGAAGAGCTTGATCTAAACAGTTTTTGATAAATGCTGACAGGAACAGCTTTATGAAAAATTGAACGGATCAAAGACTTTCCGGATATTATTTTGAGCCGATCTCTTACGGGTACCCTTAAAAACACGTTTTAAACACATTGAACGGTTCAGATCATCATAATTTGATCAAGAAGTAGGAGGTCCACACCGTAGCAAAATAGGGGATCCCTTATTCGAAGCTCACTCATACATATATAGTCCGCGCTTCTAATGAGGGATCCTTTATTTTGATGATCTGAACCGTTCATTATGTTTAAAACATGTTTTTAAGGGTACCTGCAAGAAATCGGCTCGAAATAATATCGAGAAGAGCTTGATCTAAACAGTTTTTGATAAATGCTGACAGGAACAGCTTTATGAAAAATTGAACGGATCAAAGACTTTCCGGATATTATTTTGAGCCGATCTCTTACGGGTACCCTTAAAAACACGTTTTAAACACATTGAACGGTTCAGATCATCATAATTTGATCAAGAAGTAGGAGGTCCACACCGTAGCAAAATAGGGGATCCCTTATTAGAAGCTCACTCATACATATATAGTCCGCGCTTCTAATGAGGGATCCTTTATTTTGATGATCTGAACCGTTCATTATGTTTAAAACATGTTTTTAAGGGTACCTGCAAGAAATCGGCTCGAAATAATATCGAGAAGAGCTTGATCTAAACAGTTTTTGATAAATGCTGACAGGAACAGCTTTATGAAAAATTGAACGGATCAAAGACTTTCCGGATATTATTTTGAGCCGATCTCTTACGGGTACCCTTAAAAACACGTTTTAAACACATTGAACGGTTCAGATCATCATAATTTGATCAAGAAGTAGGAGGTCCACACCGTAGCAAAATAGGGGATCCCTTATTAGAAGCTCACTCATACATATATAGTCCGCGCTTCTAATGAGGGATCCTTTATTTTGATGATCTGAACCGTTCGTTATGTTTAAAACATGTTTTTAAGGGTACCTGCAAGAAATCGGCTCGAAATAATATCGAGAAGAGCTTGATCTAAACAGTTTTTGATAAATGCTGACAGGAACAGATTTATGAAAAATTGAACGGATCAAAGACTTTCCGGATATTATTTTGAGCCGATCTCTTACGGGTACCCTTAAAAACACGTTTTAAACACATTGAACGGTTCAGATCATCATAATTTGATCAAGAAGTAGGAGGTCCACACCGTAGCAAAATAGGGGATCCCTTATTAGAAGCTCACTCATACATATATATTCCGCGCTTCTAATGAGGGATCCTTTATTTTGATGATCTGAACCGTTCGTTATGTTTAAAACATGTTTTTAAGGGTACCTGCAAGAAATCGGCTCGAAATAATATCGAGAAGAGCTTGATCTAAACAGTTTTTGATAAATGCTGACAGGAACAGCTTTATGAAAAATTGAACGGATCAAAGACTTTCCGGATATTATTTTGAGCCGATCTCTTACGGGTACCCTTAAAAACACGTTTTAAACACATTGAACGGTTCAGATCATCATAATTTGATCAAGAAGTAGGAGGTCCACACCGTAGCAAAATAGGGGATCCCTTATTAGAAGCTCACTCATACATATATAGTCCGCGCTTCTAATGAGGGATCCTTTATTTTGATGATCTGAACCGTTCGTTATGTTTAAAACATGTTTTTAAGGGTACCTGCAAGAAATCGGCTCGAAATAATATCGAGAAGAGCTTGATCTAAACAGTTTTTGATAAATGCTGACAGGAACAGCTTTATGAAAAATTGAACGGATCAAAGACTTTCCGGATATTATTTTGAGCCGATCTCTTACGGGTACCCTTAAAAACACGTTTTAAACACATTGAACGGTTCAGATCATCATAATTTGATCAAGAAGTAGGAGGTCCACACCGTAGCAAAATAGGGGATCCCTTATTAGAAGCTCACTCATACATATATAGTCCGCGCTTCTAATGAGGGATCCTTTATTTTGATGATCTGAACCGTTCATTATGTTTAAAACATGTTTTTAAGGGTACCTGCAAGAAATCGGCTCGAAATAATATCGAGAAGAGCTTGATCTAAACAGTTTTTGATAAATGCTGACAGGAACAGCTTTATGAAAAATTGAACGGATCAAAGACTTTCCGGATATTATTTTGAGCCGATCTCTTACGGGTACCCTTAAAAACACGTTTTAAACACATTGAACGGTTCAGATCATCATAATTTGATCAAGAAGTAGGAGGTCCACACCGTAGCAAAATAGGGGATTCCTTATTAGAAGCTCACTCATACATATATAGTCCGCGCTTCTAATGAGGGATCCTTTATTTTGATGATCTGAACCGTTCATTATGTTTAAAACATGTTTTTAAGGGTACCTGCAAGAAATCGGCTCGAAATAATATCGAGAAGAGCTTGATCTAAACAGTTTTTGATAAATGCTGACAGGAACAGCTTTATGAAAAATTGAACGGATCAAAGACTTTCCGGATATTATTTTGAGCCGATCTCTTACGGGTACCCTTAAAAACACGTTTTAAACACATTGAACGGTTCAGATCATCATAATTTGATCAAGAAGTAGGAGGTCCACACCGTAGCAAAATAGGGGATCCCTTATTAGAAGCTCACTCATACATATATAGTCCGCGCTTCTAATGAGGGATCCTTTATTTTGATGATCTGAACCGTTCGTTATGTTTAAAACATGTTTTTAAGGGTACCTGCAAGAAATCGGCTCGAAATAATATCGAGAAGAGCTTGATCTAAACAGTTTTTGATAAATGCTGACAGGAACAGATTTATGAAAAATTGAACGGATCAAAGACTTTCCGGATATTATTTTGAGCCGATCTCTTACGGGTACCCTTAAAAACACGTTTTAAACACATTGAACGGTTCAGATCATCATAATTTGATCAAGAAGTAGGAGGTCCACACCGTAGCAAAATAGGGGATCCCTTATTAGAAGCTCACTCATACATATATAGTCCGCGCTTCTAATGAGGGATCCTTTATTTTGATGATCTGAACCGTTCATTATGTTTAAAACATGTTTTTAAGGGGACCTGCAAGAAATCGGCTCGAAATAATATCGAGAAGAGCTTGATCTAAACAGTTTTTGATAAATGCTGACAGGAACAGCTTTATGAAAAATTGAACGGATCAAAGACTTTCCGGATATTATTTTGAGCCGATCTCTTACGGGTACCCTTAAAAACACGTTTTAAACACATTGAACGGTTCAGATCATCATAATTTGATCAAGAAGTAGGAGGTCCACACCGTAGCAAAATAGGGGATCCCTTATTAGAAGCTCACTCATACATATATAGTCCGCGCTTCTAATGAGGGATCCTTTATTTTGATGATCTGAACCGTTCATTATGTTTAAAACATGTTTTTAAGGGTACCTGCAAGAAATCGGCTCGAAATAATATCGAGAAGAGCTTGATCTAAACAGTTTTTGATAAATGCTGACAGGAACAGCTTTATGAAAAATTGAACGGATCAAAGACTTTCCGGATATTATTTTGAGCCGATCTCTTACGGGTACCCTTAAAAACACGTTTTAAACACATTGAACGGTTCAGATCATCATAATTTGATCAAGAAGTAGGAGGTCCACACCGTAGCAAAATAGGGGATCCCTTATTAGAAGCTCACTCATACATATATAGTCCGCGCTTCTAATGAGGGATCCTTTATTTTGATGATCTGAACCGTTCATTATGTTTAAAACATGTTTTTAAGGGTACCTGCAAGAAATCGGCTCGAAATAATATCGAGAAGAGCTTGATCTAAACAGTTTTTGATAAATGCTGACAGGAACAGCTTTATGAAAAATTGAACGGATCAAAGACTTTCCGGATATTATTTTGAGCCGATCTCTTACGGGTACCCTTAAAAACACGTTTTAAACACATTGAACGGTTCAGATCATCATAATTTGATCAAGAAGTAGGAGGTCCACACCGTAGCAAAATAGGGGATCCCTTATTAGAAGCTCACTCATACATATATAGTCCGCGCTTCTAATGAGGGATCCTTTATTTTGATGATCTGAACCGTTCGTTATGTTTAAAACATGTTTTTAAGGGTACCTGCAAGAAATCGGCTCGAAATAATATCGAGAAGAGCTTGATCTAAACAGTTTTTGATAAATGCTGACAGGAACAGCTTTATGAAAAATTGAACGGATCAAAGACTTTCCGGATATTATTTTGAGCCGATCTCTTACGGGTACCCTTAAAAACACGTTTTAAACACATTGAACGGTTCAGATCATCATAATTTGATCAAGAAGTAGGAGGTCCACACCGTAGCAAAATAGGGGATCCCTTATTAGAAGCTCACTCATACATATATAGTCCGCGCTTCTAATGAGGGATCCTTTATTTTGATGATCTGAACCGTTCGTTATGTTTAAAACATGTTTTTAAGGGTACCTGCAAGAAATCGGCTCGAAATAATATCGAGAAGAGCTTGATCTAAACAGTTTTTGATAAATGCTGACAGGAACAGCTTTATGAAAAATTGAACGGATCAAAGACTTTCCGGATATTATTTTGAGCCGATCTCTTACGGGTACCCTTAAAAACACGTTTTAAACACATTGAACGGTTCAGATCATCATAATTTGATCAAGAAGTAGGAGGTCCACACCGTAGGAAAATAGGGGATCCCTTATTAGAAGCTCACTCATACATATATAGTCCGCGCTTCTAATGAGGGATCCTTTATTTTGATGATCTGAACCGTTCGTTATGTTTAAAACATGTTTTTAAGGCTACCTGCAAGAAATCGGCTCGAAATAATATCGAGAAGAGCTTGATCTAAACAGTTTTTGATAAATGCTGACAGGAACAGCTTTATGAAAAATTGAACGGATCAAAGACTTTCCGGATATTATTTTGAGCCGATCTCTTACGGGTACCCTTAAAAACACGTTTTAAACACATTGAACGGTTCAGATCATCATAATTTGATCAAGAAGTAGGAGGTCCACACCGTAGCAAAATAGGGGATCCCTTATTAGAAGCTCACTCATACATATATAGTCCGCGCTTCTAATGAGGGATGCTTTATTTTGATGATCTGAACCGTTCATTATGTTTAAAACATGTTTTTAAGGGTACCTGCAAGAAATCGGCTCGAAATAATATCGAGAAGAGCTTGATCTAAACAGTTTTTGATAAATGCTGACAGGAACAGCTTTATGAAAAATTGAACGGATCAAAGACTTTCCGGATATTATTTTGAGCCGATCTCTTACGGGTACCCTTAAAAACACGTTTTAAACACATTGAACGGTTCAGATCATCATAATTTGATCAAGAAGTAGGAGGTCCACACCGTAGCAAAATAGGGGATCCCTTATTAGAAGCTCACTCATACATATATAGTCCGCGCTTCTAATGAGGGATCCTTTATTTTGATGATCTGAACCGTTCATTATGTTTAAAACATGTTTTTAAGGGTACCTGCAAGAAATCGGCTCGAAATAATATCGAGAAGAGCTTGATCTAAACAGTTTTTGATAAATGCTGACAGGAACAGCTTTATGAAAAATTGAACGGATCAAAGACTTTCCGGATATTATTTTGAGCCGATCTCTTACGGGTACCCTTAAAAACACGTTTTAAACACATTGAACGGTTCAGATCATCATAATTTGATCAAGAAGTAGGAGGTCCACACCGTAGCAAAATAGGGGATCCCTTATTAGAAGCTCACTCATACATATATAGTCCGCGCTTCTAATGAGGGATCCTTTATTTTGATGATCTGAACCGTTCATTATGTTTAAAACATGTTTTTAAGGGTACCTGCAAGAAATCGGCTCGAAATAATATCGAGAAGAGCTTGATCTAAACAGTTTTTGATAAATGCTGACAGGAACAGCTTTATGAAAAATTGAACGGATCAAAGACTTTCCGGATATTATTTTGAGCCGATCTCTTACGGGTACCCTTAAAAACACGTTTTAAACACATTGAACGGTTCAGATCATCATAATTTGATCAAGAAGTAGGAGGTCCACACCGTAGCAAAATAGGGGATCCCTTATTAGAAGCTCACTCATACATATATAGTCCGCGCTTCTAATGAGGGATGCTTTATTTTGATGATCTGAACCGTTCATTATGTTTAAAACATGTTTTTAAGGGTACCTGCAAGAAATCGGCTCGAAATAATATCGAGAAGAGCTTGATCTAAACAGTTTTTGATAAATGCTGACAGGAACAGCTTTATGAAAAATTGAACGGATCAAAGACTTTCCGGATATTATTTTGAGCCGATCTCTTACGGGTACCCTTAAAAACACGTTTTAAACACATTGAACGGTTCAGATCATCATAATTTGATCAAGAAGTAGGAGGTCCACACCGTAGCAAAATAGGGGATCCCTTATTAGAAGCTCACTCATACATATATAGTCCGCGCTTCTAATGAGGGATCCTTTATTTTGATGATCTGAACCGTTCATTATGTTTAAAACATGTTTTTAAGGGTACCTGCAAGAAATCGGCTCGAAATAATATCGAGAAGAGCTTGATCTAAACAGTTTTTGATAAATGCTGACAGGAACAGCTTTATGAAAAATTGAACGGATCAAAGACTTTCCGGATATTATTTTGAGCCGATATCTTACGGGTACCCTTAAAAACACGTTTTAAACACATTGAACGGTTCAGATCATCATAATTTGATCAAGAAGTAGGAGGTCCACACCGTAGCAAAATAGGGGATCCCTTATTAGAAGCTCACTCATACATATATAGTCCGCGCTTCTAATGAGGGATCCTTTATTTTGATGATCTGAACCGTTCATTATGTTTAAAACATGTTTTTAAGGGTACCTGCAAGAAATCGGCTCGAAATAATATCGAGAAGAGCTTGATCTAAACAGTTTTTGATAAATGCTGACAGGAACAGCTTTATGAAAAATTGAACGGATCAAAGACTTTCCGGATATTATTTTGAGCCGATCTCTTACGGGTACCCTTAAAAACACGTTTTAAACACATTGAACGGTTCAGATCATCATAATTTGATCAAGAAGTAGGAGGTCCACACCGTAGCAAAATAGGGGATCCCTTATTAGAAGCTCACTCATACATATATAGTCCGCGCTTCTAATGAGGGATCCTTTATTTTGATGATCTGAACCGTTCGTTATGTTTAAAACATGATTTTAAGGGTACCTGCAAGAAATCGGCCCGAAATAATATCGAGAAGAGCTTGATCTAAAAAGTTTTTGATAATTGCTGACAGGAACAGCTTTATGAAAAATTGAACGGATCAAAGACTTTCCGGATATTATTTTGAGCCGATCTCTTACGGGTACCCTTAAAAACACGTTTTAAACACATTGAACGGTTCAGATCATCATAATTTGATCAAGAAGTAGGAGGTCCACACCGTAGCAAAATAGGGGATCCCTTATTAGAAGCTCACTCATACATATATAGTCCGCGCTTCTAATGAGGGATCCTTTATTTTGATGATCTGAACCGTTCGTTATGTTTAAAACAAGTTTTTAAGGGTACCTGCAAAAAATCGGCTCGAAATAATATCGAGAAGAGCTTGATCTAAACAGTTTTTGATAAATGCTGACAGGAACAGCTTTATGAAAAATTGAACGGATCAAAGACTTTCCGGATATTATTTTGAGCCGATCTCTTACGGGTACCCTTAAAAACACGTTTTAAACACATTGAACGGTTCAGATCATCATAATTTGATCAAGAAGTAGGAGGTCCACACCGTAGCAAAATAGGGGATCCCTTATTAGAAGCTCACTCATACATATATAGTCCGCGCTTCTAATGAGGGATCCTTTATTTTGATGATCTGAACCGTTCGTTATGTTTAAAACAAGTTTTTAAGGGTACCTGCAAGAAATCGGCTCGAAATAATATCGAGAAGAGCTTGATCTAAACAGTTTTTGATAAATGCTGACAGGAACAGCTTTATGAAAAATTGAACGGATCAAAGACTTTCCGGATATTATTTTGAGCCGATCTCTTACGGGTACCCTTAAAAACACGTTTTAAACACATTGAACGGTTCAGATCATCATAATTTGATCAAGAAGTAGGAGGTCCACACCGTAGCAAAATAGGGGATCCCTTATTAGAAGCTCACTCATACATATATAGTCCGCGCTTCTAATGAGGGATCCTTTATTTTGATGATCTGAACCGTTCGTTATGTTTAAAACATGTTTTTAAGGGTACCTGCAAGAAATCGGCTCGAAATAATATCGAGAAGAGCTTGATCTAAACAGTTTTTGATAAATGCTGACAGGAACAGCTTTATGAAAAATTGAACGGATCAAAGACTTTCCGGATATTATTTTGAGCCGATCTCTTACGGGTACCCTTAAAAACACGTTTTAAACACATTGAACGGTTCAGATCATCATAATTTGATCAAGAAGTAGGAGGTCCACACCGTAGCAAAATAGGGGATCCCTTATTAGAAGCTCACTCATACATATATAGTCCGCGCTTCTAATGAGGGATCCTTTATTTTGATGATCTGAACCGTTCGTTATGTTTAAAACATGTTTTTAAGGGTACCTGCAAGAAATCGGCTCGAAATAATATCGAGAAGAGCTTGATCTAAACAGTTTTTGATAAATGCTGACAGGAACAGCTTTATGAAAAATTGAACGGATCAAAGACTTTCCGGATATTATTTTGAGCCGATCTCTTACGGGTACCCTTAAAAACACGTTTTAAACACATTGAACGGTTCAGATCATCATAATTTGATCAAGAAGTAGGAGGTCCACACCGTAGCAAAATAGGGGATCCCTTATTAGAAGCTCACTCATACATATATAGTCCGCGCTTCTAATGAGGGATCCTTTATTTTGATGATCTGAACCGTTCATTATGTTTAAAACATGTTTTTAAGGGTACCTGCAAGAAATCGGCTCGAAATAATATCGAGAAGAGCTTGATCTAAACAGTTTTTGATAAATGCTGACAGGAACAGCTTTATGAAAAATTGAACGGATCAAAGACTTTCCGGATATTATTTTGAGCCGATCTCTTACGGGTACCGTTAAAAACACGTTTTAAACACATTGAACGGTTCAGATCATCATAATTTGATCAAGAAGTATGAGGTCCACACCGTAGCAAAATAGGGGATCCCTTATTAGAAGCTCACTCATACATATATAGTCCGCGCTTCTAATGAGGGATCCTTTATTTTGATGATCTGAACCGTTCATTATGTTTAAAACATGTTTTTAAGGGTACCTGCAAGAAATCGGCTCGAAATAATATCGAGAAGAGCTTGATCTAAACAGTTTTTGATAAATGCTGACAGGAACAGCTTTATGAAAAATTGAACGGATCAAAGACTTTCCGGATATTATTTTGAGCCGATCTCTTACGGGTACCCTTAAAAACACGTTTTAAACACATTGAACGGTTCAGATCATCATAATTTGATCAAGAAGTAGGAGGTCCACACCGTAGCAAAATAGGGGATCCCTTATTAGAAGCTCACTCATACATATATAGTCCGCGCTTCTAATGAGGGATCCTTTATTTTGATGATCTGAACCGTTCGTTATGTTTAAAACATGTTTTTAAGGGTACCTGCAAGAAATCGGCTCGAAATAATATCGAGAAGAGCTTGATCTAAACAGTTTTTGATAAATGCTGACAGGAACAGCTTTATGAAAAATTGAACGGATCAAAGACTTTCCGGATATTATTTTGAGCCGATCTCTTACGGGTACCCTTAAAAACACGTTTTAAACACATTGAACGGTTCAGATCATCATAATTTGATCAAGAAGTAGGAGGTCCACACCGTAGCAAAATAGGGGATCTCTTATTAGAAGCTCACTCATACATATATAGTCCGCGCTTCTAATGAGGGATCCTTTATTTTGATGATCTGAACCGTTCGTTATGTTTAAAACATGTTTTTAAGGGTACCTGCAAGAAATCGGCCCGAAATAATATCGAGAAGAGCTTGATCTAAACAGTTTTTGATAAATGCTGACAGGAACAGCTTTATGAAAAATTGAACGGATCAAAGACTTTCCGGATATTATTTTGAGCCGATCTCTTACGGGTACCCTTAAAAACACGTTTTAAACACATTGAACGGTTCAGATCATCATAATTTGATCAAGAAGTAGGAGGTCCACACCGTAGCAAAATAGGGGATCCCTTATTAGAAGCTCACTCATACATATATAGTCCGCGCTTCTAATGAGGGATCCTTTATTTTGATGATCTGAACCGTTCGTTATGTTTAAAACATGTTTTTAAGGGTACCTGCAAGAAATCGGCTCGAAATAATATCGAGAAGAGCTTGATCTAAACAGTTTTTGATAAATGCTGACAGGAACAGCTTTATGAAAAATTGAACGGATCAAAGACTTTCCGGATATTATTTTGAGCCGATCTCTTACGGGTACCCTTAAAAACACGTTTTAAACACATTGAACGGTTCAGATCATCATTATTTGATCAAGAAGTAGGAGGTCCACACCGTAGCAAAATAGGGGATTCCTTATTAGAAGCTCACTCATACATATATAGTCCGCGCTTCTAATGAGGGATCCTTTATTTTGATGATCTGAACCGTTCGTTATGTTTAAAACATGTTTTTAAGGGTACCTGCAAGAAATCGGCTCGAAATAATATCGAGAAAAGCTTGATCTAAACAGTTTTTGATAAATGCTGACAGGAACAGCTTTATGAAAAATTGAACGGATCAAAGACTTTCCGGATATTATTTTGAGCCGATCTCTTACGGGTACCCTTAAAAACACGTTTTAAACACATTGAACGGTTCAGATCATCATAATTTGATCAAGAAGTAGGAGGTCCACACCGTAGCAAAATAGGGGATCCCTTATTAGAAGCTCACTCATACATATATAGTCCGCGCTTCTAATGAGGGATCCTTTATTTTGATGATCTGAACCGTTCGTTATGTTTAAAACATGTTTTTAAGGGTACCTGCAAGAAATCGGCTCGAAATAATATCGAGAAGAGCTTGATCTAAACAGTTTTTGATAAATGCTGACAGGAACAGCTTTATGAAAAATTGAACGGATCAAAGACTTTCCGGATATTATTTTGAGCCGATCTCTTACGGGTACCCTTAAAAACACGTTTTAAACACATTGAACGGTTCAGATCATCATAATTTGATCAAGAAGTAGGAGGTCCACACCGTAGCAAAATAGGGGATCCCTTATTAGAAGCTCACTCATACATATATAGTCCGCGCTTCTAATGAGGGATCCTTTATTTTGATGATCTGAACCGTTCGTTATGTTTAAAACATGTTTTTAAGGGTACCTGCAAGAAATCGGCTCGAAATAATATCGAGAAGAGCTTGATCTAAACAGTTTTTGATAAATGCTGACAGGAACAGCTTTATGAAAAATTGAACGGATCAAAGACTTTCCGGATATTATTTTGAGCCGATCTCTTACGGGTACCCTTAAAAACACGTTTTAAACACATTGAACGGTTCAGATCATCATAATTTGATCAAGAAGTAGGAGGTCCACACCGTAGCAAAATAGGGGATCCCTTATTAGAAGCTCACTCATACATAAATAGTCCGCGCTTCTAATGAGGGATCCTTTATTTTGATGATCTGAACCGTTCGTTATGTTTAAAACATGTTTTTAAGGGTACCTGCAAGAAATCGGCTCGAAATAATATCGAGAAGAGCTTGATCTAAACAGTTTTTGATAAATGCTGACAGGAACAGCTTTATGAAAAATTGAACGGATCAAAGACTTTCCGGATATTATTTTGAGCCGATCTCTTACGGGTACCCTTAAAAACACGTTTTAAACACATTGAACGGTTCAGATCATCATAATTTGATCAAGAAGTAGGAGGTCCACACCGTAGCAAAATAGGGGATCCCTTATTAGAAGCTCACTCATACATATATAGTCCGCGCTTCTAATGAGGGATCCTTTATTTTGATGATCTGAACCGTTCATTATGTTTAAAACATGTTTTTAAGGGTACCTGCAAGAAATCGGCTCGAAATAATATCGAGAAGAGCTTGATCTAAACAGTTTTTGATAAATGCTGACAGGAACAGCTTTATGAAAAATTGAACGGATCAAAGACTTTCCGGATATTATTTTGAGCCGATCTCTTACGGGTACCGTTAAAAACACGTTTTAAACACATTGAACGGTTCAGATCATCATAATTTGATCAAGAAGTAGGAGGTCCACACCGTAGCAAAATAGGGGATCCCTTATTAGAAGCTCACTCATACATATATAGTCCGCGCTTCTAATGAGGGATCCTTTATTTTGATGATCTGAACCGTTCATTATGTTTAAAACATGTTTTTAAGGGTACCTGCAAGAAATCGGCTCGAAATAATATCGAGAAGAGCTTGATCTAAACAGTTTTTGATAAATGCTGACAGGAACAGCTTTATGAAAAATTGAACGGATCAAAGACTTTGCAGATATTATTTTGAGCCGATCTCTTACGGGTACCCTTAAAAACACGTTTTAAACACATTGAACGGTTCAGATCATCATAATTTGATCAAGAAGTAGGAGGTCCACACCGTAGCAAAATAGGGGATCCCTTATTAGAAGCTCACTCATACATATATAGTCCGCGCTTCTAATGAGGGATCCTTTATTTTGATGATCTGAACCGTTCATTATGTTTAAAACATGTTTTTAAGGGTACCTGCAAGAAATCGGCTCGAAATAATATCGAGAAGAGCTTGATCTAAACAGTTTTTGATAAATGCTGACAGGAACAGCTTTATGAAAAATTGAACGGATCAAAGACTTTCCGGATATTATTTTGAGCCGATCTCTTACGGGTACCCTTAAAAACACGTTTTAAACACATTGAACGGTTCAGATCATCATAATTTGATCAAGAAGTAGGAGGTCCACACCGTAGCAAAATAGGGGATCCCTTATTAGAAGCTCACTCATACATATATAGTCCGCGCTTCTAATGAGGGATCCTTTATTTTGATGATCTGAACCGTTCATTATGTTTAAAACATGTTTTTAAGGGTACCTGCAAGAAATCGGCTCGAAATAATATCGAGAAGAGCTTGATCTAAACAGTTTTTGATAAATGCTGACAGGAACAGCTTTATGAAAAATTGAACGGATCAAAGACTTTCCGGATATTATTTTGAGCCGATCTCTTACGGGTACCCTTAAAAACACGTTTTAAACACATTGAACGGTTCAGATCATCATAATTTGATCAAGAAGTAGGAGGTCCACACCGTAGCAAAATAGGGGATCCCTTATTAGAAGCTCACTCATACATATATAGTCCGCGCTTCTAATGAGGGATCCTTTATTTTGATGATCTGAACCGTTCATTATGTTTAAAACATGTTTTTAAGGGTACCTGCAAGAAATGGGCTCGAAATAATATCGAGAAGAGCTTGATCTAAACAGTTTTTGATAAATGCTGACAGGAACAGCTTTATGAAAAATTGAACGGATCAAAGACTTTCCGGATATTATTTTGAGCCGATCTCTTACGGGTACCCTTAAAAACACGTTTTAAACACATTGAACGGTTCAGATCATCATAATTTGATCAAGAAGTAGGAGGTCCACACCGTAGCAAAATAGGGGATCCCTTATTAGAAGCTCACTCATACATATATAGTCCGCGCTTCTAATGAGGGATCCTTTATTTTGATGATCTGAACCGTTCATTAAGTTTAAAACATGTTTTTAAGGGTACCTGCAAGAAATCGGCTCGAAATAATATCGAGAAGAGCTTGATCTAAACAGTTTTTGATAAATGCTGACAGGAACAGCTTTATGAAAAATTGAACGGATCAAAGACTTTCCGGATATTATTTTGAGCCGATCTCTTACGGGTACCCTTAAAAACACGTTTTAAACACATTGAACGGTTCAGATCATCATAATTTGATCAAGAAGTAGGAGGTCCACACCGTAGCAAAATAGGGGATCCCTTATTAGAAGCTCACTCATACATATATAGTCCGCGCTTCTAATGAGGGATCCTTTATTTTGATGATCTGAACCGTTCATTATGTTTAAAACATGTTTTTAAGGGTACCTGCAAGAAATCGGCTCGAAATAATATCGAGAAGAGCTTGATCTAAACAGTTTTTGATAAATGCTGACAGGAACAGCTTTATGAAAAATTGAACGGATCAAAGACTTTCCGGATATTATTTTGAGCCGATCTCTTACGGGTACCCTTAAAAACACGTTTTAAACACATTGAACGGTTCAGATCATCATAATTTGATCAAGAAGTAGGAGGTCCACACCGTAGCAAAATAGGGGATCCCTTATTAGAAGCTCACTCATACATATATAGTCCGCGCTTCTAATGAGGGATCCTTTATTTTGATGATCTGAACCGTTCATTATGTTTAAAACATGTTTTTAAGGGTACCTGCAAGAAATGGGCTCGAAATAATATCGAGAAGAGCTTGATCTAAACAGTTTTTGATAAATGCTGACAGGAACAGCTTTATGAAAAATTGAACGGATCAAAGACTTTCCGGATATTATTTTGAGCCGATCTCTTACGGGTACCCTTAAAAACACGTTTTAAACACATTGAACGGTTCAGATCATCATAATTTGATCAAGAAGTAGGAGGTCCACACCGTAGCAAAATAGGGGATCCCTTATTAGAAGCTCACTCATACATATATAGTCCGCGCTTCTAATGAGGGATCCTTTATTTTGATGATCTGAACCGTTCATTAAGTTTAAAACATGTTTTTAAGGGTACCTGCAAGAAATCGGCTCGAAATAATATCGAGAAGAGCTTGATCTAAACAGTTTTTGATAAATGCTGACAGGAACAGCTTTATGAAAAATTGAACGGATCAAAGACTTTCCGGATATTATTTTGAGCCGATCTCTTACGGGTACCCTTAAAAACACGTTTTAAACACATTGAACGGTTCAGATCATCATAATTTGATCAAGAAGTAGGAGGTCCACACCGTAGCAAAATAGGGGATCCCTTATTAGAAGCTCACTCATACATATATAGTCCGCGCTTCTAATGAGGGATCCTTTATTTTGATGATCTGAACCGTTCATTATGTTTAAAACATGTTTTTAAGGGTACCTGCAAGAAATCGGCTCGAAATAATATCGAGAAGAGCTTGATCTAAACAGTTTTTGATAAATGCTGACAGGAACAGCTTTATGAAAAATTGAACGGATCAAAGACTTTCCGGATATTATTTTGAGCCGATCTCTTACGGGTACCCTTAAAAACACGTTTTAAACACATTGAACGGTTCAGATCATCATAATTTGATCAAGAAGTAGGAGGTCCACACCGTAGCAAAATAGGGGATCCCTTATTAGAAGCTCACTCATACATATATAGTCCGCGCTTCTAATGAGGGATCCTTTATTTTGATGATCTGAACCGTTCATTATGTTTAAAACATGTTTTTAAGGGTACCTGCAAGAAATGGGCTCGAAATAATATCGAGAAGAGCTTGATCTAAACAGTTTTTGATAAATGCTGACAGGAACAGCTTTATGAAAAATTGAACGGATCAAAGACTTTCCGGATATTATTTTGAGCCGATCTCTTACGGGTACCCTTAAAAACACGTTTTAAACACATTGAACGGTTCAGATCATCATAATTTGATCAAGAAGTAGGAGGTCCACACCGTAGCAAAATAGGGGATCCCTTATTAGAAGCTCACTCATACATATATAGTCCGCGCTTCTAATGAGGGATCCTTTATTTTGATGATCTGAACCGTTCATTAAGTTTAAAACATGTTTTTAAGGGTACCTGCAAGAAATCGGCTCGAAATAATATCGAGAAGAGCTTGATCTAAACAGTTTTTGATAAATGCTGACAGGAACAGCTTTATGAAAAATTGAACGGATCAAAGACTTTCCGGATATTATTTTGAGCCGATCTCTTACGGGTACCCTTAAAAACACGTTTTAAACACATTGAACGGTTCAGATCATCATAATTTGATCAAGAAGTAGGAGGTCCACACCGTAGCAAAATAGGGGATCCCTTATTAGAAGCTCACTCATACATATATAGTCCGCGCTTCTAATGAGGGATCCTTTATTTTGATGATCTGAACCGTTCATTATGTTTAAAACATGTTTTTAAGGGTACCTGCAAGAAATCGGCTCGAAATAATATCGAGAAGAGCTTGATCTAAACAGTTTTTGATAAATGCTGACAGGAACAGCTTTATGAAAAATTGAACGGATCAAAGACTTTCCGGATATTATTTTGAGCCGATCTCTTACGGGTACCCTTAAAAACACGTTTTAAACACATTGAACGGTTCAGATCATCATAATTTGATCAAGAAGTAGGAGGTCCACACCGTAGCAAAATAGGGGATCCCTTATTAGAAGCTCACTCATACATATATAGTCCGCGCTTCTAATGAGGGATCCTTTATTTTGATGATCTGAACCGTTCATTAAGTTTAAAACATGTTTTTAAGGGTACCTGCAAGAAATCGGCTCGAAATAATATCGAGAAGAGCTTGATCTAAACAGTTTTTGATAAATGCTGACAGGAACAGCTTTATGAAAAATTGAACGGATCAAAGACTTTCCGGATATTATTTTGAGCCGATCTCTTACGGGTACCCTTAAAAACACGTTTTAAACACATTGAACGGTTCAGATCATCATAATTTGATCAAGAAGTAGGAGGTCCACACCGTAGCAAAATAGGGGATCCCTTATTAGAAGCTCACTCATACATATATAGTCCGCGCTTCTAATGAGGGATCCTTTATTTTGATGATCTGAACCGTTCATTATGTTTAAAACATGTTTTTAAGGGTACCTGCAAGAAATCGGCTCGAAATAATATCGAGAAGAGCTTGATCTAAACAGTTTTTGATAAATGCTGACAGGAACAGCTTTATGAAAAATTGAACGGATCAAAGACTTTCCGGATATTATTTTGAGCCGATCTCTTACGGGTACCCTTAAAAACACGTTTTAAACACATTGAACGGTTCAGATCATCATAATTTGATCAAGAAGTAGGAGGTCCACACCGTAGCAAAATAGGGGATCCCTTATTAGAAGCTCACTCATACATATATAGTCCGCGCTTCTAATGAGGGATCCTTTATTTTGATGATCTGAACCGTTCATTATGTTTAAAACATGTTTTTAAGGGTACCTGCAAGAAATCGGCTCGAAATAATATCGAGAAGAGCTTGATCTAAACAGTTTTTGATAAATGCTGACAGGAACAGCTTTATGAAAAATTGAACGGATCAAAGACTTTCCGGATATTATTTTGAGCCGATCTCTTACGGGTACCCTTAAAAACACGTTTTAAACACATTGAACGGTTCAGATCATCATAATTTGATCAAGAAGTAGGAGGTCCACACCGTAGCAAAATAGGGGATCCCTTATTAGAAGCTCACTCATACATATATAGTCCGCGCTTCTAATGAGGGATCCTTTATTTTGATGATCTGAACCGTTCATTATGTTTAAAACATGTTTTTAAGGGTACCTGCAAGAAATCGGCTCGAAATAATATCGAGAAGAGCTTGATCTAAACAGTTTTTGATAAATGCTGACAGGAACAGCTTTATGAAAAATTGAACGGATCAAAGACTTTCCGGATATTATTTTGAGCCGATCTCTTACGGGTACCCTTAAAAACACGTTTTAAACACATTGAACGGTTCAGATCATCATAATTTGATCAAGAAGTAGGAGGTCCACACCGTAGCAAAATAGGGGATCCCTTATTAGAAGCTCACTCATACATATATAGTCCGCGCTTCTAATGAGGGATCCTTTATTTTGATGATCTGAACCGTTCATTAAGTTTAAAACATGTTTTTAAGGGTACCTGCAAGAAATCGGCTCGAAATAATATCGAGAAGAGCTTGATCTAAACAGTTTTTGATAAATGCTGATAGGAACAGCTTTATGAAAAATTGAACGGATCAAAGACTTTCCGGATATTATTTTGAGCCGATCTCTTACGGGTACCCTTAAAAACACGTTTTAAACACATTGAACGGTTCAGATCATCATAATTTGATCAAGAAGTAGGAGGTCCACACCGTAGCAAAATAGGGATCCCTTATTAGAAGCTCACTCATACATATATAGTCCGCGCTTCTAATGAGGGATCCTTTATTTTGATGATCTGAACCGTTCATTATGTTTAAAACATGTTTTTAAGGGTACCTGCAAGAAATCGGCTCGAAATAATATCGAGAAGAGCTTGATCTAAACAGTTTTTGATAAATGCTGACAGGAACAGCTTTATGAAAAATTGAACGGATCAAAGACTTTCCGGATATTATTTTGAGCCGATCTCTTACGGGTACCCTTAAAAACACGTTTTAAACACATTGAACGGTTCAGATCATCATAATTTGATCAAGAAGTAGGACGTCCACACCGTAGCAAAATAGGGGATCCCTTATTAGAAGCTCACTCATACATATATAGTCCGCGCTTCTAATGAGGCATCCTTTATTTTGATGATCTGAACCGTTCATTATGTTTAAAACATGTTTTTAAGGGTACCTGCAAGAAATCGGCTCGAAATAATATCGAGAAGAGAGCTTGATCTAAACAGTTTTTGATAAATGCTGACAGGAACAGCTTTATGAAAAATTGAACGGATCAAAGACTTTCCGGATATTATTTTGAGCCGATCTCTTACGGGTACCCTTAAAAACACGTTTTAAACACATTGAACGGTTCAGATCATCATAATTTGATCAAGAAGTAGGAGGTCCACACCGTAGCAAAACAGGGGATCCCTTATTAGAAGCTCACTCATACATATATAGTCCGCGCTTCTAATGAGGGATCCTTTATTTTGATGATCTGAACCGTTCATTATGTTTAAAACATGTTTTTAAGGGTACCTGCAAGAAATCGGCTCGAAATAATATCGAGAAGAGCTTGATCTAAACAGTTTTTGATAAATGCTGACAGGAACAGCTTTATGAAAAATTGAACGGATCAAAGACTTTCCGGATATTATTTTGAGCCGATCTCTTACGGGTACCCTTAAAAACACGTTTTAAACACATTGAACGGTTCAGATCATCATAATTTGATCAAGAAGTAGGAGGTCCACACCGTAGCAAAATAGGGGATCCCTTATTAGAAGCTCACTCATACATATATAGTCCGCGCTTCTAATGAGGGATCCTTTATTTTGATGATCTGAACCGTTCATTATGTTTAAAACATGTTTTTAAGGGTACCTGCAAGAAATCGGCTCGAAATAATATCGAGAAGAGCTTGATCTAAACAGTTTTTGATAAATGCTGACAGGAACAGCTTTATGAAAAATTGAACGGATCAAAGACTTTCCGGATATTATTTTGAGCCGATCTCTTACGGGTACCCTTAAAAACACGTTTTAAACACATTGAACGGTTCAGATCATCATAATTTGATCAAGAAGTAGGAGGTCCACACCGTAGCAAAATAGGGGATCCCTTATTAGAAGCTCACTCATACATATATAGTCCGCGCTTCTAATGAGGGATCCTTTATTTTGATGATCTGAACCGTTCATTATGTTTAAAACATGTTTTTAAGGGTACCTGCAAGAAATCGGCTCGAAATAATATCGAGAAGAGAGCTTGATCTAAACAGTTTTTGATAAATGCTGACAGGAACAGCTTTATGAAAAATTGAACGGATCAAAGACTTTCCGGATATTATTTTGAGCCGATCTCTTACGGGTACCCTTAAAAACACGTTTTAAACACATTGAACGGTTCAGATCATCATAATTTGATCAAGAAGTAGGAGGTCCACACCGTAGCAAAATAGGGGATCCCTTATTAGAAGCTCACTCATACATATATAGTCCGCGCTTCTTATGAGGGATCCTTTATTTTGATGATCTGAACCGTTCATTATGTTTAAAACATGTTTTTAAGGGTACCTGCAAGAAATCGGCTCGAAATAATATCGAGAAGAGCTTGATCTAAACAGTTTTTGATAAATGCTGACAGGAACAGCTTTATGAAAAATTGAACGGATCAAAGACTTTCCGGATATTATTTTGAGCCGATCTCTTACGGGTACCCTTAAAAACACGTTTTAAACACATTGAACGGTTCAGATCATCATAATTTGATCAAGAAGTAGGAGGTCCACACCGTAGCAAAATAGGGGATCCCTTATTAGAAGCTCACTCATACATATATAGTCCGCGCTTCTAATGAGGGATCCTTTATTTTGATGATCTGAACCGTTCATTATGTTTAAAACATGTTTTTAAGGGTACCTGCAAGAAATCGGCTCGAAATAATATCGAGAAGAGAGCTTGATCTAAACAGTTTTTGATAAATGCTGACAGGAACAGCTTTATGAAAAATTGAACGGATCAAAGACTTTCCGGATATTATTTTGAGCCGATCTCTTACGGGTACCCTTAAAAACACGTTTTAAACACATTGAACGGTTCAGATCATCATAATTTGATCAAGAAGTAGGAGGTCCACACCGTAGCAAAATAGGGGATCCCTTATTAGAAGCTCACTCATACATATATAGTCCGCGCTTCTAATGAGGGATCCTTTATTTTGATGATCTGAACCGTTCATTATGTTTAAAACATGTTTTTAAGGGTACCTGCAAGAAATCGGCTCGAAATAATATCGAGAAGAGAGCTTGATCTAAACAGTTTTTGATAAATGCTGACAGGAACAGCTTTATGAAAAATTGAACGGATCAAAGACTTTCCGGATATTATTTTGAGCCGATCTCTTACGGGTACCCTTAAAAACACGTTTTAAACACATTGAACGGTTCAGATCATCATAATTTGATCAAGAAGTAGGAGGTCCACACCGTAGCAAAATAGGGGATCCCTTATTAGAAGCTCACTCATACATATATAGTCCGCGCTTCTAATGAGGGATCCTTTATTTTGATGATCTGAACCGTTCATTATGTTTAAAACATGTTTTTAAGGGTACCTGCAAGAAATCGGCTCGAAATAATATCGAGAAGAGCTTGATCTAAACAGTTTTTGATAAATGCTGACAGGAACAGCTTTATGAAAAATTGAACGGATCAAAGACTTTCCGGATATTATTTTGAGCCGATCTCTTACGGGTACCCTTAAAAACACGTTTTAAACACATTGAACGGTTCAGATCATCATAATTTGATCAAGAAGTAGGAGGTCCACACCGTAGCAAAATAGGGGATCCCTTATTAGAAGCTCACTCATACATATATAGTCCGCGCTTCTAATGAGGGATCCTTTATTTTGATGATCTGAACCGTTCATTATGTTTAAAACATGTTTTTAAGGGTACCTGCAAGAAATCGGCTCGAAATAATATCGAGAAGAGCTTGATCTAAACAGTTTTTGATAAATGCTGACAGGAACAGCTTTATGAAAAATTGAACGGATCAAAGACTTTCCGGATATTATTTTGAGCCGATCTCTTACGGGTACCCTTAAAAACACGTTTTAAACACATTGAACGGTTCAGATCATCATAATTTGATCAAGAAGTAGGAGGTCCACACCGTAGCAAAATAGGGGATCCCTTATTAGAAGCTCACTCATACATATATAGTCCGCGCTTCTAATGAGGGATCCTTTATTTTGATGATCTGAACCGTTCATTATGTTTAAAACATGTTTTTAAGGGTACCTGCAAGAAATCGGCTCGAAATAATATCGAGAAGAGCTTGATCTAAACAGTTTTTGATAAATGCTGACAGGAACAGCTTTATGAAAAATTGAACGGATCAAAGACTTTCCGGATATTATTTTGAGCCGATCTCTTACGGGTACCCTTAAAAACACGTTTTAAACACATTGAACGGTTCAGATCATCATAATTTGATCAAGAAGTAGGAGGTCCACACCGTAGCAAAATAGGGGATCCCTTATTAGAAGCTCACTCATACATATATAGTCCGCGCTTCTAATGAGGGATCCTTTATTTTGATGATCTGAACCGTTCGTTATGTTTAAAACATGTTTTTAAGGGTACCTGCAAGAAATCGGCCCGAAATAATATCGAGAAGAGCTTGATCTAAACAGTTTTTGATAAATGCTGACAGGAACAGCTTTATGAAAAATTGAACGGATCAAAGACTTTCCGGATATTATTTTGAGCCGATCTCTTACGGGTACCCTTAAAAACACGTTTTAAACACATTGAACGGTTCAGATCATCATAATTTGATCAAGAAGTAGGAGGTCCACACCGTAGCAAAATAGGGGATCCCTTATTAGAAGCTCACTCATACATATATAGTCCGCGCTTCTAATGAGGGATCCTTTATTTTGATGATCTGAACCGTTCATTATGTTTAAAACATGTTTTTAAGGGTACCTGCAAGAAATGGGCTCGAAATAATATCGAGAAGAGCTTGATCTAAACAGTTTTTGATAAATGCTGACAGGAACAGCTTTATGAAAAATTGAACGGATCAAAGACTTTCCGGATATTATTTTGAGCCGATCTCTTACGGGTACCCTTAAAAACACGTTTTAAACACATTGAACGGTTCAGATCATCATAATTTGATCAAGAAGTAGGAGGTCCACACCGTAGCAAAATAGGGGATCCCTTATTAGAAGCTCACTCATACATATATAGTCCGCGCTTCTAATGAGGCATCCTTTGTTTTGATGATCTGAACCGTTCATTATGTTTAAAACATGTTTTTAAGGGTACCTGCAAGAAATCGGCTCGAAATAATATCGAGAAGAGAGCTTGATCTAAACAGTTTTTGATAAATGCTGACAGGAACAGCTTTATGAAAAATTGAACGGATCAAAGACTTTCCGGATATTATGTTGAGCCGATCTCTTACGGGTACCCTTAAAAACACGTTTTAAACACATTGAACGGTTCAGATCATCATAATTTGATCAAGAAGTAGGAGGTCCACACCGTAGCAAAATAGGGGATCCCTTATTAGAAGCTCACTCATACATATATAGTCCGCGCTTCTAATGAGGGATCCTTTATTTTGATGATCTGAACCGTTCATTATGTTTAAAACATGTTTTTAAGGGTACCTGCAAGAAATGGGCTCGAAATAATATCGAGAAGAGCTTGATCTAAACAGTTTTTGATAAATGCTGACAGGAACAGCTTTATGAAAAATTGAACGGATCAAAGACTTTCCGGATATTATTTTGAGCCGATCTCTTACGGGTACCCTTAAAAACACGTTTTAAACACATTGAACGGTTCAGATCATCATAATTTGATCAAGAAGTAGGAGGTCCACACCGTAGCAAAATAGGGGATCCCTTATTAGAAGCTCACTCATACATATATAGTCCGCGCTTCTAATGAGGGATCCTTTATTTTGATGATCTGAACCGTTCATTAAGTTTAAAACATGTTTTTAAGGGTACCTGCAAGAAATCGGCTCGAAATAATATCGAGAAGAGCTTGATCTAAACAGTTTTTGATAAATGCTGACAGGAACAGCTTTATGAAAAATTGAACGGATCAAAGACTTTCCGGATATTATTTTGAGCCGATCTCTTACGGGTACCCTTAAAAACACGTTTTAAACACATTGAACGGTTCAGATCATCATAATTTGATCAAGAAGTAGGAGGTCCACACCGTAGCAAAATAGGGGATCCCTTATTTGAAGCTCACTCATACATATATAGTCCGCGCTTCTAATGAGGGATCCTTTATTTTGATGATCTGAACCGTTCATTATGTTTAAAACATGTTTTTAAGGGTACCTGCAAGAAATCGGCTCGAAATAATATCGAGAAGAGCTTGATCTAAACAGTTTTTGATAAATGCTGACAGGAACAGCTTTATGAAAAATTGAACGGATCAAAGACTTTCCGGATATTATTTTGAGCCGATCTCTTACGGGTACCCTTAAAAACACGTTTTAAACACATTGAACGGTTCAGATCATCATAATTTGATCAAGAAGTAGGAGGTCCACACCGTAGCAAAATAGGGGATCCCTTATTAGAAGCTCACTCATACATATATAGTCCGCGCTTCTAATGAGGCATCCTTTGTTTTGATGATCTGAACCGTTCATTATGTTTAAAACATGTTTTTAAGGGTACCTGCAAGAAATCGGCTCGAAATAATATCGAGAAGAGAGCTTGATCTAAACAGTTTTTGATAAATGCTGACAGGAACAGCTTTATGAAAAATTGAACGGATCAAAGACTTTCCGGATATTATTTTGAGCCGATCTCTTACGGGTACCCTTAAAAACACGTTTTAAACACATTGAACGGTTCAGATCATCATAATTTGATCAAGAAGTAGGAGGTCCACACCGTAGCAAAATAGGGGATCCCTTATTAGAAGCTCACTCATACATATATAGTCCGCGCTTCTAATGAGGGATCCTTTATTTTGATGATCTGAACCGTTCATTATGTTTAAAACATGTTTTTAAGGGTACCTGCAAGAAATCGGCTCGAAATAATATCGAGAAGAGCTTGATCTAAACAGTTTTTGATAAATGCTGACAGGAACAGCTTTATGAAAAATTGAACGGATCAAAGACTTTCCGGATATTATTTTGAGCCGATCTCTTACGGGTACCCTTAAAAACACGTTTTAAACACATTGAACGGTTCAGATCATCATAATTTGATCAAGAAGTAGGAGGTCCACACCGTAGCAAAATAGGGGATCCCTTATTAGAAGCTCACTCATACATATATAGTCCGCGCTTCTAATGAGGGATCCTTTATTTTGATGATCTGAACCGTTCATTATGTTTAAAACATGTTTTTAAGGGTACCTGCAAGAAATCGGCTCGAAATAATATCGAGAAGAGCTTGATCTAAACAGTGTTTGATAAATGCTGACAGGAACAGCTTTATGAAAAATTGAACGGATCAAAGACTTTCCGGATATTATTTTGAGCCGATCTCTTACGGGTACCCTTAAAAACACGTTTTAAACACATTGAACGGTTCAGATCATCATAATTTGATCAAGAAGTAGGAGGTCCACACCGTAGCAAAATAGGGGATCCCTTATTAGAAGCTCACTCATACATATATAGTCCGCGCTTCTAATGAGGGATCCTTTATTTTGATGATCTGAACCGTTCATTATGTTTAAAACATGTTTTTAAGGGTACCTGCAAGAAATCGGCTCGAAATAATATCGAGAAGAGAGCTTGATCTAAACAGTTTTTGATAAATGCTGACAGGAATAGCTTTATGAAAAATTGAACGGATCAAAGACTTTCCGGATATTATTTTGAGCCGATCTCTTACGGGTACCCTTAAAAACGCGTTTTAAACACATTGAACGGTTCAGATCATCATAATTTGATCAAGAAGTAGGAGGTCCACACCGTAGCAAAATAGGGGATCCCTTATTAGAAGCTCACT
The DNA here is from genome assembly GCA_019985065.2 of Arctostaphylos glauca. Taxonomy (NCBI): domain Eukaryota; kingdom Viridiplantae; phylum Streptophyta; class Magnoliopsida; order Ericales; family Ericaceae; genus Arctostaphylos; species Arctostaphylos glauca. Next base: position 199,497 of record JAHSPW020000049.1, on the reverse strand, counting down.
CATACATATATAGTCCGCGCTTCTAATGAGGGATCCTTTATTTTGATGATCTGAACCGTTCATTAAGTTTAAAACATGTTTTTAAGGGTACCTGCAAGAAATCGGCTCGAAATAATATCGAGAAGAGCTTGATCTAAACAGTTTTTGATAAATGCTGACAGGAACAGCTTTATGAAAAATTGAACGGATCAAAGACTTTCCGGATATTATTTTGAGCCGATCTCTTACGGGTACCCTTAAAAACACGTTTTAAACACATTGAACGGTTCAGATCATCATAATTTGATCAAGAAGTAGGAGGTCCACACCGTAGCAAAATAGGGGATCCCTTATTAGAAGCTCACTCATACATATATAGTCCGCGCTTCTAATGAGGGATCCTTTATTTTGATGATCTGAACCGTTCATTATGTTTAAAACATGTTTTTAAGGGTACCTGCAAGAAATCGGCTCGAAATAATATCGAGAAGAGCTTGATCTAAACAGTTTTTGATAAATGCTGACAGGAACAGCTTTATGAAAAATTGAACGGATCAAAGACTTTCCGGATATTATTTTGAGCCGATCTCTTACGGGTACCCTTAAAAACACGTTTTAAACACATTGAACGGTTCAGATCATCATAATTTGATCAAGAAGTAGGAGGTCCACACCGTAGCAAAATAGGGGATCCCTTATTAGAAGCTCACTCATACATATATAGTCCGCGCTTCTAATGAGGCATCCTTTATTTTGATGATCTGAACCGTTCATTATGTTTAAAACATGTTTTTAAGGGTACCTGCAAGAAATCGGCTCGAAATAATATCGAGAAGAGAGCTTGATCTAAACAGTTTTTGATAAATGCTGACAGGAACAGCTTTATGAAAAATTGAACGGATCAAAGACTTTCCAGATATTATTTTGAGCCGATCTCTTACGGGTACCCTTAAAAACACGTTTTAAACACATTGAACGGTTCAGATCATCATAATTTGATCAAGAAGTAGGAGGTCCACACCGTAGCAAAATAGGGGATCCCTTATTAGAAGCTCACTCATACATATATAGTCCGCGCTTCTAATGAGGGATCCTTTATTTTGATGATCTGAACCGTTCATTATGTTTAAAACATGTTTTTAAGGGTACCTGCAAGAAATCGGCTCGAAATAATATCGAGAAGAGCTTGATCTAAACAGTTTTTGATAAATGCTGACAGGAACAGCTTTATGAAAAATTGAACGGATCAAAGACTTTCCGGATATTATTTTGAGCCGATCTCTTACGGGTACCCTTAAAAACACGTTTTAAACACATTGAACGGTTCAGATCATCATAATTTGATCAAGAAGTAGGAGGTCCACACCGTAGCAAAATAGGGGATCCCTTATTTGAAGCTCACTCATACATATATAGTCCGCGCTTCTAATGAGGGATCCTTTATTTTGATGATCTGAACCGTTCATTATGTTTAAAACATGTTTTTAAGGGTACCTGCAAGAAATCGGCTCGAAATAATATCGAGAAGAGCTTGATCTAAACAGTTTTTGATAAATGCTGACAGGAACAGCTTTATGAAAAATTGAACGGATCAAAGACTTTCCGGATATTATTTTGAGCCGATCTCTTACGGGTACCCTTAAAAACACGTTTTAAACACATTGAACGGTTCAGATCATCATAATTTGATCAAGAAGTAGGAGGTCCACACCGTAGCAAAATAGGGGATCCCTTATTAGAAGCTCACTCATACATATATAGTCCGCGCTTCTAATGAGGCATCCTTTGTTTTGATGATCTGAACCGTTCATTATGTTTAAAACATGTTTTTAAGGGTACCTGCAAGAAATCGGCTCGAAATAATATCGAGAAGAGAGCTTGATCTAAACAGTTTTTGATAAATGCTGACAGGAACAGCTTTATGAAAAATTGAACGGATCAAAGACTTTCCGGATATTATTTTGAGCCGATCTCTTACGGGTACCCTTAAAAACACGTTTTAAACACATTGAACGGTTCAGATCATCATAATTTGATCAAGAAGTAGGAGGTCCACACCGTAGCAAAATAGGGGATCCCTTATTAGAAGCTCACTCATACATATATAGTCCGCGCTTCTAATGAGGGATCCTTTATTTTGATGATCTGAACCGTTCATTATGTTTAAAACATGTTTTTAAGGGTACCTGCAAGAAATCGGCTCGAAATAATATCGAGAAGAGCTTGATCTAAACAGTTTTTGATAAATGCTGACAGGAACAGCTTTATGAAAAATTGAACGGATCAAAGACTTTCCGGATATTATTTTGAGCCGATCTCTTACGGGTACCCTTAAAAACACGTTTTAAACACATTGAACGGTTCAGATCATCATAATTTGATCAAGAAGTAGGAGGTCCACACCGTAGCAAAATAGGGGATCCCTTATTAGAAGCTCACTCATACATATATAGTCCGCGCTTCTAATGAGGGATCCTTTATTTTGATGATCTGAACCGTTCATTATGTTTAAAACATGTTTTTAAGGGTACCTGCAAGAAATCGGCTCGAAATAATATCGAGAAGAGCTTGATCTAAACAGTTTTTGATAAATGCTGACAGGAACAGCTTTATGAAAAATTGAACGGATCAAAGACTTTCCGGATATTATTTTGAGCCGATCTCTTACGGGTACCCTTAAAAACACGTTTTAAACACATTGAACGGTTCAGATCATCATAATTTGATCAAGAAGTAGGAGGTCCACACCGTAGCAAAATAGGGGATCCCTTATTAGAAGCTCACTCATACATATATAGTCCGCGCTTCTAATGAGGGATCCTTTATTTTGATGATCTGAACCGTTCATTATGTTTAAAACATGTTTTTAAGGGTACCTGCAAGAAATCGGCTCGAAATAATATCGAGAAGAGAGCTTGATCTAAACAGTTTTTGATAAATGCTGACAGGAACAGCTTTATGAAAAATTGAACGGATCAAAGACTTTCCGGATATTATTTTGAGCCGATCTCTTACGGGTACCCTTAAAAACGCGTTTTAAACACATTGAACGGTTCAGATCATCATAATTTGATCAAGAAGTAGGAGGTCCACACCGTAGCAAAATAGGGGATCCCTTATTAGAAGCTCACTCATACATATATAGTCCGCGCTTCTAATGAGGGATCCTTTATTTTGATGATCTGAACCGTTCATTATGTTTAAAACATGTTTTTAAGGGTACCTGCAAGAAATCGGCTCGAAATAATATCGAGAAGAGCTTGATCTAAACAGTTTTTGATAAATGCTGACAGGAACAGCTTTATGAAAAATTGAACGGATCAAAGACTTTCCGGATATTATTTTGAGCCGATCTCTTACGGGTACCCTTAAAAACACGTTTTAAACACATTGAACGGTTCAGATCATCATAATTTGATCAAGAAGTAGGAGGTCCACACCGTAGCAAAATAGGGGATCCCTTATTAGAAGCTCACTCATACATATATAGTCCGCGCTTCTAATGAGGGATCCTTTATTTTGATGATCTGAACCGTTCATTATGTTTAAAACATGTTTTTAAGGGTACCTGCAAGAAATCGGCTCGAAATAATATCGAGAAGAGCTTGATCTAAACAGTTTTTGATAAATGCTGACAGGAACAGCTTTATGAAAAATTGAACGGATCAAAGACTTTCCGGATATTATTTTGAGCCGATCTCTTACGGGTACCCTTAAAAACACGTTTTAAACACATTGAACGGTTCAGATCATCATAATTTGATCAAGAAGTAGGAGGTCCACACCGTAGCAAAATAGGGGATCCCTTATTAGAAGCTCACTCATACATATATAGTCCGCGCTTCTAATGAGGCATCCTTTATTTTGATGATCTGAACCGTTCATTATGTTTAAAACATGTTTTTAAGGGTACCTGCAAGAAATCGGCTCGAAATAATATCGAGAAGAGAGCTTGATCTAAACAGTTTTTGATAAATGCTGACAGGAACAGCTTTATGAAAAATTGAACGGATCAAAGACTTTCCAGATATTATTTTGAGCCGATCTCTTACGGGTACCCTTAAAAACACGTTTTAAACACATTGAACGGTTCAGATCATCATAATTTGATCAAGAAGTAGGAGGTCCACACCGTAGCAAAATAGGGGATCCCTTATTAGAAGCTCACTCATACATATATAGTCCGCGCTTCTAATGAGGGATCCTTTATTTTGATGATCTGAACCGTTCATTATGTTTAAAACATGTTTTTAAGGGTACCTGCAAGAAATCGGCTCGAAATAATATCGAGAAGAGCTTGATCTAAACAGTTTTTGATAAATGCTGACAGGAACAGCTTTATGAAAAATTGAACGGATCAAAGACTTTCCGGATATTATTTTGAGCCGATCTCTTACGGGTACCCTTAAAAACACGTTTTAAACACATTGAACGGTTCAGATCATCATAATTTGATCAAGAAGTAGGAGGTCCACACCGTAGCAAAATAGGGGATCCCTTATTAGAAGCTCACTCATACATATATAGTCCGCGCTTCTTATGAGGGATCCTTTATTTTGATGATCTGAACCGTTCATTATGTTTAAAACATGTTTTTAAGGGTACCTGCAAGAAATCGGCTCGAAATAATATCGAGAAGAGCTTGATCTAAACAGTTTTTGATAAATGCTGACAGGAACAGCTTTATGAAAAATTGAACGGATCAAAGACTTTCCGGATATTATTTTGAGCCGATCTCTTACGGGCACCCTTAAAAACACGTTTTAAACACATTGAACGGTTCAGATCATCATAATTTGATCAAGAAGTAGGAGGTCCACACCGTAGCAAAATAGGGGATCTCTTATTAGAAGCTCACTCATACATATATAGTCCGCGCTTCTAATGAGGGATCCTTTATTTTGATGATCTGAACCGTTCATTATGTTTAAAACATGTTTTTAAGGGTACCTGCAAGAAATCGGCTCGAAATAATATCGAGAAGAGAGCTTGATCTAAACAGTTTTTGATAAATGCTGACAGGAACAGCTTTATGAAAAATTGAACGGATCAAAGACTTTCCGGATATTATTTTGAGCCGATCTCTTACGGGTACCCTTAAAAACACGTTTTAAACACATTGAACGGTTCAGATCATCATAATTTGATCAAGAAGTAGGAGGTCCACACCGTAGCAAAATAGGGGATCCCTTATTAGAAGCTCACTCATACATATATAGTCCGCGCTTCTAATGAGGGATCCTTTATTTTGATGATCTGAACCGTTCATTATGTTTAAAACATGTTTTTAAGGGTACCTGCAAGAAATCGGCTCGAAATAATATCGAGAAGAGCTTGATCTAAACAGTTTTTGATAAATGCTGACAGGAACAGCTTTATGAAAAATTGAACGGATCAAAGACTTTCCGGATATTATTTTGAGCCGATCTCTTACGGGTACCCTTAAAAACACGTTTTAAACACATTGAACGGTTCAGATCATCATAATTTGATCAAGAAGTAGGAGGTCCACACCGTAGCAAAATAGGGGATCCCTTATTAGAAGCTCACTCATACATATATAGTCCGCGCTTCTTATGAGGGATCCTTTATTTTGATGATCTGAACCGTTCATTATGTTTAAAACATGTTTTTAAGGGTACCTGCAAGAAATCGGCTCGAAATAATATCGAGAAGAGCTTGATCTAAACAGTTTTTGATAAATGCTGACAGGAACAGCTTTATGAAAAATTGAACGGATCAAAGACTTTCCGGATATTATTTTGAGCCGATCTCTTACGGGTACCCTTAAAAACACGTTTTAAACACATTGAACGGTTCAGATCATCATAATTTGATCAAGAAGTAGGAGGTCCACACCGTAGCAAAATAGGGGATCCCTTATTAGAAGCTCACTCATACATATATAGTCCGCGCTTCTAATGAGGGATCCTTTATTTTGATGATCTGAACCGTTCATTATGTTTAAAACATGTTTTTAAGGGTACCTGCAAGAAATCGGCTCGAAATAATATCGAGAAGAGAGCTTGATCTAAACAGTTTTTGATAAATGCTGACAGGAACAGCTTTATGAAAAATTGAACGGATCAAAGACTTTCCGGATATTATTTTGAGCCGATCTCTTACGGGTACCCTTAAAAACACGTTTTAAACACATTGAACGGTTCAGATCATCATAATTTGATCAAGAAGTAGGAGGTCCACACCGTAGCAAAATAGGGGATCCCTTATTAGAAGCTCACTCATACATATATAGTCCGCGCTTCTAATGAGGGATCCTTTATTTTGATGATCTGAACCGTTCATTATGTTTAAAACATGTTTTTAAGGGTACCTGCAAGAAATCGGCTCGAAATAATATCGAGAAGAGAGCTTGATCTAAACAGTTTTTGATAAATGCTGACAGGAACAGCTTTATGAAAAATTGAACGGATCAAAGACTTTCCGGATATTATTTTGAGCCGATCTCTTACGGGTACCCATAAAAACACGTTTTAAACACATTGAACGGTTCAGATCATCATAATTTGATCAAGAAGTAGGAGGTCCACACCGTAGCAAAATAGGGGATCCCTTATTAGAAGCTCACTCATACATATATAGTCCGCGCTTCTAATGAGGGATCCTTTATTTTGATGATCTGAACCGTTCATTATGTTTAAAACATGTTTTTAAGGGTACCTGCAAGAAATCGGCTCGAAATAATATCGAGAAGAGCTTGATCTAAACAGTTTTTGATAAATGCTGACAGGAACAGCTTTATGAAAAATTGAACGGATCAAAGACTTTCCGGATATTATTTTGAGCCGATCTCTTACGGGTACCCTTAAAAACACGTTTTAAACACATTGAACGGTTCAGATCATCATAATTTGATCAAGAAGTAGGAGGTCCACACCGTAGCAAAATAGGGGATCCCTTATTAGAAGCTCACTCATACATATATAGTCCGCGCTTCTAATGAGGGATCCTTTATTTTGATGATCTGAACCGTTCATTATGTTTAAAACATGTTTTTAAGGGTACCTGCAAGAAATCGGCTCGAAATAATATCGAGAAGAGCTTGATCTAAACAGTTTTTGATAAATGCTGACAGGAACAGCTTTATGAAAAATTGAACGGATCAAAGACTTTCCGGATATTATTTTGAGCCGATCTCTTACGGGTACCCTTAAAAACACGTTTTAAACACATTGAACGGTTCAGATCATCATAATTTGATCAAGAAGTAGGAGGTCCACACCGTAGCAAAATAGGGGATCCCTTATTAGAAGCTCACTCATACATATATAGTCCGCGCTTCTAATGAGGGATCCTTTATTTTGATGATCTGAACCGTTCATTATGTTTAAAACATGTTTTTAAGGGTACCTGCAAGAAATCGGCTCGAAATAATATCGAGAAGAGCTTGATCTAAACAGTTTTTGATAAATGCTGACAGGAACAGCTTTATGAAAAATTGAACGGATCAAAGACTTTCCGGATATTATTTTGAGCCGATCTCTTACGGGTACCCTTAAAAACACGTTTTAAACACATTGAACGGTTCAGATCATCATAATTTGATCAAGAAGTAGGAGGTCCACACCGTAGCAAAATAGGGGATCCCTTATTAGAAGCTCACTCATACATATATAGTCCGCGCTTCTAATGAGGCATCCTTTATTTTGATGATCTGAACCGTTCATTATGTTTAAAACATGTTTTTAAGGGTACCTGCAAGAAATCGGCTCGAAATAATATCGAGAAGAGAGCCTGATCTAAACAGTTTTTGATAAATGCTGACAGGAACAGCTTTATGAAAAATTGAACGGATCAAAGACTTTCCGGATATTATTTTGAGCCGATCTCTTACGGGTACCCTTAAAAACACGTTTTAAACACATTGAACGGTTCAGATCATCATAATTTGATCAAGAAGTAGGAGGTCCACACCGTAGCAAAATAGGGGATCCCTTATTAGAAGCTCACTCATACATATATAGTCCGCGCTTCTAATGAGGGATCCTTTATTTTGATGATCTGAACCGTTCATTATGTTTAAAACATGTTTTTAAGGGTACCTGCAAGAAATCGGCTCGAAATAATATCGAGAAGAGCTTGATCTAAACAGTTTTTGATAAATGCTGACAGGAACAGCTTTATGAAAAATTGAACGGATCAAAGACTTTCCGGATATTATTTTGAGCCGATCTCTTACGGGTACCCTTAAAAACACGTTTTAAACACATTGAACGGTTCAGATCATCATAATTTGATCAAGAAGTAGGAGGTCCACACCGTAGCAAAATAGGGGATCCCTTATTAGAAGCTCACTCATACATATATAGTCCGCGCTTCTAATGAGGGATCCTTTATTTTGATGATCTGAACCGTTCATTATGTTTAAAACATGTTTTTAAGGGTACCTGCAAGAAATCGGCTCGAAATAATATCGAGAAGAGCTTGATCTAAACAGTTTTTGATAAATGCTGACAGGAACAGCTTTATGAAAAATTGAACGGATCAAAGACTTTCCGGATATTATTTTGAGCCGATCTCTTACGGGTACCCTTAAAAACACGTTTTAAACACATTGAACGGTTCAGATCATCATAATTTGATCAAGAAGTAGGAGGTCCACACCGTAGCAAAATAGGGGATCCCTTATTAGAAGCTCACTCATACATATATAGTCCGCGCTTCTAATGAGGGATCCTTTATTTTGATGATCTGAACCGTTCATTATGTTTAAAACATGTTTTTAAGGGTACCTGCAAGAAATCGGCTCGAAATAATATCGAGAAGAGAGCTTGATCTAAACAGTTTTTGATAAATGCTGACAGGAACAGCTGACAGGAACAGCTTTATGAAAAATTGAACGGATCAAAGACTTTCCGGATATTATTTTGAGCCGATCTCTTACGGGTACCCTTAAAAACACGTTTTAAACACATTGAACGGTTCAGATCATCATAATTTGATCAAGAAGTAGGAGGTCCACACCGTAGCAAAATAGGGGATCCCTTATTAGAAGCTCACTCATACATATATAGTCCGCGCTTCTAATGAGGGATCCTTTATTTTGATGATCTGAACCGTTCATTATGTTTAAAACATGTTTTTAAGGGTACCTGCAAGAAATCGGCTCGAAATAATATCGAGAAGAGCTTGATCTAAACAGTTTTTGATAAATGCTGACAGGAACAGCTTTATGAAAAATTGAACGGATCAAAGACTTTCCGGATATTATTTTGAGCCGATCTCTTACGGGTACCCTTAAAAACACGTTTTAAACACATTGAACGGTTCAGATCATCATAATTTGATCAAGAAGTAGGAGGTCCACACCGTAGCAAAATAGGGGATCCCTTATTAGAAGCTCACTCATACATATATAGTCCGCGCTTCTTATGAGGGATCCTTTATTTTGATGATCTGAACCGTTCATTATGTTTAAAACATGTTTTTAAGGGTACCTGCAAGAAATCGGCTCGAAATAATATCGAGAAGAGCTTGATCTAAACAGTTTTTGATAAATGCTGACAGGAACAGCTTTATGAAAAATTGAACGGATCAAAGACTTTCCGGATATTATTTTGAGCCGATCTCTTACGGGTACCCTTAAAAACACGTTTTAAACACATTGAACGGTTCAGATCATCATAATTTGATCAAGAAGTAGGAGGTCCACACCGTAGCAAAATAGGGGATCCCTTATTAGAAGCTCACTCATACATATATAGTCCGCGCTTCTAATGAGGGATCCTTTATTTTGATGATCTGAACCGTTCATTATGTTTAAAACATGTTTTTAAGGGTACCTGCAAGAAATCGGCTCGAAATAATATCGAGAAGAGAGCTTGATCTAAACAGTTTTTGATAAATGCTGACAGGAACAGCTTTATGAAAAATTGAACGGATCAAAGACTTTCCGGATATTATTTTGAGCCGATCTCTTACGGGTACCCTTAAAAACACGTTTTAAACACATTGAACGGTTCAGATCATCATAATTTGATCAAGAAGTAGGAGGTCCACACCGTAGCAAAATAGGGGATCCCTTATTAGAAGCTCACTCATACATATATAGTCCGCGCTTCTAATGAGGGATCCTTTATTTTGATGATCTGAACCGTTCATTATGTTTAAAACATGTTTTTAAGGGTACCTGCAAGAAATCGGCTCGAAATAATATCGAGAAGAGCTTGATCTAAACAGTTTTTGATAAATGCTGACAGGAACAGCTTTTTGAAAAATTGAACAGATCAAAGACTTTCAGGATATTATTTTGAGCCGATCTCTTACGGGTACCCTTAAAAACACGTTTTAAACACATTGAACGGTTCAGATCATCATAATTTGATCAAGAAGTAGGAGGTCCACACCGTAGCAAAATAGGGGATCCCTTATTAGAAGCTCACTCATACCTATATAGTCCGCGCTTCTAATGAGGGATCCTTTATTTTGATGATCTGAACCGTTCATTATGTTTAAAACATGTTTTTAAGGGTACCTGCAAGAAATCGGCTCGAAATAATATCGAGAAGAGCTTGATCTAAACAGTTTTTGATAAATGCTGACAGGAACAGCTTTATGAAAAATTGAACGGATCAAAGACTTTCCGGATATTATTTTGAGCCGATCTCTTACGGGTACCCTTAAAAACACGTTTTAAACACATTGAACGGTTCAGATCATCATAATTTGATCAAGAAGTAGGAGGTCCACACCGTAGCAAAATAGGGGATCCCTTATTAGAAGCTCACTCATACATATATAGTCCGCGCTTCTAATGAGGGATCCTTTATTTTGATGATCTGAACCGTTCATTATGTTTAAAACATGTTTTTAAGGGTACCTGCAAGAAATCGGCTCGAAATAATATCGAGAAGAGAGCTTGATCTAAACAGTTTTTGATAAATGCTGACAGGAACAGCTTTATGAAAAATTGAACGGATCAAAGACTTTCCGGATATTATTTTGAGCCGATCTCTTACGGGTACCCTTAAAAACACGTTTTAAACACATTGAACGGTTCAGATCATCATAATTTGATCAAGAAGTAGGAGGTCCACACCGTAGCAAAATAGGGGATCCCTTATTAGAAGCTCACTCATACATATATAGTCCGCGCTTCTAATGAGGGATCCTTTATTTTGATGATCTGAACCGTTCATTATGTTTAAAACATGTTTTTAAGGGTACCTGCAAGAAATCGGCTCGAAATAATATCGAGAAGAGCTTGATCTAAACAGTTTTTGATAAATGCTGACAGGAACAGCTTTATGAAAAATTGAACGGATCAAAGACTTTCCGGATATTATTTTGAGCCGATCTCTTACGGGTACCCTTAAAAACACGTTTTAAACACATTGAACGGTTCAGATCATCATAATTTGATCAAGAAGTAGGAGGTCCACACCGTAGCAAAATAGGGGATCCCTTATTAGAAGCTCACTCATACATATATAGTCCGCGCTTCTAATGAGGGATCCTTTATTTTGATGATCTGAACCGTTCATTATGTTTAAAACATGTTTTTAAGGGTACCTGCAAGAAATCGGCTCGAAATAATATCGAGAAGAGCTTGATCTAAACAGTTTTTGATAAATGCTGACAGGAACAGCTTTATGAAAAATTGAACGGATCAAAGACTTTCCGGATATTATTTTGAGCCGATCTCTTACGGGTACCCTTAAAAACACGTTTTAAACACATTGAACGGTTCAGATCATCATAATTTGATCAAGAAGTAGGAGGTCCACACCGTAGCAAAATAGGGGATCCCTTATTAGAAGCTCACTCATACATATATAGTCCGCGCTTCTAATGAGGGATCCTTTATTTTGATGATCTGAACCGTTCATTATGTTTAAAACATGTTTTTAAGGGTACCTGCAAGAAATCGGCTCGAAATAATATCGAGAAGAGCTTGATCTAAACAGTTTTTGATAAATGCTGACAGGAACAGCTTTATGAAAAATTGAACGGATCAAAGACTTTCCGGATATTATTTTGAGCCGATCTCTTACGGGTACCCTTAAAAACACGTTTTAAACACATTGAACGGTTCAGATCATCATAATTTGATCAAGAAGTAGGAGGTCCACACCGTAGCAAAATAGGGGATCCCTTATTAGAAGCTCACTCATACATATATAGTCCGCGCTTCTAATGAGGGATCCTTTATTTTGATGATCTGAACCGTTCATTATGTTTAAAACATGTTTTTAAGGGTACCTGCAAGAAATCGGCTCGAAATAATATCGAGAAGAGAGCTTGATCTAAACAGTTTTTGATAAATGCTGACAGGAACAGCTTTATGAAAAATTGAACGGATCAAAGACTTTCCGGATATTATTTTGAGCCGATCTCTTACGGGTACCCTTAAAAACACGTTTTAAACACATTGAACGGTTCAGATCATCATAATTTGATCAAGAAGTAGGAGGTCCACACCGTAGCAAAATAGGGGATCCCTTATTAGAAGCTCACTCATACATATATAGTCCGCGCTTCTAATGAGGCATCCTTTATTTTGATGATCTGAACCGTTCATTATGTTTAAAACATGTTTTTAAGGGTACCTGCAAGAAATCGGCTCGAAATAATATCGAGAAGAGAGCCTGATCTAAACAGTTTTTGATAAATGCTGACAGGAACAGCTTTATGAAAAATTGAACGGATCAAAGACTTTCCGGATATTATTTTGAGCCGATCTCTTACGGGTACCCTTAAAAACACGTTTTAAACACATTGAACGGTTCAGATCATCATAATTTGATCAAGAAGTAGGAGGTCCACACCGTAGCAAAATAGGGGATCCCTTATTAGAAGCTCACTCATACATATATAGTCCGCGCTTCTAATGAGGGATCCTTTATTTTGATGATCTGAACCGTTCATTATGTTTAAAACATGTTTTTAAGGGTACCTGCAAGAAATCGGCTCGAAATAATATCGAGAAGAGCTTGATCTAAACAGTTTTTGATAAATGCTGACAGGAACAGCTTTATGAAAAATTGAACGGATCAAAGACTTTCCGGATATTATTTTGAGCCGATCTCTTACGGGTACCCTTAAAAACACGTTTTAAACACATTGAACGGTTCAGATCATCATAATTTGATCAAGAAGTAGGAGGTCCACACCGTAGCAAAATAGGGGATCCCTTATTAGAAGCTCACTCATACATATATAGTCCGCGCTTCTAATGAGGGATCCTTTATTTTGATGATCTGAACCGTTCATTATGTTTAAAACATGTTTTTAAGGGTACCTGCAAGAAATCGGCTCGAAATAATATCGAGAAGAGCTTGATCTAAACAGTTTTTGATAAATGCTGACAGGAACAGCTTTATGAAAAATTGAACGGATCAAAGACTTTCCGGATATTATTTTGAGCCGATCTCTTACGGGTACCCTTAAAAACACGTTTTAAACACATTGAACGGTTCAGATCATCATAATTTGATCAAGAAGTAGGAGGTCCACACCGTAGCAAAATAGGGGATCCCTTATTAGAAGCTCACTCATACATATATAGTCCGCGCTTCTAATGAGGGATCCTTTATTTTGATGATCTGAACCGTTCATTATGTTTAAAACATGTTTTTAAGGGTACCTGCAAGAAATCGGCTCGAAATAATATCGAGAAGAGCTTGATCTAAACAGTTTTTGATAAATGCTGACAGGAACAGCTTTATGAAAAATTGAACGGATCAAAGACTTTCCGGATATTATTTTGAGCCGATCTCTTACGGGTACCCTTAAAAACACGTTTTAAACACATTGAACGGTTCAGATCATCATAATTTGATCAAGAAGTAGGAGGTCCACACCGTAGCAAAATAGGGGATCCCTTATTAGAAGCTCACTCATACATATATAGTCCGCGCTTCTAATGAGGGATCCTTTATTTTGATGATCTGAACCGTTCATTATGTTTAAAACATGTTTTTAAGGGTACCTGCAAGAAATCGGCTCGAAATAATATCGAGAAGAGCTTGATCTAAACAGTTTTTGATAAATGCTGACAGGAACAGCTTTATGAAAAATTGAACGGATCAAAGACTTTCCGGATATTATTTTGAGCCGATCTCTTACGGGTACCCTTAAAAACACGTTTTAAACACATTGAACGGTTCAGATCATCATAATTTGATCAAGAAGTAGGAGGTCCACACCGTAGCAAAATAGGGGATCCCTTATTAGAAGCTCACTCATACATATATAGTCCGCGCTTCTAATGAGGGATCCTTTATTTTGATGATCTGAACCGTTCATTATGTTTAAAACATGTTTTTAAGGGTACCTGCAAGAAATCGGCTCGAAATAATATCGAGAAGAGCTTGATCTAAACAGTTTTTGATAAATGCTGACAGGAACAGCTTTATGAAAAATTGAACGGATCAAAGACTTTCCGGATATTATTTTGAGCCGATCTCTTACGGGTACCCTTAAAAACACGTTTTAAACACATTGAACGGTTCAGATCATCATAATTTGATCAAGAAGTAGGAGGTCCACACCGTAGCAAAATAGGGGATCCCTTATTAGAAGCTCACTCATACATATATAGTCCGCGCTTCTAATGAGGGATCCTTTATTTTGATGATCTGAACCGTTCATTATGTTTAAAACATGTTTTTAAGGGTACCTGCAAGAAATCGGCTCGAAATAATATCGAGAAGAGCTTGATCTAAACAGTTTTTGATAAATGCTGACAGGAACAGCTTTATGAAAAATTGAACGGATCAAAGACTTTCCGGATATTATTTTGAGCCGATCTCTTACGGGTACCCTTAAAAACACGTTTTAAACACATTGAACGGTTCAGATCATCATAATTTGATCAAGAAGTAGGAGGTCCACACCGTAGCAAAATAGGGGATCCCTTATTAGAAGCTCACTCATACATATATAGTCCGCGCTTCTAATGAGGGATCCTTTATTTTGATGATCTGAACCGTTCATTATGTTTAAAACATGTTTTTAAGGGTACCTGCAAGAAATCGGCTCGAAAAAATATCGAGAAGAGAGCTTGATCTAAACAGTTTTTGATAAATGCTGACAGGAACAGCTTTATGAAAAATTGAACGGATCAAAGACTTTCCGGATATTATTTTGAGCCGATCTCTTACGGGTACCCTTAAAAACACGTTTTAAACACATTGAACGGTTCAGATCATCATAATTTGATCAAGAAGTAGGAGGTCCACACCGTAGCAAAATAGGGGATCCCTTATTAGAAGCTCACTCATACATATATAGTCCGCGCTTCTAATGAGGGATCCTTTATTTTGATGATCTGAACCGTTCATTATGTTTAAAACATGTTTTTAAGGGTACCTGCAAGAAATCGGCTCGAAATAATATCGAGAAGAGAGCTTGATCTAAACAGTTTTTGATAAATGCTGACAGGAACAGCTTTATGAAAAATTGAACGGATCAAAGACTTTCCGGATATTATTTTGAGCCGATCTCTTACGGGTACCCTTAAAAACACGTTTTAAACACATTGAACGGTTCAGATCATCATAATTTGATCAAGAAGTAGGAGGTCCACACCGTAGCAAAATAGGGGATCCCTTATTAGAAGCTCACTCATACATATATAGTCCGCGCTTCTAATGAGGGATCCTTTATTTTGATGATCTGAACCGTTCATTATGTTTAAAACATGTTTTTAAGGGTACCTGCAAGAAATCGGCTCGAAATAATATCGAGAAGAGAGCTTGATCTAAACAGTTTTTGATAAATGCTGACAGGAACAGCTTTATGAAAAATTGAACGGATCAAAGACTTTCCGGATATTATTTTGAGCCGATCTCTTACGGGTACCCTTAAAAACACGTTTTAAACACATTGAACGGTTCAGATCATCATAATTTGATCAAGAAGTAGGAGGTCCACACCGTAGCAAAATAGGGGATCCCTTATTAGAAGCTCACTCATACATATATAGTCCGCGCTTCTAATGAGGGATCCTTTATTTTGATGATCTGAACCGTTCATTATGTTTAAAACATGTTTTTAAGGGTACCTGCAAGAAATCGGCTCGAAATAATATCGAGAAGAGCTTGATCTAAACAGTTTTTGATAAATGCTGACAGGAACAGCTTTATGAAAAATTGAACGGATCAAAGACTTTCCGGATATTATTTTGAGCCGATCTCTTACGGGTACCCTTAAAAACACGTTTTAAACACATTGAACGGTTCAGATCATCATAATTTGATCAAGAAGTAGGAGGTCCACACCGTAGCAAAATAGGGGATCCCTTATTAGAAGCTCACTCATACATATATAGTCCGCGCTTCTAATGAGGGATCCTTTATTTTGATGATCTGAACCGTTCATTATGTTTAAAACATGTTTTTAAGGGTACCTGCAAGAAATCGGCTCGAAATAATATCGAGAAGAGCTTGATCTAAACAGTTTTTGATAAATGCTGACAGGAACAGCTTTATGAAAAATTGAACGGATCAAAGACTTTCCGGATATTATTTTGAGCCGATCTCTTACGGGTACCCTTAAAAACACGTTTTAAACACATTGAACGGTTCAGATCATCATAATTTGATCAAGAAGTAGGAGGTCCAAACCGTAGCAAAATAGGGGATCCCTTATTAGAAGCTCACTCATACATATATAGTCCGCGCTTCTAATGAGGGATCCTTTATTTTGATGATCTGAACCGTTCATTATGTTTAAAACATGTTTTTAAGGGTACCTGCAAGAAATCGGCTCGAAATAATATCGAGAAGAGCTTGATCTAAACAGTTTTTGATAAATGCTGACAGGAACAGCTTTATGAAAAATTGAACGGATCAAAGACTTTCCGGATATTATTTTGAGCCGATCTCTTACGGGTACCCTTAAAAACACGTTTTAAACACATTGAACGGTTCAGATCATCATAATTTGATCAAGAAGTAGGAGGTCCACACCGTAGCAAAATAGGGGATCCCTTATTAGAAACTCACTCATACATATATAGTCCGCGCTTCTAATGAGGGATCCTTTATTTTGATGATCTGAACCGTTCATTATGTTTAAAACATGTTTTTAAGGGTACCTGCAAGAAATCGGCTCGAAATAATATCGAGAAGAGAGCTTGATCTAAACAGTTTTTGATAAATGCTGACAGGAACAGCTTTATGAAAAATTGAACGGATCAAAGACTTTCCGGATATTATTTTGAGCCGATCTCTTACGGGTACCCTTAAAAACACGTTTTAAACA
This sequence comes from Arctostaphylos glauca, assembly GCA_019985065.2. Classification (NCBI taxonomy): domain Eukaryota; kingdom Viridiplantae; phylum Streptophyta; class Magnoliopsida; order Ericales; family Ericaceae; genus Arctostaphylos; species Arctostaphylos glauca. Next base: position 182,289 of record JAHSPW020000049.1, on the reverse strand, counting down.
CATTGAACGGTTCAGATCATCATAATTTGATCAAGAAGTAGGAGGTCCACACCGTAGCAAAATAGGGGATCCCTTATTAGAAGCTCACTCATACATATATAGTCCGCGCTTCTAATGAGGGATCCTTTATTTTGATGATCTGAACCGTTCATTATGTTTAAAACATGTTTTTAAGGGTACCTGCAAGAAATCGGCTCGAAATAATATCGAGAAGAGCTTGATCTAAACAGTTTTTGATAAATGCTGACAGGAACAGCTTTATGAAAAATTGAACGGATCAAAGACTTTCCGGATATTATTTTGAGCCGATCTCTTACGGGTACCCTTAAAAACACGTTTTAAACACATTGAACGGTTCAGATCATCATAATTTGATCAAGAAGTAGGAGGTCCACACCGTAGCAAAATAGGGGATCCCTTATTAGAAGCTCACTCATACATATATAGTCCGCGCTTCTAATGAGGGATCCTTTATTTTGATGATCTGAACCGTTCATTATGTTTAAAACATGTTTTTAAGGGTACCTGCAAGAAATCGGCTCGAAATAATATCGAGAAGAGCTTGATCTAAACAGTTTTTGATAAATGCTGACAGGAACAGCTTTATGAAAAATTGAACGGATCAAAGACTTTCCGGATATTATTTTGAGCCGATCTCTTACGGGTACCCTTAAAAACACGTTTTAAACACATTGAACGGTTCAGATCATCATAATTTGATCAAGAAGTAGGAGGTCCACACCGTAGCAAAATAGGGGATCCCTTATTAGAAGCTCACTCATACATATATAGTCCGCGCTTCTAATGAGGGATCCTTTATTTTGATGATCTGAACCGTTCATTATGTTTAAAACATGTTTTTAAGGGTACCTGCAAGAAATCGGCTCGAAATAATATCGAGAAGAGAGCTTGATCTAAACAGTTTTTGATAAATGCTGACAGGAACAGCTTTATGAAAAATTGAACGGATCAAAGACTTTCCGGATATTATTTTGAGCCGATCTTTTACGGGTACCCTTAAAAACACGTTTTAAACACATTGAACGGTTCAGATCATCATAATTTGATCAAGAAGTAGGAGGTCCACACCGTAGCAAAATAGGAGATCCCTTATTAGAAGCTCACTCATACATATATAGTCCGCGCTTCTAATGAGGGATCCTTTATTTTGGTGATCTGAACCGTTCATTATGTTTAAAACATGTTTTTAAGGGTACCTGCAAGAAATCGGCTCGAAATAATATCGAGAAGAGCTTGATCTAAACAGTTTTTGATAAATGCTGACAGGAACAGCTTTATGAAAAATTGAACGGATCAAAGACTTTCCGGATATTATTTTGAGCCGATCTCTTACGGGTACCCTTAAAAACACGTTTCAAACACATTGAACGGTTCAGATCATCATAATTTGATCAAGAAGTAGGAGGTCCACACCGTAGCAAAATAGGGGATCCCTTATTAGAAGCTCACTCATACATATATAGTCCGCGCTTCTAATGAGGGATCCTTTATTTTGGTGATCTGAACCGTTCATTATGTTTAAAACATGTTTTTAAGGGTACCTGCAAGAAATCGGCTCGAAATAATATCGAGAAGAGCTTGATCTAAACAGTTTTTGATAAATGCTGACAGGAACAGCTTTATGAAAAATTGAAGGGATCAAAGACTTTCCGGATATTATTTTGAGCCGATCTCTTACGGGTACCCTTAAAAACACGTTTTAAACACATTGAACGGTTCAGATCATCATTAGGAGGTCCACACCGTAGCAAAATAGGGGATCCCTTATTAGAAGCTCACTCATACATATATAGTCCGCGCTTCTAATGAGGGATCCTTTATTTTGGTGATCTGAACCGTTCATTATGTTTAAAACATGTTTTTAAGGGTACCTGCAAGAAATCGGCTCGAAATAATATCGAGAAGAGAGCTTGATCTAAACAGTTTTTGATAAATGCTGACAGGAACAGCTTTATGAAAAATTGAACGGATCAAAGACTTTCCGGATATTATTTTGAGCCGATCTCTTACGGGTACCCTTAAAAACACGTTTTAAACACATTGAACGGTTCAGATCATCATAATTTGATCAAGAAGTAGGAGGTCCACACCGTAGCAAAATAGGGGATCCCTTATTAGAAGCTCACTCATACATATATAGTCCGCGCTTCTAATGAGGGATCCTTTATTTTGGTGATCTGAACCGTTCATTATGTTTAAAACATGTTTTTAAGGGTACCTGCAAGAAATCGGCTCGAAATAATATCGAGAAGAGAGCTTGATCTAAACAGTTTTTGATAAATGCTGACAGGAACAGCTTTATGAAAAATTGAACGGATCAAAGACTTTCCGGATATTATTTTGAGCCGATCTCTTACGGGTACCCTTAAAAACACGTTTTAAACACATTGAACGGTTCAGATCATCATAATTTGATCAAGAAGTAGGAGGTCCACACCGTAGCAAAATAGGGGATCCCTTATTAGAAGCTCACTCATACATATATAGTCCGCGCTTCTAATGAGGGATCCTTTATTTTGGTGATCTGAACCGTTCATTATGTTTAAAACATGTTTTTAAGGGTACCTGCAAGAAATCGGCTCGAAATAATATCGAGAAGAGCTTGATCTAAACAGTTTTTGATAAATGCTGACAGGAACAGCTTTATGAAAAATTGAACGGATCAAAGACTTTCCGGATATTATTTTGAGCCGATCTCTTACGGGTACCCTTAAAAACACGTTTTAAACACATTGAACGGTTCAGATCATCATAATTTGATCAAGAAGTAGGAGGTCCACACCGTAGCAAAATAGGGGATCCCTTATTAGAAGCTCACTCATACATATATAGTCCGCGCTTCTAATGAAGGATCCTTTATTTTGATGATCTGAACCGTTCATTATGTTTAAAACATGTTTTTAAGGATACCTGCAAGAAATCGGCTCGAAATAATATCGAGAAGAGAGCTTGATCTAAACAGTTTTTGATAAATGCTGACAGGAACAGCTTTATGAAAAATTGAACGGATCAAAGACTTTCCGGATATTATTTTGAGCCGATCTCTTACGGGTACCCTTAAAAACACGTTTTAAACACATTGAACGGTTCAGATCATCATAATTTGATCAAGAAGTAGGAGGTCCACACCGTAGCAAAATAGGGGATCCCTTATTAGAAGCTCACTCATACATATATAGTCCGCGCTTCTAATGAGGGATCCTTTATTTTGGTGATCTGAACCGTTCATTATGTTTAAAACATGTTTTTAAGGGTACCTGCAAGAAATCGGCTCGAAATAATATCGAGAAGAGCTTGATCTAAACAGTTTTTGATAAATGCTGACAGGAACAGCTTTATGAAAAATTGAACGGATCAAAGACTTTCCGGATATTATTTTGAGCCGATCTCTTACGGGTACCCTTAAAAACACGTTTCAAACACATTGAACGGTTCAGATCATCATAATTTGATCAAGAAGTAGGAGGTCCACACCGTGGCAAAATAGGGGATCCCTTATTAGAAGCTCACTCATACATATATAGTCCGCGCTTCTAATGAGGGATCCTTTATTTTGGTGATCTGAACCGTTCATTATGTTTAAAACATGTTTTTAAGGGTACCTGCAAGAAATCGGCTCGAAATAATATCGAGAAGAGCTTGATCTAAATAGTTTTTGATAAATGCTGACAGGAACAGCTTTATGAAAAATTGAACGGATCAAAGACTTTCCGGATATTATTTTGAGCCGATCTCTTACGGGTACCCTTAAAAACACGTTTTAAACACATTGAACGGTTCAGATCATCATTAGGAGGTCCACACCGTAGCAAAATAGGGGATCCCTTATTAGAAGCTCACTCATACATATATAGTCCGCGCTTCTAATGAGGGATCCTTTATTTTGGTGATCTGAACCGTTCATTATGTTTAAAACATGTTTTTAAGGGTACCTGCAAGAAATCGGCTCGAAATAATATCGAGAAGAGCTTGATCTAAACAGTTTTTGATAAATGCTGACAGGAACAGCTTTATGAAAAATTGAACGGATCAAAGACTTTCCGGATATTATTTTGAGCCGATCTCTTACGGGTACCCTTAAAAACACGTTTCAAACACATTGAACGGTTCAGATCATCATAATTTGATCAAGAAGTAGGAGGTCCACACCGTAGCAAAATAGGGGATCCCTTATTAGAAGCTCACTCATACATATATAGTCCGCGCTTCTAATGAGGGATCCTTTATTTTGGTGATCTGAACCGTTCATTATGTTTAAAACATGTTTTTAAGGGTACCTGCAAGAAATCGGCTCGAAATAATATCGAGAAGAGCTTGATCTAAATAGTTTTTGATAAATGCTGACAGGAACAGCTTTATGAAAAATTGAACGGATCAAAGACTTTCCGGATATTATTTTGAGCCGATCTCTTACGGGTACCCTTAAAAACACGTTTTAAACACATTGAACGGTTCAGATCATCATTAGGAGGTCCACACCGTAGCAAAATAGGGGATCCCTTATTAGAAGCTCACTCATACATATATAGTCCGCGCTTCTAATGAGGGATCCTTTATTTTGGTGATCTGAACCGTTCATTATGTTTAAAACATGTTTTTAAGGGTACCTGCAAGAAATCGGCTCGAAATAATATCGAGAAGAGAGCTTGATCTAAACAGTTTTTGATAAATGCTGACAGGAACAGCTTTATGAAAAATTGAACGGATCAAAGACTTTCCGGATATTATTTTGAGCCGATCTCTTACGGGTACCCTTAAAAACACGTTTTAAACACATTGAACGGTTCAGATCATCATAATTTGATCAAGAAGTAGGAGGTCCACACCGTAGCAAAATAGGGGATCCCTTATTAGAAGCTCACTCATACATATATAGTCCGCGCTTCTAATGAGGGATCCTTTATTTTGGTGATCTGAACCGTTCATTATGTTTAAAACATGTTTTTAAGGGTACCTGCAAGAAATCGGCTCGAAATAATATCGAGAAGAGAGCTTGATCTAAACAGTTTTTGATAAATGCTGACAGGAACAGCTTTATGAAAAATTGAACGGATCAAAGACTTTCCGGATATTATTTTGAGCCGATCTCTTACGGGTACCCTTAAAAACACGTTTTAAACACATTGAACGGTTCAGATCATCATAATTTGATCAAGAAGTAGGAGGTCCACACCGTAGCAAAATAGGGGATCCCTTATTAGAAGCTCACTCATACATATATAGTCCGCGCTTCTAATGAGGGATCCTTTATTTTGGTGATCTGAACCGTTCATTATGTTTAAAACATGTTTTTAAGGGTACCTGCAAGAAATCGGCTCGAAATAATATCGAGAAGAGCTTGATCTAAACAGTTTTTGATAAATGCTGACAGGAACAGCTTTATGAAAAATTGAACGGATCAAAGACTTTCCGGATATTATTTTGAGCCGATCTCTTACGGGTACCCTTAAAAACACGTTTTAAACACATTGAACGGTTCAGATCATCATAATTTGATCAAGAAGTAGGAGGTCCACACCGTAGCAAAATAGGGGATCCCTTATTAGAAGCTCACTCATACATATATAGTCCGCGCTTCTAATGAGGGATCCTTTATTTTGGTGATCTGAACCGTTCATTATGTTTAAAACATGTTTTTAAGGGTACCTGCAAGAAATCGGCTCGAAATAATATCGAGAAGAGCTTGATCTAAACAGTTTTTGATAAATGCTGACAGGAACAGCTTTATGAAAAATTGAACGGATCAAAGACTTTCCGGATATTATTTTGAGCCGATCTCTTACGGGTACCCTTAAAAACACGTTTTAAACACATTGAACGGTTCAGATCATCATTAGGAGGTCCACACCGTAGCAAAATAGGGGATCCCTTATTAGAAGCTCACTCATACATATATAGTCCGCGCTTCTAATGAGGGATCCTTTATTTTGGTGATCTGAACCGTTCATTATGTTTAAAACATGTTTTTAAGGGTACCTGCAAGAAATCGGCTCGAAATAATATCGAGAAGAGCTTGATCTAAACAGTTTTTGATAAATGCTGACAGGAACAGCTTTATGAAAAATTGAACGGATCAAAGACTTTCCGGATATTATTTTGAGCCGATCTCTTACGGGTACCCTTAAAAACACGTTTTAAACACATTGAACGGTTCAGATCATCATAATTTGATCAAGAAGTAGGAGGTCCACACCGTATCAAAATAGGGGATCCCTTATTAGAAGCTCACTCATACATATATAGTCCGCGCTTCTAATGAGGGATCCTTTATTTTGGTGATCTGAACCGTTCATTATGTTTAAAACATGTTTTTAAGGGTACCTGCAAGAAATCGGCTCGAAATAATATCGAGAAGAGCTTGATCTAAACAGTTTTTGATAAATGCTGACAGGAACAGCTTTATGAAAAATTGAACGGATCAAAGACTTTCCGGATATTATTTTGAGCCGATCTCTTACGGGTACCCTTAAAAACACGTTTTAAACACATTGAACGGTTCAGATCATCATAATTTGATCAAGAAGTAGGAGGTCCACACCGTAGCAAAATAGGGGATCCCTTATTAGAAGCTCACTCATACATATATAGTCCGCGCTTCTAATGAGGGATCCTTTATTTTGATGATCTGAACCGTTCATTATGTTTAAAACATGTTTTTAAGGGTACCTGCAAGAAATCGGCTCGAAATAATATCGAGAAGAGAGCTTGATCTAAACAGTTTTTGATAAATGCTGACAGGAACAGCTTTATGAAAAATTGAACGGATCAAAGACTTTCCGGATATTATTTTGAGCCGATCTCTTACAGGTACCCTTAAAAACACGTTTTAAACACATTGAACGGTTCAGATCATCATAATTTGATCAAGAAGTAGGAGGTCCACACCGTAGCAAAATAGGGGATCCCTTATTAGAAGCTCACTCATACATATATAGTCCGCGCTTCTAATGAGGGATCCTTTATTTTGGTGATCTGAACCGTTCATTATGTTTAAAACATGTTTTTAAGGGTACCTGCAAGAAATCGGCTCGAAATAATATCGAGAAGAGCTTGATCTAAACAGTTTTTGATAAATGCTGACAGGAACAGCTTTATGAAAAATTGAACGGATCAAAGACTTTCCGGATATTATTTTGAGCCGATCTCTTACGGGTACCCTTAAAAACACGTTTTAAACACATTGAACGGTTCAGATCATCATAATTTGATCAAGAAGTAGGAGGTCCACACCGTAGCAAAATAGGGGATCCCTTATTAGAAGCTCACTCATACATATATAGTCCGCGCTTCTAATGAGGGATCCTTTATTTTGGTGATCTGAACCGTTCATTATGTTTAAAACATGTTTTTAAGGGTACCTGCAAGAAATCGGCTCGAAATAATATCGAGAAGAGAGCTTGATCTAAACAGTTTTTGATAAATGCTGACAGGAACAGCTTTATGAAAAATTGAACGGATCAAAGACTTTCCGGATATTATTTTGAGCCGATCTCTTACGGGTACCCTTAAAAACACGTTTTAAACACATTGAACGGTTCAGATCATCATAATTTGATCAAGAAGTAGGAGGTCCACACCGTAGCAAAATAGGGGATCCCTTATTAGAAGCTCACTCATACATATATAGTCCGCGCTTCTAATGAGGGATCCTTTATTTTGGTGATCTGAACCGTTCATTATGTTTAAAACATGTTTTTAAGGGTACCTGCAAGAAATCGGCTCGAAATAATATCGAGAAGAGCTTGATCTAAACAGTTTTTGATAAATGCTGACAGGAACAGCTTTATGAAAAATTGAACGGATCAAAGACTTTCCGGATATTATTTTGAGCCGATCTCTTACGGGTACCCTTAAAAACACGTTTTAAACACATTGAACGGTTCAGATCATCATAATTTGATCAAGAAGTAGGAGGTCCACACCGTAGCAAAATAGGGGATCCCTTATTAGAAGCTCACTCATACATATATAGTCCGCGCTTCTAATGAGGGATCCTTTATTTTGGTGATCTGAACCGTTCATTATGTTTAAAACATGTTTTTAAGGGTACCTGCAAGAAATCGGCTCGAAATAATATCGAGAAGAGCTTGATCTAAACAGTTTTTGATAAATGCTGACAGGAACAGTTTTATGAAAAATTGAACGGATCAAAGACTTTCCGGATATTATTTTGAGCCGATCTCTTACGGGTACCCTTAAAAACACGTTTTAAACACATTGAACGGTTCAGATCATGATAATTTGATCAAGAAGTAGGAGGTCCACACCGTAGCAAAATAGGGGATCCCTTATTAGAAGCTCACTCATACATATATAGTCCGCGCTTCTAATGAGGGATCCTTTATTTTGGTGATCTGAACCGTTCATTATGTTTAAAACATGTTTTTAAGGGTACCTGCAAGAAATCGGCTCGAAATAATATCGAGAAGAGCTTGATCTAAACAGTTTTTGATAAATGCTGACAGGAACAGCTTTATGAAAAATTGAACGGATCAAAGACTTTCCGGATATTATTTTGAGCCGATCTCTTACGGGTACCCTTAAAAACACGTTTTAAACACATTGAACGGTTCAGATCATCATAATTTGATCAAGAAGTAGGAGGTCCACACCGTAGCAAAATAGGGGATTCCTTATTAGAAGCTCACTCATACATATATAGTCCGCGCTTCTAATGAGGGATCCTTTATTTTGGTGATCTGAACCGTTCATTATGTTTAAAACATGTTTTTAAGGGTACCTGCAAGAAATCGGCTCGAAATAATATCGAGAAGAGCTTGATCTAAACAGTTTTTGATAAATGCTGACAGGAACAGCTTTATGAAAAATTGAACGGATCAAAGACTTTCCGGATATTATTTTGAGCCGATCTCTTACGGGTACCCTTAAAAACACGTTTTAAACACATTGAACGGTTCAGATCATCATAATTTGATCAAGAAGTAGGAGGTCCACACCGTAGCAAAATAGGGGATCTCTTATTAGAAGCTCACTCATACATATATAGTCCGCGCTTCTAATGAGGGATCCTTTATTTTGGTGATCTGAACCGTTCATTATGTTTAAAACATGTTTTTAAGGGTACCTGCAAGAAATCGGCTCGAAATAATATCGAGAAGAGCTTGATCTAAACAGTTTTTGATAAATGCTGACAGGAACAGCTTTATGAAAAATTGAACGGATCAAAGACTTTCCGGATATTATTTTGAGCCGATCTCTTACGGGTACCCTTAAAAACACGTTTTAAACACATTGAACGGTTCAGATCATCATAATTTGATCAAGAAGTAGGAGGTCCACACCGTAGCAAAATAGGGGATCTCTTATTAGAAGCTCACTCATACATATATAGTCCGCGCTTCTAATGAGGGATCCTTTATTTTGGTGATCTGAACCGTTCATTATGTTTAAAACATGTTTTTAAGGGTACCTGCAAGAAATCGGCTCGAAATAATATCGAGAAGAGCTTGATCTAAACAGTTTTTGATAAATGCTGACAGGAACAGCTTTATGAAAAATTGAACGGATCAAAGACTTTCCGGACATTATTTTGAGCCGATCTCTTACGGGTACCCTTAAAAACACGTTTTAAACACATTGAACGGTTCAGATCATCATAATTTGATCAAGAAGTAGGAGGTCCACACCGTAGCAAAATAGGGGATCCCTTATTAGAAGCTCACTCATACATATATAGTCCGCGCTTCTAATGAGGGATCCTTTATTTTGGTGATCTGAACCGTTCATTATGTTTAAAACATGTTTTTAAGGGTACCTGCAAGAAATCGGCTCGAAATAATATCGAGAAGAGCTTGATCTAAACAGTTTTTGATAAATGCTGACAGGAACAGCTTTATGAAAAATTGAACGGATCAAAGACTTTCCGGATATTATTTTGAGCCGATCTCTTACGGGTACCCTTAAAAACACGTTTTAAACACATTGAACGGTTCAGATCATCATAATTTGATCAAGAAGTAGGAGGTCCACACCGTAGCAAAATAGGGGATCCCTTATTAGAAGCTCACTCATACATATATAGTCCGCGCTTCTAATGAGGGATCCTTTATTTTGGTGATCTGAACCGTTCATTATGTTTAAAACATGTTTTTAAGGGTACCTGCAAGAAATCGGCTCGAAATAATATCGAGAAGAGCTTGATCTAAACAGTTTTTGATAAATGCTGACAGGAACAGCTTTATGAAAAATTGAACGGATCAAAGACTTTCCGGATATTATTTTGAGCCGATCTCTTACGGGTACCCTTAAAAACACGTTTTAAACACATTGAACGGTTCAGATCATCATAATTTGATCAAGAAGTAGGAGGTCCACACCGTAGCAAAATAGGGGATCCCTTATTAGAAGCTCACTCATACATATATAGTCCGCGCTTCTAATGAGGGATCTTTTATTTTGGTGATCTGAACCGTTCATTATGTTTAAAACATGTTTTTAAGGGTACCTGCAAGAAATCGGCTCGAAATAATATCGAGAAGAGCTTGATCTAAACAGTTTTTGATAAATGCTGACAGGAACAGCTTTATGAAAAATTGAACGGATCAAAGACTTTCCGGATATTATTTTGAGCCGATCTCTTACGGGTACCCTTAAAAACACGTTTTAAACACATTGAACGGTTCAGATCATCATAATTTGATCAAGAAGTAGGAGGTCCACACCGTAGCAAAATAGGGGATCCCTTATTAGAAGCTCACTCATACATATATAGTCCGCGCTTCTAATGAGGGATCCTTTATTTTGGTGATCTGAACCGTTCATTATGTTTAAAACATGTTTTTAAGGGTACCTGCAAGAAATCGGCTCGAAATAATATCGAGAAGAGCTTGATCTAAACAGTTTTTGATAAATGCTGACAGGAACAGCTTTATGAAAAATTGAACGGATCAAAGACTTTCCGGATATTATTTTGAGCCGATCTCTTACGGGTACCCTTAAAAACACGTTTTAAACACATTGAACGGTTCAGATCATCATAATTTGATCAAGAAGTAGGAGGTCCACACCGTAGCAAAATAGGGGATCCCTTATTAGAAGCTCACTCATACATATATAGTCCGCGCTTCTAATGAGGGATCCTTTATTTTGGTGATCTGAACCGTTCATTATGTTTAAAACATGTTTTTAAGGGTACCTGCAAGAAATCGGCTCGAAATAATATCGAGAAGAGCTTGATCTAAACAGTTTTTGATAAATGCTGACAGGAACAGCTTTATGAAAAATTGAACGGATCAAAGACTTTCCGGATATTATTTTGAGCCGATCTCTTACGGGTACCCTTAAAAACACGTTTTAAACACATTGAACGGTTCAGATCATCATAATTTGATCAAGAAGTAGGAGGTCCACACCGTAGCAAAATAGGGGATCCCTTATTAGAAGCTCACTCATACATATATAGTCCGCGCTTCTAATGAGGGATCTTTTATTTTGGTGATCTGAACCGTTCATTATGTTTAAAACATGTTTTTAAGGGTACCTGCAAGAAATCGGCTCGAAATAATATCGAGAAGAGCTTGATCTAAACAGTTTTTGATAAATGCTGACAGGAACAGCTTTATGAAAAATTGAACGGATCAAAGACTTTCCGGATATTATTTTGAGCCGATCTCTTACGGGTACCCTTAAAAACACGTTTTAAACACATTGAACGGTTCAGATCATCATAATTTGATCAAGAAGTAGGAGGTCCACACCGTAGCAAAATAGGGGATCCCTTATTAGAAGCTCACTCATACATATATAGTCCGCGCTTCTAATGAGGGATCCTTTATTTTGGTGATCTGAACCGTTCATTATGTTTAAAACATGTTTTTAAGGGTACCTGCAAGAAATCGGCTCGAAATAATATCGAGAAGAGCTTGATCTAAACAGTTTTTGATAAATGCTGACAGGAACAGCTTTATGAAAAATTGAACGGATCAAAGACTTTCCGGATATTATTTTGAGCCGATCTCTTACGGGTACCCTTAAAAACACGTTTTAAACACATTGAACGGTTCAGATCATCATAATTTGATCAAGAAGTAGGAGGTCCACACCGTAGCAAAATAGGGGATCCCTTATTAGAAGCTCACTCATACATATATAGTCCGCGCTTCTAATGAGGGATCCTTTATTTTGGTGATCTGAACCGTTCATTATGTTTAAAACATGTTTTTAAGGGTACCTGCAAGAAATCGGCTCGAAATAATATCGAGAAGAGCTTGATCTAAACAGTTTTTGATAAATGCTGACAGGAACAGCTTTATGAAAAATTGAACGGATCAAAGACTTTCCGGATATTATTTTGAGCCGATCTCTTACGGGTACCCTTAAAAACACGTTTTAAACACATTGAACGGTTCAGATCATCATAATTTGATCAAGAAGTAGGAGGTCCACACCGTAGCAAAATAGGGGATCCCTTATTAGAAGCTCACTCATACATATATAGTCCGCGCTTCTAATGAGGGATCCTTTATTTTGGTGATCTGAACCGTTCATTATGTTTAAAACATGTTTTTAAGGGTACCTGCAAGAAATCGGCTCGAAATAATATCGAGAAGAGCTTGATCTAAACAGTTTTTGATAAATGCTGACAGGAACAGCTTTATGAAAAATTGAACGGATCAAAGACTTTCCGGATATTATTTTGAGCCGATCTCTTACGGGTATCCTTAAAAACACGTTTTAAACACATTGAACGGTTCAGATCATCATAATTTGATCAAGAAGTAGGAGGTCCACACCGTAGCAAAATAGGGGATCCCTTATTAGAAGCTCACTCATACATATATAGTCCGCGCTTCTAATGAGGGATCCTTTATTTTGATGATCTGAACCGTTCATTATGTTTAAAACATGTTTTTAAGGGTACCTGCAAGAAATCGGCTCGAAATAATATCGAGAAGAGCTTGATCTAAACAGTTTTTGATAAATGCTGACAGGAACAGCTTTATGAAAAATTGAACGGATCAAAGACTTTCCGGATATTATTTTGAGCCGATCTCTTACGGGTACCCTTAAAAACACGTTTTAAACACATTGAACGGTTCAGATCATCATAATTTGATCAAGAAGTAGGAGGTCCACACCGTAGCAAAATAGGGGATCCCTTATTAGAAGCTCACTCATACATATATAGTCCGCGCTTCTAATGAGGGATCCTTTATTTTGATGATCTGAACCGTTCATTATGTTTAAAACATGTTTTTAAGGGTACCTGCAAAAAATCGGCTCGAAATAATATCGAGAAGAGCTTGATCTAAACAGTTTTTGATAAATGCTGACAGGAACAGCTTTATGAAAAATTGAACGGATCAAAGACTTTCCGGATATTATTTTGAGCCGATCTCTTACGGGTACCCTTAAAAACACGTTTTAAACACATTGAACGGTTCAGATCATCATAATTTGATCAAGAAGTAGGAGGTCCACACCGTAGCAAAATAGGGGATCCCTTATTAGAAGCTCACTCATACATATATAGTCCGCGCTTCTAATGAGGGATCCTTTATTTTGATGATCTGAACCGTTCATTATGTTTAAAACATGTTTTTAAGGGTACCTGCAAGAAATCGGCTCGAAATAATATCGAGAAGAGCTTGATCTAAACAGTTTTTGATAAATGCTGACAGGAACAGCTTTATGAAAAATTGAACGGATCAAAGACTTTCCGGATATTATTTTGAGCCGATCTCTTACGGGTACCCTTAAAAACACGTTTTAAACACATTGAACGGTTCAGATCATCATAATTTGATCAAGAAGTAGGAGGTCCACACCGTAGCAAAATAGGGGATCCCTTATTAGAAGCTCACTCATACATATATAGTCCGCGCTTCTAATGAGGGATCCTTTATTTTGGTGATCTGAACCGTTCATTATGTTTAAAACATGTTTTTAAGGGTACCTGCAAGAAATCGGCTCGAAATAATATCGAGAAGAGCTTGATCTAAACAGTTTTTGATAAATGCAGACAGGAACAACTTTATGAAAAATTGAACGGATCAAAGACTTTCCGGATATTATTTTGAGCCGATCTCTTACGGGTACCCTTAAAAACACGTTTTAAACACATTGAACGGTTCAGATCATCATAATTTGATCAAGAAGTAGGAGGTCCACACCGTAGCAAAATAGGGGATCCCTTATTAGAAGCTCACTCATACATATATAGTCCGCGCTTCTAATGAGGGATCCTTTATTTTGATGATCTGAACCGTTCATTATGTTTAAAACATGTTTTTAAGGGTACCTGCAAGAAATCGGCTCGAAATAATATCGAGAAGAGCTTGATCTAAACAGTTTTTGATAAATGCTGACAGGAACAGCTTTATGAAAAATTGAACGGATCAAAGACTTTCCGGATATTATTTTGAGCCGATCTCTTACGGGTACCCTTAAAAACACGTTTTAAACACATTGAACGGTTCAGATCATCATAATTTGATCAAGAAGTAGGAGGTCCACACCGTAGCAAAATAGGGGATCCCTTATTAGAAGCTCACTCATACATATATAGTCCGCGCTTCTAATGAGGGATCCTTTATTTTGGTGATCTGAACCGTTCATTATGTTTAAAACATGTTTTTAAGGGTACCTGCAAGAAATCGGCTCGAAATAATATCGAGAAGAGCTTGATCTAAACAGTTTTTGATAAATGCTGACAGGAACAGCTTTATGAAAAATTGAACGGATCAAAGACTTTCCGGATATTATTTTGAGCCGATCTCTTACGGGTACCCTTAAAAACACGTTTTAAACACATTGAACGGTTCAGATCATCATAATTTGATCAAGAAGTAGGAGGTCCACACCGTAGCAAAATAGGGGATCCCTTATTAGAAGCTCACTCATACATATATAGTCCGCGCTTCTAATGAGGGATCCTTTATTTTGATGATCTGAACCGTTCATTATGTTTAAAACATGTTTTTAAGGGTACCTGCAAGAAATCGGCTCGAAATAATATCGAGAAGAGCTTGATCTAAACAGTTTTTGATAAATGCTGACAGGAACAGCTTTATGAAAAATTGAACGGATCAAAGACTTTCCGGATATTATTTTGAGCCGATCTCTTACGGGTACCCTTAAAAACACGTTTTAAACACATTGAACGGTTCAGATCATCATAATTTGATCAAGAAGTAGGAGGTCCACACCGTAGCAAAATAGGGGATCCCTTATTAGAAGCTCACTCATACATATATAGTCCGCGCTTCTAATGAGGGATCCTTTATTTTGGTGATCTGAACCGTTCATTATGTTTAAAACATGTTTTTAAGGGTACCTGCAAGAAATCGGCTCGAAATAATATCGAGAAGAGCTTGATCTAAACAGTTTTTGATAAATGCTGACAGGAACAGCTTTATGAAAAATTGAACGGATCAAAGACTTTCCGGATATTATTTTGAGCCGATCTCTTACGGGTACCCTTAAAAACACGTTTTAAACACATTGAACGGTTCAGATCATCATAATTTGATCAAGAAGTAGGAGGTCCACACCGTAGCAAAATAGGGGATCCCTTATTAGAAGCTCACTCATACATATATAGTCCGCGCTTCTAATGAGGGATCCTTTATTTTGATGATCTGAACCGTTCATTATGTTTAAAACATGTTTTTAAGGGTACCTGTAAGAAATCGGCTCGAAATAATATCGAGAAGAGCTTGATCTAAACAGTTTTTGATAAATGCTGACAGGAACAGCTTTATGAAAAATTGAACGGATCAAAGACTTTCCGGATATTATTTTGAGCCGATCTCTTACGGGTACCCTTAAAAACACGTTTTAAACACATTGAACGGTTCAGATCATCATAATTTGATCAAGAAGTAGGAGGTCCACACCGCAGCAAAATAGGGGATCCCTTATTAGAAGCTCACTCATACATATATAGTCCGCGCTTCTAATGAGGGATCCTTTATTTTGGTGATCTGAACCGTTCATTATGTTTAAAACATGTTTTTAAGGGTACCTGCAAGAAATCGGCTCGAAATAATATCGAGAAGAGCTTGATCTAAACAGTTTTTGATAAATGCTGACAGGAACAGCTTTATGAAAAATTGAACGGATCAAAGACTTTCCGGATATTATTTTGAGCCGATCTCTTACGGGTACCCTTAAAAACACGTTTTAAACACATTGAACGGTTCAGATCATCATAATTTGATCAAGAAGTAGGAGGTCCACACCGTAGCAAAATAGGGGATCCCTTATTAGAAGCTCACTCATACATATATAGTCCTCGCTTCTAATGAGGGATCCTTTATTTTGATGATCTGAACCGTTCATTATGTTTAAAACATGTTTTTAAGGGTACCTGCAAGAAATCGGCTCGAAATAATATCGAGAAGAGCTTGATCTAAACAGTTTTTGATAAATGCTGACAGGAACAGTTTTATGAAAAATTGAACGGATCAAAGACTTTCCGGATATTATTTTGAGCAGATCTCTTACGGGTACCCTTAAAAACACGTTTTAAACACATTGAACGGTTCAGATCATCATAATTTGATCAAGAAGTAGGAGGTCCACACCGTAGCAAAATAGGGGATCCCTTATTAGAAGCTCACTCATACATATATAGTCCGCGCTTCTAATGAGGGATCCTTTATTTTGGTGATCTGAACCGTTCATTATGTTTAAAACATGTTTTTAAGGGTACCTGCAAGAAATCGGCTCGAAATAATATCGAGAAGAGCTTGATCTAAACAGTTTTTGATAAATGCTGACAGGAACAGCTTTATGAAAAATTGAACGGATCAAAGACTTTCCGGATATTATTTTGAGCCGATCTCTTACGGGTACCCTTAAAAACACGTTTTAAACACATTGAACGGTTCAGATCATCATAATTTGATCAAGAAGTAGGAGGTCCACACCGTAGCAAAATAGGGGATCCCTTATTAGAAGCTCACTCATACATATATAGTCCGCGCTTCTAATGAGGGATCCTTTATTTTGATGATCTGAACCGTTCATTATGTTTAAAACATGTTTTTAAGGGTACCTGCAAGAAATCGGCTCGAAATAATATCGAGAAGAGCTTGATCTAAACAGTTTTTGATAAGTGCTGACAGGAACAGCTTTATGAAAAATTGAACGGATCAAAGACTTTCCGGATATTATTTTGAGCCGATCTCTTACGGGTACCTTTAAAAACACGTTTTAAACACATTGAACGGTTCAGATCATCATAATTTGATCAAGAAGTAGGAGGTCCACACCGTAGCAAAATAGGGGATCCCTTATTAGAAGCTCACTCATACATATATAGTCCGCGCTTCTAATGAGGGATCCTTTATTTTGATGATCTGAACCGTTCATTATGTTTAAAACATGTTTTTAAGGGTACCTGCAAGAAATCGGCTCGAAATAATATCGAGAAGAGCTTGATCTAAACAGTTTTTGATAAATGCTGACAGGAACAGCTTTATGAAAAATTGAACGGATCAAAGACTTTCCGGATATTATTTTGAGCCGATCTCTTACGGGTACCCTTAAAAACCCGTTTTAAACACATTGAACGGTTCAGATCATCATAATTTGATCAAGAAGTAGGAGGTCCACACCGTAGCAAAATAGGGGATCCCTTATTAGAAGCTCACTCATACATATATAGTCCGCGCTTCTAATGAGGGATCCTTTATTTTGATGATCTGAACCGTTCATTATGTTTAAAACATGTTTTTAAGGGTACCTGCAAGAAATCGGCTCGAAATAATATCGAGAAGAGCTTGATCTAAACAGTTTTTGATAAATGCTGACAGGAACAGCTTTATGAAAAATTGAACGGATCAAAGACTTTCCGGATATTATTTTGAGCCGATCTCTTACGGGTACGCTTAAAAACACGTTTTAAACACATTGGACGGTTCAGATCATCATAATTTGATCAAGAAGTAGGAGGTCCACACCGTAGCAAAATAGGGGATCCCTTATTAGAAGCTCACTCATACATATATAGTCCGCGCTTCTAATGAGGGATCCTTTATTTTGATGATCTGAACCATTCATTATGTTTAAAACATGTTTTTAAGGGTACCTGCAAGAAATCGGCTCGAAATAATATCGAGAAGAGCTTGATCTAAACAGTTTTTGATAAATGCTGACAGGAACAGCTTTATGAAAAATTGAACGGATCAAAGACTTTCCGGATATTATTTTGAGCCGATCTCTTACGGGTACCCTTAAAAACACGTTTTAAACACATTGAACGGTTCAGATCATCATAATTTGATCAAGAAGTAGGAGGTCCACACCGTAGCAAAATAGGGGATCCCTTATTAGAAGCTCACTCATACATATATAGTCCGCGCTTCTAATGAGGGATCCTTTATTTTGATGATCTGAACTGTTCATTATGTTTAAAACATGTTTTTAAGGGTACCTGCAAGAAATCGGCTCGAAATAATATCGAGAAGAGCTTGATCTAAACAGTTTTTGATAAATGCTGACAGGAACAGCTTTATGAAAAATTGAACGGATCAAAGACTTTCCGGATATTAATTTGAGCCGATCTCTTACGGGTACCCTTAAAAACACGTTTTAAACACATTGGACGGTTCAGATCATCATAATTTGATCAAGAAGTAGGAGGTCCACACCGTAGCAAAATAGGGGATCCCTTATTAGAAGCTCACTCATACATATATAGTCCGCGCTTCTAATGAGGGATCCTTTATTTTGATGATCTGAACCGTTCATTATGTTTAAAACATGTTTTTAAGGGTACCTGCAAGAAATCGGCTCGAAATAATATCGAGAAGAGCTTGATCTAAACAGTTTTTGATAAATGCTGACAGGAACAGCTTTATGAAAAATTGAACGGATCAAAGACTTTCCGGATATTATTTTGAGCCGATCTCTTACGGGTACCCTTAAAAACACGTTTTAAACACATTGAACGGTTCAGATCATCATAATTTGATCAAGAAGTAGGAGGTCCACACCGTAGCAAAATAGGGGATCCCTTATTAGAAGCTCACTCATACATATATAGTCCGCGCTTCTAATGAGGGATCCTTTATTTTGGTGATCTGAACCGTTCATTATGTTTAAAACATGTTTTTAAGGGTACCTGCAAGAAATCGGCTCGAAATAATATCGAGAAGAGCTTGATCTAAACAGTTTTTGATAAGTGCTGACAGGAACAGCTTTATGAAAAATTGAACGGATCAAAGACTTTCCGGATATTATTTTGAGCCGATCTCTTACGGGTACCCTTAAAAACACGTTTTAAACACATTGAACGGTTCAGATCATCATAATTTGATCAAGAAGTAGGAGGTCCACACCGTAGCAAAATAGGGGATCCCTTATTAGAAGCTCACTCATACATATATAGTCCGCGCTTCTAATGAGGGATCCTTTATTTTGATGATCTGAACCGTTCATTATGTTTAAAACATGTTTTTAAGGGTACCTGCAAGAAATCGGCTCGAAATAATATCGAGAAGAGCTTGATCTAAACAGTTTTTGATAAATGCTGACAGGAACAGCTTTATGAAAAATTGAACGGATCAAAGACTTTCCGGATATTATTTTGAGCCGATCTCTTACGGGTACCCTTAAAAACACGTTTTAAACACAATGAACGGTTCAGATCATCATAATTTGATCAAGAAGTAGGAGGTCCACACCGTTGCAAAATAGGGGATCCCTTATTAGAAGCTCACTCTTACATATATAGTCCGCGCTTCTAATGAGGGATCCTTTATTTTGGTGATCTGAACCGTTCATTATGTTTAAAACATGTTTTTAAGGGTACCTGCAAGAAATCGGCTCGAAATAATATGGAGAAGAGCTTGATCTAAACAGTTTTTGATAAGTGCTGACAGGAACAGCTTTATGAAAAATTGAACGGATCAAAGACTTTCCGGATATTATTTTGAGCCGATCTCTTACGGGTACCCTTAAAAACACGTTTTAAACACATTGAACGGTTCAGATCATCATAATTTGATCAAGAAGTAGGAGGTCCACACCGTAGCAAAATAGGGGATCCCTTATTAGAAGCTCACTCATACATATATAGTCCGCGCTTCTAATGAGGGATCCTTTATTTTGATGATCTGAACCGTTCATTATGTTTAAAACATGTTTTTAAGGGTACCTGCAAGAAATCGGCTCGAAATAATATCGAGAAGAGCTTGATCTAAACAGTTTTTGATAAATGCTGACAGGAACAGCTTTATGAAAAATTGAACGGATCAAAGACTTTCCGGATATTATTTTGAGCCGATCTCTTACGGGTACCCTTAAAAACACGTTTTAAACACATTGAACGGTTCAGATCATCATAATTTGATCAAGAAGTAGGAGGTCCACACCGTAGCAAAATAGGGGATCCCTTATTAGAAGCTCACTCATACATATATAGTCCGCGCTTCTAATGAGGGATGCTTTATTTTGATGATCTGAACCGTTCATTATGTTTAAAACATGTTTTTAAGGGTACCTGCAAGAAATCGGCTCGAAATAATATCGAGAAGAGCTTGATCTAAACAGTTTTTGATAAATGCTGACAGGAACAGCTTTATGAAAAATTGAACGGATCAAAGACTTTCCGGATATTATTTTGAGCCGATCTCTTACGGGTACCCTTAAAAACACGTTTTAAACACATTGAACGGTTCAGATCATCATAATTTGATCAAGAAGTAGGAGGTCCACACCGTAGCAAAATAGGGGATCCCTTATTAGAAGCTCACTCATACATATATAGTCCGCGCTTCTAATGAGGGATCCTTTATTTTGATGATCTGAACCGTTCATTATGTTTAAAACATGTTTTTAAGGGTACCTGCAAGAAATCGGCTCGAAATAATATCGAGAAGAGTTTGATCTAAACAGTTTTTGATAAATGCTGACAGGAACAGTTTTATGAAAAATTGAACGGATCAAAGACTTTCCGGATATTATTTTGAGCCGATCTCTTACGGGTACCCTTAAAAACACGTTTTAAACACATTGAACGGTTCAGATCATCATAATTTGATCAAGAAGTAGGAGGTCCACACCGTAGCAAAATAGGGGATCCCTTATTAGAAGCTCACTCATACATATATAGTCCGCGCTTCTAATGGGGGATCCTTTATTTTGATGATCTGAACCGTTCATTATGTTTAAAACATGTTTTTAAGGGTACCTGCAAGAAATCGGCTCGAAATAATATCGAGAAGAGCTTGATCTAAACAGTTTTTGATAAGTGCTGACAGGAACAGTTTTATGAAAAATTGAACGGATCAAAGACTTTCCGGATATTATTTTGAGCCGATCTCTTACGGGTACCCTTAAAAACACGTTTTAAACACATTGAACGGTTCAGATCATCATAATTTGATCAAGAAGTAGGAGGTCCACACCGTAGCAAAATAGGGGATCCCTTATTAGAAGCTCACTCATACATATATAGTCCGCGCTTCTAATGAGGGATCCTTTATTTTGATGATCTGAACCGTTCATTATGTTTAAAACATGTTTTTAAGGGTACCTGCAAGAAATCGGCTCGAAATAATATCGAGAAGAGCTTGATCTAAACAGTTTTTGATAAATGCTGACAGGAACAGTTTTATGAAAAATTGAACGGATCAAAGACTTTCCGGATATTATTTTGAGCCGATCTCTTACGGGTACCCTTAAAAACACGTTTTAAACACATTGAACGGTTCAGATCATCATAATTTGATCAAGAAGTAGGAGGTCCACACCGTAGCAAAATAGGGGATCCCTTATTAGAAGCTCACTCATACATATATAGTCCGCGCTTCTAATGAGGGATCCTTTATTTTGATGATCTGAACCGTTCATTATGTTTAAAACATGTTTTTAAGGGTACCTGCAAGAAATCGGCTCGAAATAATATCGAGAAGAGCTTGATCTAAACAGTTTTTGATAAATGCTGACAGGAACAGTTTTATGAAAAATTGAACGGATCAAAGACTTTCCGGATATTATTTTGAGCCGATCTCTTACGGGTACCCTTAAAAACACGTTTTAAACACATTGAACGGTTCAGATCATCATAATTTGATCAAGAAGTAGGATGTCCACACCGTAGCAAAATAGGGGATCCCTTATTAGAAGCTCACTCATACATATATAGTCCGCGCTTCTAATGAGGGATCCTTTATTTTGATGATCTGAACCGTTCATTATGTTTAAAACATGTTTTTAAGGGTACCTGCAAGAAATCGGCTCGAAATAATATCGAGAAGAGCTTGATCTAAACAGTTTTTGATAAATGCTGACAGGAACAGTTTTATGAAAAATTGAACGGATCAAAGACTTTCCGGATATTATTTTGAGCCGATCTCTTACGGGTACCCTTAAAAACACGTTTTAAACACATTGAACGGTTCAGATCATCATAATTTGATCAAGAAGTAGGAGGTCCACACCGTAGCAAAATAGGGGATCCCTTATTAGAAGCTCACTCATACATATATAGTCCGCGCTTCTAATGAGGGATCCTTTATTTTGATGATCTGAACCGTTCATTATGTTTAAAACATGTTTTTAAGGGCACCTGCAAGAAATCGGCTCGAAATAATATCGAGAAGAGCTTGATCTAAACAGTTTTTGATAAATGCTGACAGGAACAGTTTTATGAAAAATTGAACGGATCAAAGACTTTCCGGATATTATTTTGAGCCGATCTCTTACGGGTACCCTTAAAAACACGTTTTAAACACATTGAACGGTTCAGATCATCATAATTTGATCAAGAAGTAGGAGGTCCACACCGTAGCAAAATAGGGGATCCCTTATTAGAAGCTCACTCATACATATATAGTCCGCGCTTCTAATGAGGGATCCTTTATTTTGATGATCTGAACCGTTCATTATGTTTAAAACATGTTTTTAAGGGCACCTGCAAGAAATCGGCTCGAAATAATATCGAGAAGAGCTTGATCTAAACAGTTTTTGATAAATGCTGACAGGAACAGTTTTATCAAAAATTGAACGGATCAAAGACTTTCCGGATATTATTTTGAGCCGATCTCTTACGGGTACCCTTAAAAACACGTTTTAAACACATTGAACGGTTCAGATCATCATAATTTGATCAAGAAGTAGGAGGTCCACACCGTAGCAAAATAGGGGATCCCTTATTAGAAGCTCACTCATACATATATAGTCCGCGCTTCTAATGAGGGATCCTTTATTTTGATGATCTGAACCGTTCATTATGTTTAAAACATGTTTTTAAGGGCACCTGCAAGAAATCGGCTCGAAATAATATCGAGAAGAGCTTGATCTAAACAGTTTTTGATAAATGCTGACAGGAACAGTTTTATGAAAAATTGAACGGATCAAAGACTTTCCGGATATTATTTTGAGCCGATCTCTTACGGGTACCCTTAAAAACACGTTTTAAACACATTGAACGGTTCAGATCATCATAATTTGATCAAGAAGTAGGAGGTCCACACCGTAGCAAAATAGGGGATCCCTTATTAGAAGCTCACTCATACATATATAGTCCGCGCTTCTAATGAGGGATCCTTTATTTTGATGATCTGAACCGTTCATTATGTTTAAAACATGTTTTTAAGGGTACCTGCAAGAAATCGGCTCGAAATAATATCGAGAAGAGTTTGATCTAAACAGTTTTTGATAAATGCTGACAGGAACAGTTTTATGAAAAATTGAACGGATCAAAGACTTTCCGGATATTATTTTGAGCCGATCTCTTACGGGTACCCTTAAAAACACGTTTTAAACACATTGAACGGCTCAGATCATCATAATTTGATCAAGAAGTAGGAGGTCCACACCGTAGCAAAATAGGGGATCCCTTATTAGAAGCTCACTCATACATATATAGTCCGCGCTTCTAATGAGGGATCCTTTATTTTGATGATCTGAACCGTTCATTATGTTTAAAACATGTTTTTAAGGGTACCTGCAAGAAATCGGCTCGAAATAATATCGAGAAGAGCTTGATCTAAACAGTTTTTGATAAATGCTGACAGGAACAGTTTTATGAAAAATTGAACGGATCAAAGACTTTCCGGATATTATTTTGAGTCGATCTCTTACGGGTACCCTTAAAAACACGTTTTAAACACATTGAACGGTTCAGATCATCATAATTTGATCAAGAAGTAGGAGGTCCACACCGTAGCAAAATAGGGGATCCCTTATTAGAAGCTCACTCATACATATATAGTCCGCGCTTCTAATGAGGGATCCTTTATTTTGATGATCTGAACCGTTCATTATGTTTAAAACATGTTTTAAAGGGTACCTGCAAGAAATCGGCTCGAAATAATATCGAGAAGAGCTTGATCTAAACAGTTTTGGATAAATGCTGACAGGAACAGTTTTATGAAAAATTGAACGGATCAAAGACTCCACACCGTAGCAAAATAGGGGATCCCTTATTAGAAGCTCACTCATACATATATAGTCCGCGCTTCTAATGAGGGATCCTTTATTTTGATGATCTGAACCGTTCATTATGTTTAAAACATGTTTTTAAGGGTACCTGCAAGAAATCGGCTCGAAATAATATCGAGAAGAGCTTGATCTAAACAGTTTTTGATAAATGCTGACAGGAACAGTTTTATGAAAAATTGAACGGATCAAAGACTTTCCGGATATTATTTTGAGCCGATCTCTTACGGGTACCCTTAAAAACACGTTTTAAACACATTGAACGGTTCAGATCATCATAATTTGATCAAGAAGTAGAAGGTCCACACCGTAGCAAAATAGGGGATCCCTTATTAGAAGCTCACTCATACATATATAGTCCGCGCTTCTAATGAGGGATCCTTTATTTTGATGATCTGAACCGTTCATTATGTTTAAAACATGTTTTTAAGGGTACCTGCAAGAAATCGGCTCGAAATAATATCGAGAAGAGCTTGATCTAAACAGTTTTTGATAAATGCTGACAGGAACAGTTTTATGAAAAATTGAACGGATCAAAGACTTTCCGGATATTATTTTGAGCCGATCTCTTACGGGTACCCTTAAAAACACGTTTTAAACACATTGAACGGTTCAGATCATCATAATTTGATCAAGAAGTAGGAGGTCCACACCGTAGCAAAATAGGGGATCCCTTATTAGAAGCTCACTCATACATATATAGTCCGCGCTTCTAATGAGGGATCCTTTATTTTGATGATCTGAACCGTTCATTATGTTTAAAACATGTTTTTAAGGGTACCTGCAAGAAATCGGCTCGAAATAATATCGAGAAGAGCTTGATCTAAACAGTTTTTGATAAATGCTGACAGGAACAGTTTTATGAAAAATTGAACGGATCAACGACTTTCCGGATATTATTTTGAGCCGATCTCTTACGGGTACCCTTAAAAACACGTTTTAAACACATTGAACGGTTCAGATCATCATAATTTGATCAAGAAGTAGGAGGTCCACACCGTAGCAAAATAGGGGATCCCTTATTAGAAGCTCACTCATACATATATAGTCCGCGCTTCTAATGAGGGATCCTTTATTTTGATGATCTGAACCGTTCATTATGTTTAAAACATGTTTTTAAGGGTACCTGCAAGAAATCGGCTCGAAATAATATCGAGAAGAGCTTGATCTAAACAGTTTTTGATAAATGCTGACAGGAACAGTTTTATGAAAAATTGAACGGATCAACGACTTTCCGGATATTATTTTGAGCCGATCTCTTACGGGTACCCTTAAAAACACGTTTTAAACACATTGAACGGTTCAGATCATCATAATTTGATCAAGAAGTAGGAGGTCCACACCGTAGCAAAATAGGGGATCCCTTATTAGAAGCTCACTCATACATATATAGTCCGCGCTTCTAATGAGGGATCCTTTATTTTGATGATCTGAACCGTTCATTATGTTTAAAACATGTTTTTAAGGGTACCTGCAAGAAATCGGCTCGAAATAATATCGAGAAGAGCTTGATCTAAACAGTTTTTGATAAATGCTGACAGGAACAGTTTTATGAAAAATTGAACGGATCAACGACTTTCCGGATATTATTTTGAGCCGATCTCTTACGGGTACCCTTAAAAACACGTTTTAAACACATTGAACGGTTCAGATCATCATAATTTGATCAAGAAGTAGGAGATCCACACCGTAGCAAAATATGGGATCCCTTATTAGAAGCTCACTCATACATATATAGTCCGCGCTTCTAATGAGGGATCCTTTATTTTAATGATCTGAACCGTTCATTATGTTTAAAACATGTTTTTAAGGGTACCTGCAAGAAATCGGCTCGAAATAATATCGAGAAGAGCTTGATCTAAACAGTTTTTGATAAATGCTGACAGGAACAGTTTTATGAAAAATTGAACGGATCAAAGACTTTCCGGATATTATTTTGAGCCGATCTCTTACGGGTACCCTTAAAAACACGTTTTAAACACATTGAACGGTTCAGATCATCATAATTTGATCAAGAAGTAGGAGGTCCACACCGTAGCAAAATAGGGGATCCCTTATTAGAAGCTCACTCATACATATATAGTCCGCGCTTCTAATGAGGGATCCTTTATTTTGATGATCTGAACCGTTCATTATGTTTAAAACATGTTTTTAAGGGTACCTGCAAGAAATCGGCTCGAAATAATATCGAGAAGAGCTTGATCTAAACAGTTTTTGATAAATGCTGACAGGAACAGTTTTATGAAAAATTGAACGGATCAACGACTTTCCGGATATTATTTTGAGCCGATCTCTTACGGGTACCCTTAAAAACACGTTTTAAACACATTGAACGGTTCAGATCATCATAATTTGATCAAGAAGTAGGAGGTCCACACCGTAGCAAAATAGGGGATCCCTTATTAGAAGCTCACTCATACATATATAGTCCGCGCTTCTAATGAGGGATCCTTTATTTTGATGATCTGAACCGTTCATTATGTTTAAAACATGTTTTTAAGGGTACCTGCAAGAAATCGGCTCGAAATAATATCGAGAAGAGCTTGATCAAAACAGTTTTTGATAAATGCTGACAGGAACAGTTTTATGAAAAATTGAACGGATCAACGACTTTCCGGATATTATTTTGAGCCGATCTCTTACGGGTACCCTTAAAAACACGTTTTAAACACATTGAACGGTTCAGATCATCATAATTTGATCAAGAAGTAGGAGGTCCACACCGTAGCAAAATAGGGGATCCCTTATTAGAAGCTCACTCATACATATATAGTCCGCGCTTCTAATGAGGGATCCTTTATTTTGATGATCTGAACCGTTCATTATGTTTAAAACATGTTTTTAAGGGTACCTGCAAGAAATCGGCTCGAAATAATATCGAGAAGAGCTTGATCTAAACAGTTTTTGATAAATGCTGACAGGAACAGTTTTATGAAAAATTGAACGGATCAACGACTTTCCGGATATTATTTTGAGCCGATCTCTTACGGGTACCCTTAAAAACACGTTTTAAACACATTGAACGGTTCAGATCATCATAATTTGATCAAGAAGTAGGAGGTCCACACCGTAGCAAAATAGGGGATCCCTTATTAGAAGCTCACTCATACATATATAGTCCGCGCTTCTAATGAGGGATCCTTTATTTTGATGATCTGAACCGTTCATTATGTTTAAAACATGTTTTTAAGGGTACCTGCAAGAAATCGGCTCGAAATAATATCGAGAAGAGCTTGATCTAAACAGTTTTTGATAAATGCTGACAGGAACACTTTTATGAAAAATTGAACGGATCAAAGACTTTCCGGATATTATTTTGAGCCGATCCCTTACGGGTACCCTTAAAAACACGTTTTAAACACATTGAACGGTTCAGATCATCATAATTTGATCAAGAAGTAGGAGGTCCACACCGTAGCAAAATAGGGATCCCTTATTAGAAGCTCACTCATACATATATAGTCCGCGCTTCTAATGAGGGATCCTTTATTTTGATGATCTGAACCGTTCATTATGTTTAAAACATGTTTTTAAGGGTACCTGCAAGAAATCGGCTCGAAATAATATCGAGAAGAGCTTGATCTAAACAGTTTTTGATAAATGCTGACAGGAACAGTTTTATGAAAAATTGAACGGATCAAAGACTTTCCGGATATTATTTTGAGCCGATCTCTTACGGGTACCCTTAAAAACACGTTTTAAACACATTGAACGGTTCAGATCATCATAATTTGATCAAAAAGTAGGAGGTCCACACCGTAGCAAAATAGGGGATCCCTTATTAGAAGCTCACTCATACATATATAGTCCGCGCTTCTAATGAGGGATCCTTTATTTTGATGATCTGAACCGTTCATTATGTTTAAAACATGTTTTTAAGGGTACCTGCAAGAAATCGGCTCGAAATAATATCGAGAAGAGCTTGATCTAAACAGTTTTTGATAAATGCTGACAGGAACAGTTTTATGAAAAATTGAACGGATCAACGACTTTCCGGATATTATTTTGAGCCGATCTCTTACGGGTACCCTTAAAAACACGTTTTAAACACATTGAACGGTTCAGATCATCATAATTTGATCAAGAAGTAGGAGGTCCACACCATAGCAAAATAGGGGATCCCTTATTAGAAGCTCACTCATACATATATAGTCCGCGCTTCTACTGAGGGATCCTTTATTTTGATGATCTGAACCGTTCATTATGTTTAAAACATGTTTTTAAGGGTACCTGCAAGAAATCGGCTCGAAATAATATCGAGAAGAGCTTGATCTAAACAGTTTTTGATAAATGCTGACAGGAACAGTTTTATGAAAAATTGAACGGATCAAAGACTTTCCGGATATTATTTTGAGCCGATCTCTTACGGGTACCCTTAAAAACACGTTTTAAACACATTGAACGGTTCAGATCATCATAATTTGATCAAGAAGTAGGAGGTCCACACCGTAGCAAAATAGGGGATCCCTTATTAGAAGCTCACTCATACATATATAGTCCGCGCTTCTAATGAGGGATCCTTTATTTTGATGATCTGAACCGTTCATTATGTTTAAAACATGTTTTTAAGGGTACCTGCAAGAAATCGGCTCGAAATAATATCGAGAAGAGCTTGATCTAAACAGTTTTTGATAAATGCTGACAGGAACAGTTTTATGAAAAATTGAACGGATCAACGACTTTCCGGATATTATTTTGAGCCGATCTCTTACGGGTACCCTTAAAAACACGTTTTAAACACATTGAACGGTTCAGATCATCATAATTTGATCAAGAAGTAGGAGGTCCACACCATAGCAAAATAGGGGATCCCTTATTAGAAGCTCACTCATACATATATAGTCCGCGCTTCTACTGAGGGATCCTTTATTTTGATGATCTGAACCGTTCATTATGTTTAAAACATGTTTTTAAGGGTACCTGCAAGAAATCGGCTCGAAATAATATCGAGAAGAGCTTGATCTAAACAGTTTTTGATAAATGCTGACAGGAACAGTTTTATGAAAAATTGAACGGATCAAAGACTTTCCGGATATTATTTTGAGCCGATCTCTTACGGGTACCCTTAAAAACACGTTTTAAACACATTGAACGGTTCAGATCATCATAATTTGATCAAGAAGTAGGAGGTCCACACCGTAGCAAAATAGGGGATCCCTTATTAGAAGCTCACTCATACATATATAGTCCGCGCTTCTAATGAGGGATCCTTTATTTTGATGATCTGAACCGTTCATTATGTTTAAAACATGTTTTTAAGGGTACCTGCAAGAAATCGGCTCGAAATAATATCGAGAAGAGCTTGATCTAAACAGTTTTTGATAAATGCTGACAGGAACAGTTTTATGAAAAATTGAACGGATCAAAGACTTTCCGGATATTATTTTGAGCCGATCTCTTACGGGTACCCTTAAAAACACGTTTTAAACACATTGAACGGTTCAGATCATCATAATTTGATCAAGAAGTAGGAGGTCCACACCGTAGCAAAATAGGGGATCCCTTATTAGAAGCTCACTCATACATATATAGTCCGCGCTTCTAATGAGGGATCCTTTATTTTGATGATCTGAACCGTTCATTATGTTTAAAACATGTTTTTAAGGGTACCTGCAAGAAATCGGCTCGAAATAATATCGAGAAGAGCTTGATCTAAACAGTTTTTGATAAATGCTGACAGGAACAGTTTTATGAAAAATTGAACGGATCAACGACTTTCCGGATATTATTTTGAGCCGATCTCTTACGGGTACCCTTAAAAACACGTTTTAAACACATTGAACGGTTCAGATCATCATAATTTGATCAAGAAGTAGGAGGTCCACACCGTAGCAAAATAGGGGATCCCTTATTAGAAGCTCACTCATACATATATAGTCCGCGCTTCTAATGAGGGATCCTTTATTTTGATGATCTGAACCGTTCATTATGTTTAAAACATGTTTTTAAGGGTACCTGCAAGAAATCGGCTCGAAATAATATCGAGAAGAGCTTGATCAAAACAGTTTTTGATAAATGCTGACAGGAACAGTTTTATGAAAAATTGAACGGATCAACGACTTTTCGGATATTATTTTGAGCCGATCTCTTACGGGTACCCTTAAAAACACGTTTTAAACACATTGAACGGTTCAGATCATCATAATTTGATCAAGAAGTAGGAGGTCCACACCGTAGCAAAATAGGGGATCCCTTATTAGAAGCTCACTCATACATATATAGTCCGCGCTTCTAATGAGGGATCCTTTATTTTGATGATCTGAACCGTTCATTATGTTTAAAACATGTTTTTAAGGGTACCTGCAAGAAATCGGCTCGAAATAATATCGAGAAGAGCTTGATCTAAACAGTTTTTGATAAATGCTGACAGGAACAGTTTTATGAAAAATTGAACGGATCAACGACTTTCCGGATATTATTTTGAGCCGATCTCTTACGGGTACCCTTAAAAACACGTTTTAAACACATTGAACGGTTCAGATCATCATAATTTGATCAAGAAGTAGGAGGTCCACACCGTAGCAAAATAGGGGATCCCTTATTAGAAGCTCACTCATACATATATAGTCCGCGCTTCTAATGAGGGATCCTTTATTTTGATGATCTGAACCGTTCATTATGTTTAAAACATGTTTTTAAGGGTACCTGCAAGAAATCGGCTCGAAATAATATCGAGAAGAGCTTGATCTAAACAGTTTTTGATAAATGCTGACAGGAACAGTTTTATGAAAAATTGAACGGATCAAAGACTTTCCGGATATTATTTTGAGCCGATCTCTTACGGGTACCCTTAAAAACACGTTTTAAACACATTGAACGGTTCAGATCATCATAATTTGATCAAGAAGTAGGAGGTCCACACCGTAGCAAAATAGGGGATCCCTTATTAGAAGCTCACTCATACATATATAGTCCGCGCTTCTAATGAGGGATCCTTTATTTTGATGATCTGAACCGTTCATTATGTTTAAAACATGTTTTTAAGGGTACCTGCAAGAAATCGGCTCGAAATAATATCGAGAAGAGCTTGATCTAAACAGTTTTTGATAAATGCTGACAGGAACAGTTTTATGAAAAATTGAACGGATCAAAGACTTTCCGGATATTATTTTGAGCCGATCCCTTACGGGTACCCTTAAAAACACGTTTTAAACACATTGAACGGTTCAGATCATCATAATTTGATCAAGAAGTAGGAGGTCCACACCGTAGCAAAATAGGGATCCCTTATTAGAAGCTCACTCATACATATATAGTCCGCGCTTCTAATGAGGGATCCTTTATTTTGATGATCTGAACCGTTCATTATGTTTAAAACATGTTTTTAAGGGTACCTGCAAGAAATCGGCTCGAAATAATATCGAGAAGAGCTTGATCTAAACAGTTTTTGATAAATGCTGACAGGAACAGTTTTATGAAAAATTGAACGGATCAAAGACTTTCCGGATATTATTTTGAGCCGATCTCTTACGGGTACCCTTAAAAACACGTTTTAAACACATTGAACGGTTCAGATCATCATAATTTGATCAAGAAGTAGGAGGTCCACACCGTAGCAAAATAGGGGATCCCTTATTAGAAGCTCACTCATACATATATAGTCCGCGCTTCTAATGAGGGATCCTTTATTTTGATGATCTGAACCGTTCATTATGTTTAAAACATGTTTTTAAGGGTACCTGCAAGAAATCGGCTCGAAATAATATCGAGAAGAGCTTGATCTAAACAGTTTTTGATAAATGCTGACAGGAACAGTTTTATGAAAAATTGAACGGATCAACGACTTTCCGGATATTATTTTGAGCCGATCTCTTACGGGTACCCATAAAAACACGTTTTAAACACATTGAACGGTTCAGATCATCATAATTTGATCAAGAAGTAGGAGGTCCACACCATAGCAAAATAGGGGATCCCTTATTAGAAGCTCACTCATACATATATAGTCCGCGCTTCTACTGAGGGATCCTTTATTTTGATGATCTGAACCGTTCATTATGTTTAAAACATGTTTTTAAGGGTACCTGCAAGAAATCGGCTCGAAATAATATCGAGAAGAGCTTGATCTAAACAGTTTTTGATAAATGCTGACAGGAACAGTTTTATGAAAAATTGAACGGATCAAAGACTTTCCGGATATTATTTTGAGCCGATCTCTTACGGGTACCCTTAAAAACACGTTTTAAACACATTGAACGGTTCAGATCATCATAATTTGATAAAGAAGTAGGAGGTCCACACCGTAGCAAAATAGGGGATCCCTTATTAGAAGCTCACTCATACATATATAGTCCGCGCTTCTAATGAGGGATCCTTTATTTTGATGATCTGAACCGTTCATTATGTTTAAAACATGTTTTTAAGGGTACCTGCAAGAAATCGGCTCGAAATAATATCGAGAAGAGCTTGATCTAAACAGTTTTTGATAAATGCTGACAGGAACAGTTTTATGAAAAATTGAACGGATCAAAGACTTTCCGGATATTATTTTGAGCCGATCTCTTACGGGTACCCTTAAAAACACGTTTTAAACACATTGAACGGTTCAGATCATCATAATTTGATCAAGAAGTAGGAGGTCCACACCGTAGCAAAATAGGGGATCCCTTATTAGAAGCTCACTCATACATATATAGTCCGCGCTTCTAATGAGGGATCCTTTATTTTGATGATCTGAACCGTTCATTATGTTTAAAACATGTTTTTAAGGGTACCTGCAAGAAATCGGCTCGAAATAATATCGAGAAGAGCTTGATCTAAACAGTTTTTGATAAATGCTGACAGGAACAGTTTTATGAAAAATTGAACGGATCAACGACTTTCCGGATATTATTTTGAGCCGATCTCTTACGGGTACCCTTAAAAACACGTTTTAAACACATTGAACGGTTCAGATCATCATAATTTGATCAAGAAGTAGGAGGTCCACACCGTAGCAAAATAGGGGATCCCTTATTAGAAGCTCACTCATACATATATAGTCCGCGCTTCTAATGAGGGATCCTTTATTTTGATGATCTGAACCGTTCATTATGTTTAAAACATGTTTTTAAGGGTACCTGCAAGAAATCGGCTCGAAATAATATCGAGAAGAGCTTGATCAAAACAGTTTTTGATAAATGCTGACAGGAACAGTTTTATGAAAAATTGAACGGATCAACGACTTTTCGGATATTATTTTGAGCCGATCTCTTACGGGTACCCTTAAAAACACGTTTTAAACACATTGAACGGTTCAGATCATCATAATTTGATCAAGAAGTAGGAGGTCCACACCGTAGCAAAATAGGGGATCCCTTATTAGAAGCTCACTCATACATATATAGTCCGCGCTTCTAATGAGGGATCCTTTATTTTGATGATCTGAACCGTTCATTATGTTTAAAACATGTTTTTAAGGGTACCTGCAAGAAATCGGCTCGAAATAATATCGAGAAGAGCTTGATCTAAACAGTTTTTGATAAATGCTGACAGGAACAGTTTTATGAAAAATTGAACGGATCAACGACTTTCCGGATATTATTTTGAGCCGATCTCTTACGGGTACCCTTAAAAACACGTTTTAAACACATTGAACGGTTCAGATCATCATAATTTGATCAAGAAGTAGGAGGTCCACACCGTAGCAAAATAGGGGATCCCTTATTAGAAGCTCACTCATACATATATAGTCCGCGCTTCTAATGAGGGATCCTTTATTTTGATGATCTGAACCGTTCATTATGTTTAAAACATGTTTTTAAGGGTACCTGCAAGAAATCGGCTCGAAATAATATCGAGAAGAGCTTGATCTAAACAGTTTTTGATAAATGCTGACAGGAACAGTTTTATGAAAAATTGAACGGATCAAAGACTTTCCGGATATTATTTTGAGCCGATCTCTTACGGGTACCCTTAAAAACACGTTTTAAACACATTGAACGGTTCAGATCATCATAATTTGATCAAGAAGTAGGAGGTCCACACCGTAGCAAAATAGGGGATCCCTTATTAGAAGCTCACTCATACATATATAGTCCGCGCTTCTAATGAGGGATCCTTTATTTTGATGATCTGAACCGTTCATTATGTTTAAAACATGTTTTTAAGGGTACCTGCAAGAAATCGGCTCGAAATAATATCGAGAAGAGCTTGATCTAAACAGTTTTTGATAAATGCTGACAGGAACAGTTTTATGAAAAATTGAACGGATCAAAGACTTTCCGGATATTATTTTGAGCCGATCTCTTACGGGTACCCTTAAAAACACGTTTTAAACACATTGAACGGTTCAGATCATCATAATTTGATCAAGAAGTAGGAGGTCCACACCGTAGCAAAATAGGGGATCCCTTATTAGAAGCTCACTCATACATATATAGTCCGCGCTTCTAATGAGGGATCCTTTATTTTGATGATCTGAACCGTTCATTATGTTTAAAACATGTTTTTAAGGGTACCTGCAAGAAATCGGCTCGAAATAATATCGAGAAGAGCTTGATCTAAACAGTTTTTGATAAATGCTGACAGGAACAGTTTTATGAAAAATTGAACGGATCAACGACTTTCCGGATATTATTTTGAGCCGATCTCTTACGGGTACCCTTAAAAATACGTTTTAAACACATTGAACGGTTCAGATCATCATAATTTGATCAAGAAGTAGGAGGTCCACACCGTAGCAAAATAGGGGATCCCTTATTAGAAGCTCACTCATACATATATAGTCCGCGCTTCTAATGAGGGATCCTTTATTTTGATGATCTGAACCGTTCATTATGTTTAAAACATGTTTTTAAGGGTACCTGCAAGAAATCGGCTCGAAATAATATCGAGAAGAGCTTGATCTAAACAGTTTTTGATAAATGCTGACAGGAACAGTTTTATGAAAAATTGAACGGATCAACGACTTTCCGGATATTATTTTGAGCCGATCTCTTACGGGTACCCTTAAAAACACGTTTTAAACACATTGAACGGTTCAGATCATCATAATTTGATCAAGAAGTAGGAGGTCCACACCGTAGCAAAATAGGGGATCCCTTATTAGAAACTCACTCATACATATATAGTCCGTGCTTCTAATGAGGGATCCTTTATTTTGATGATCTGAACCGTTCATTATGTTTAAAACATGTTTTTAAGGGTACCTGCAAGAAATCGGCTCGAAATAATATCGAGAAGAGCTTGATCTAAACAGTTTTTGATAAATGCTGACAGGAACAGTTTTATGAAAAATTGAACGGATCAAAGACTTTCCGGATATTATTTTGAGCCGATCTCTTACGGGTACCCTTAAAAACACGTTTTAAACACATTGAACGGTTCAGATCATCATAATTTGATCAAGAAGTAGGAGATCCACACCGTAGCAAAATAGGGATCCCTTATTAGAAGCTCACTCATACATATATAGTCCGCGCTTCTAATGAGGGATCCTTTATTTTGATGATCTGAACCGTTCATTATGTTTAAAACATGTTTTTAAGGGTACCTGCAAGAAATCGGCTCGAAATAATATCGAGAAAAGCTTGATCTAAACAGTTTTTGATAAATGCTGACAGGAACAGTTTTATGAAAAATTAAACGGATCAAAGACTTTCCGGATATTATTTTGAGCCGATCTCTTACGGGTACCCTTACAAACACGTTTTAAACACATTGAACGGTTCAGATCATCATAATTTGATCAAGAAGTAGGAGGTCCACACCGTAGCAAAATAGGGGATCCCTTATTAGAAGCTCACTCATACATATATAGTCCGCGCTTCTAATGAGGGATCCTTTATTTTGATGATCTGAACCGTTCATTATGTTTAAAACATGTTTTTAAGGGTACCTGCAAGAAATCGGCTCGAAATAATATCGAGAAGAGCTTGATCTAAACAGTTTTTGATAAATGCTGACAGGAACAGTTTTATGAAAAATTGAACGGATCAACGACTTTCCGGATATTATTTTGAGCCGATCTCTTACGGGTACCCTTAAAAACACGTTTTAAACACATTGAACGGTTCAGATCATCATAATTTGATCAAGAAGTATGTGGTCCACACCGTAGCAAAATAGGGGATCCCTTATTAGAAGCTCACTCATACATATATAGTCCGCGCTTCTAATGAGGGATCCTTTATTTTGATGATCTGAACCGTTCATTATGTTTAAAACATGTTTTTAAGGGTACCTGCAAGAAATCGGCTCGAAATAATATCGAGAAGAGCTTGATCTAAACAGTTTTTGATAAATGCTGACAGGAACAGTTTTATGAAAAATTGAACGGATCAACGACTTTCCGGATATTATTTTGAGCCGATCTCTTACGGGTACCCTTAAAAACACGTTTTAAACACATTGAACGGTTCAGATCATCATAATTTGATCAAGAAGTAGGAGGTCCACACCGTAGCAAAATAGGGGATCCCTTATTAGAAGCTCACTCATACATATATAGTCCGCGCTTCTAATGAGGGATCCTTTATTTTGATGATCTGAACCGTTCATTATGTTTAAAACATGTTTTTAAGGGTACCTGCAAGAAATCGGCTCGAAATAATATCGAGAAGAGCTTGATCTAAACAGTTTTTGATAAATGCTGACAGGAACAGTTTTATGAAAAATTGAACGGATCAACGACTTTCCGGATATTATTTTGAGCCGATCTCTTACGGGTACCCTTAAAAACACGTTTTAAACACATTAAACGGTTCAGATCATCATAATTTGATCAAGAAGTAGGAGGTCCACACCGTAGCAAAATAGGGGATCCCTTATTAGAAACTCACTCATACATATATAGTCCGCGCTTCTAATGAGGGATCCTTTATTTTGATGATCTGAACCGTTCATTATGTTTAAAACATGTTTTTAAGGGTACCTGCAAGAAATCGGCTCGAAATAATATCGAGAAGAGCTTGATCTAAACAGTTTTTGATAAATGCTGACAGGAACAGTTTTATGAAAAATTGAACGGATCAACGACTTTCCGGATATTATTTTGAGCCGATCTCTTACGGGTACCCTTAAAAACACGTTTTAAACACATTGAACGGTTCAGATCATCATAATTTGATCAAGAAGTAGGAGGTCCACACCGTAGCAAAATAGGGGATCCCTTATTAGAAGCTCACTCATACATATATAGTCCGCGCTTCTAATGAGGGATCCTTTATTTTGATGATCTGAACCGTTCATTATGTTTAAAACATGTTTTTAAGGGTACCTGCAAGAAATCGGCTCGAAATAATATCGAGAAGAGCTTGATCTAAACAGTTTTTGATAAATGCTGACAGGAACAATTTTATGAAAAATTGAACGGATCAACGACTTTCCGGATATTATTTTGAGCCGATCTCTTACGGGTACCCTTAAAAACACGTTTTAAACACATTGAACGGTTCAGATCATCATAATTTGATCAAGAAGTAGGAGGTCCACACCGTAGCAAAATAGGGGATCCCTTATTAGAAGCTCACTCATACATATATAGTCCGCGCTTCTAATGAGGGATCCTTTATTTTGATGATCTGAACCGTTCATTATGTTTAAAACATGTTTTTAAGGGTACCTGCAAGAAATCGGCTCGAAATAATATCGAGAAGAGCTTGATCTAAACAGTTTTTGATAAATGCTGACAGGAACAGTTTTATGAAAAATTGAACGGATCAACGACTTTCCGGATATTATTTTGAGCCGATCTCTTACGGGTACCCTTAAAAACACGTTTTAAACACATTGAACGGTTCAGATCATCATAATTTGATCAAGAAGTAGGAGGTCCACACCGTAGCAAAATAGGGGATCCCTTATTAGAAGCTCACTCATACATATATAGTCCGCGCTTCTAATGAGGGATCCTTTATTTTGATGATCTGAACCGTTCATTATGTTTAAAACATGTTTTTAAGGGTACCTGCAAGAAATCGGCTCGAAATAATATCGAGAAGAGCTTGATCTAAACAGTTTTTGATAAATGCTGACAGGAACAGTTTTATGAAAAATTGAACGGATCAACGACTTTCCGGATATTATTTTGAGCCGATCTCTTACGGGTACCCTTAAAAACACGTTTTAAACACATTGAACGGTTCAGATCATCATAATTTGATCAAGAAGTAGGAGGTCCACACCGTAGCAAAATAGGGGATCCCTTATTAGAAGCTCACTCATACATATATAGTCCGCGCTTCTAATGAGGGATCCTTTATTTTGATGATCTGAACCGTTCATTATGTTTAAAACATGTTTTTAAGGGTACCTGCAAGAAATCGGCTCGAAATAATATCGAGAAGAGCTTGATCTAAACAGTTTTTGATAAATGCTGACAGGAACAGTTTTATGAAAAATTGAACGGATCAACGACTTTCCGGATATTATTTTGAGCCGATCTCTTACGGGTACCCTTAAAAACACGTTTTAAACACATTGAACGGTTCAGATCATCATAATTTGATCAAGAAGTAGGAGGTCCACACCGTAGCAAAATAGGGGATCCCTTATTAGAAGCTCACTCATACATATATAGTCCGCGCTTCTAATGAGGGATCCTTTATTTTGATGATCTGAACCGTTCATTATGTTTAAAACATGTTTTTAAGGGTACCTGCAAGAAATCGGCTCGAAATAATATCGAGAAGAGCTTGATCTAAACAGTTTTTGATAAATGCTGACAGGAACAGTTTTATGAAAAATTGAACGGATCAACGACTTTCCGGATATTATTTTGAGCCGATCTCTTACGGGTACCCTTAAAAACACGTTTTAAACACATTGAACGGTTCAGATCATCATAATTTGATCAAGAAGTAGGAGGTCCACACCGTAGCAAAATAGGGGATCCCTTATTAGAAGCTCACTCATACATATATAGTCCGCGCTTCTAATGAGGGATCCTTTATTTTGATGATCTGAACCGTTCATTATGTTTAAAACATGTTTTTAAGGGTACCTGCAAGAAATCGGCTCGAAATAATATCGAGAAGAGCTTGATCTAAACAGTTTTTGATAAATGCTGACAGGAACAGTTTTATGAAAAATTAAACGGATCAACGACTTTCCGGATATTATTTTGAGCCGATCTCTTACGGGTACCCTTAAAAACACGTTTTAAACACATTGAACGGTTCAGATCATCATAATTTGATCAAGAAGTAGGAGGTCCACACCGTAGCAAAATAGGGGATCCCTTATTAGAATCTCACTCATACATATATAGTCCGCGCTTCTAATGAGGGATCCTTTATTTTGATGATCTGAACCGTTCATTATGTTTAAAACATGTTTTTAAGGGTACCTGCAAGAAATCGGCTCGAAATAATATCGAGAAGAGCTTGATCTAAACAGTTTTTGATAAATGCTGAAAGGAACAGTTTTATGAAAAATTGAACGGATCAACGACTTTCCGGATATTATTTTGAGCCGATCTCTTACGGGTACCCTTAAAAACATGTTTTAAACACATTGAAGGGTTCAGATCATCATAATTTGATCAAGAAGTAGGAGGTCCACACCGTAGCAAAATAGGGGATCCCTTATTAGAAGCTCACTCATACATATATAGTCCGCGCTTCTAATGAGGGATCCTTTATTTTGATGATCTGAACCGTTCATTATGTTTAAAACATGTTTTTAAGGGTACCTGCAAGAAATCGGCTCGAAATAATATCGAGAAGAGCTTGATCTAAACAGTTTTTGATAAATGCTGACAGGAACAGTTTTATGAAAAATTGAACGGATCAACGACTTTCCGGATATTATTTTGAGCCGATCTCTTACGGGTACCCTTAAAAACACGTTTTAAACACATTGAACGGTTCAGATCATCATAATTTGATCAAGAAGTAGGAGGTCCACACCGTAGCAAAATAGGGGATCACTTATTAGAAGCTCACTCATACATATATAGTCCGCGCTTCTAATGAGGGATCCTTTATTTTGATGATCTGAACCGTTCATTATGTTTAAAACATGTTTTTAAGGGTACCTGCAAGAAATCGGCTCGAAATAATATCGAGAAGAGCTTGATCTAAACAGTTTTTGATAAATGCTGACAGGAACAGTTTTATGAAAAATTGAACGGATCAACGACTTTCCGGATATTATTTTGAGCCGATCTCTTACGGGTACCCTTAAAAACACGTTTTAAACACATTGAACGGTTCAGATCATCATAATTTGATCAAGAAGTAGGAGGTCCACACCGTAGCAAAATAGGGGATCCCTTATTAGAAGCTCACTCATACATATATAGTCCGCGCTTCTAATGAGGGATCCTTTATTTTGATGATCTGAACCGTTCATTATGTTTAAAACATATTTTTAAGGGTACCTGCAAGAAATCGGCTCGAAATAATATCGAGAAGAGCTTGATCTAAACAGTTTTTGATAAATACTGACAGGAACAGTTTTATGAAAAATTGAACGGATCAACGACTTTCCGGATATTATTTTGAGCCGATCTCTTACGGGTACCCTTAAAAACACGTTTTAAACACATTGAACGGTTCAGATCATCATAATTTGATCAAGAAGTAGGAGGTCCACACCGTAGCAAAATAGGGGATCCCTTATTAGAAGCTCACTCATACATATATAGTCCGCGCTTCTAATGAGGGATCCTTTATTTTGATGATCTGAACCGTTCATTATGTTTAAAACATGTTTTTAAGGGTACATGCAAGAAATCGGCTCGAAATAATATCGAGAAGAGCTTGATCTAAACAGTTTTTGATAAATGCTGACAGGAACAGTTTTATGAAAAATTGAACGGATCAACGACTTTCCGGATATTATTTTGAGCCGATCTCTTACGGGTACCCTTAAAAATACGTTTTAAACACATTGAACGGTTCAGATCATCATAATTTGATCAAGAAGTAGGAGGTCCACACCGTAGCAAAATAGGGGATCCCTTATTAGAAGCTCACTCATACATATATAGTCCGCGCTTCTAATGAGGGATCCTTTATTTTGATGATCTGAACCGTTCATTATGTTTAAAACATGTTTTTAAGGGTACCTGCAAGAAATCGGCTCGAAATAATATCGAGAAGAGCTTGATCTAAACAGTTTTTGATAAATGCTGACAGGAACAGTTTTATGAAAAATTGAACGGATCAACGACTTTCCGGATATTATTTTGAGCCGATCTCTTACGGGTACCTTTAAAAACACGTTTTAAACACATTGAACGGTTCAGATCATCATAATTTGATCAAGAAGTAGGAGGTCCACACCGTAGCAAAATAGGGGATCCCTTATTAGAAGCTCACTCATACATATATAGTCCGCGCTTCTAATGAGGGATCCTTTATTTTGATGATCTGAACCGTTCATTATGTTTAAAACATGTTTTTAAGGGTACCTGCAAGAAATCGGCTCGAAATAATATCGAGAAGAGCTTGATCTAAACAGTTTTTGATAAATGCTGACAGGAACAGTTTTATGAAAAATTGAACGGATCAACGACTTTCCGGATATTATTTTGAGCCGATCTCTTACGGGTACCCTTAAAAACACGTTTTAAACACATTGAACGGTTCAGATCATCATAATTTGATCAAGAAGTAGGAGGTCCACACCGTAGCAAAATAGGGGATCCCTTATTAGAAGCTCACTCATACATATATAGTCCGCGCTTCTAATGAGGGATCCTTTATTTTGATGATCTGAACCGTTCATTATGTTTAAAACATGTTTTTAAGGGTACCTGCAAGAAATCGGCTCGAAATAATATCGAGAAGAGCTTGATCTAAACAGTTTTTGATAAATGCTGACAGGAACAGTTTTATGAAAAATTGAACGGATCAACGACTTTCCGGATATTATTTTGAGCCGATCTCTTACGGGTACCCTTAAAAACACGTTTTAAACACATTGAACGGTTCAGATCATCATAATTTGATCAAGAAGTAGGAGGTCCACACCGTAGCAAAATAGGGGATCCCTTATTAGAAGCTCACTCATACATATATAGTCCGCGCTTCTAATGAGGGATCCTTTATTTTGATGATCTGAACCGTTCATTATGTTTAAAACATGTTTTTAAGGGTACCTGCAAGAAATCGGCTCGAAATAATATCGAGAAGAGCTTGATCTAAACAGTTTTTGATAAATGCTGACAGGAACAGTTTTATGAAAAATTGAACGGATCAACGACATTCCGGATATTATTTTGAGCCGATCTCTTACGGGTACCCTTAAAAACACGTTTTAAACACATTGAACGGTTCAGATCATCATAATTTGATCAAGAAGTAGGAGGTCCACACCGTAGCAAAATAGGGGATCCCTTATTAGAAGCTCACTCATACATATATAGTCCGCGCTTCTAATGAGGGATCCTTTATTTTGATGATCTGAACCGTTCATTATGTTTAAAACATGTTTTTAAGGGTACCTGCAAGAAATCGGCTCGAAATAATATCGAGAAGAGCTTGATCTAAACAGTTTTTGATAAATGCTGACAGGAACAGTTTTATGAAAAATTGAACGGATCAACGACTTTCCGGATATTATTTTGAGCCGATCTCTTACGGGTACCCTTAAAAACACGTTTTAAACACATTGAACGGTTCAGATCATCATAATTTGATCAAGAAGTAGGAGGTCCACACCGTAGCAAAATAGGGGATCCCTTATTAGAAGCTCACTCATACATATATAGTCCGCGCTTCTAATGAGAGATCCTTTATTTTGATGATCTGAACCGTTCATTATGTTTAAAACATGTTTTTAAGGGTACCTGCAAGAAATCGGCTCGAAATAATATCGAGAAGAGCTTGATCTAAACAGTTTTTGATAAATGCTGACAGGAACAGCTTTATGAAAAATTGAACGGATCAAAGACTTTCCGGATATTATTTTGAGCCGATCTCTTACGGGTACCCTTAAAAACACGTTTTAAACACATTGAACGGTTCAGATCATCATAATTTGATCAAGAAGTAGGAGGTCCACACCGTAGCAAAATAGGGGATCCCTTATTAGAAGCTCACTCATACATATATAGTCCGCGCTTCTAATGAGGGATCCTTTATTTTGATGATCTGAACCGTTCATTATGTTTAAAACATGTTTTTAAGGGTACCTGCAAGAAATCGGCTCGAAATAATATCGAGAAGAGCTTGATCTAAACAGTTTTTGATAAATGCTGACAGGAACAGTTTTATGAAAAATTGAACGGATCAAAGACTTTCCGGATATTATTTTGAGCCGATCTCTTACGGGTACCCTTAAAAACACGTTTTAAACACATTGAACGGTTCAGATCATCATAATTTGATCAAGAAGTAGGAGGTCCACACCGTAGCAAAATAGGGGATCCCTTATTAGAAGCTCACTCATACATATATAGTCCGCGCTTCTAATGAGGGATCCTTTATTTTGATGATCTGAACCGTTCATTATGTTTAAAACATGTTTTTAAGGGTACCTGCAAGAAATCGGCTCGAAATAATATCGAGAAGAGCTTGATCTAAACAGTTTTTGATAAATGCTGACAGGAACAGTTTTATGAAAAATTGAACGGATCAACGACTTTCCGGATATTATTTTGAGCCGATCTCTTACGGGTACCCTTAAAAACACGTTTTAAACACATTGAACGGTTCAGATCATCATAATTTGATCAAGAAGTAGGAGGTCCACACCGTAGCAAAATAGGGGATCCCTTATTAGAAGCTCACTCATACATATATAGTCCGCGCTTCTAATGAGGGATCCTTTATTTTGATGATCTGAACCGTTCATTATGTTTAAAACATGTTTTTAAGGGTACCTGCAAGAAATCGGCTCGAAATAATATCGAGAAGAGCTTGATCTAAACAGTTTTTGATAAATGCTGACAGGAACAGTTTTATGAAAAATTGAACGGATCAACGACTTTCCGGATATTATTTTGAGCCGATCTCTTACGGGTACCCTTAAAAACACGTTTTAAACACATTGAACGGTTCAGATCATCATAATTTGATCAAGAAGTAGGAGGTCCACACCGTAGCAAAATAGGGGATCCCTTATTAGAAGCTCACTCATACATATATAGTCCGCGCTTCTAATGAGAGATCCTTTATTTTGATGATCTGAACCGTTCATTATGTTTAAAACATGTTTTTAAGGGTACCTGCAAGAAATCGGCTCGAAATAATATCGAGAAGAGCTTGATCTAAACAGTTTTTGATAAATGCTGACAGGAACAGCTTTATGAAAAATTGAACGGATCAAAGACTTTCCGGATATTATTTTGAGCCGATCTCTTACGGGTACCCTTAAAAACACGTTTTAAACACATTGAACGGTTCAGATCATCATAATTTGATCAAGAAGTAGGAGGTCCACACCGTAGCAAAATAGGGGATCCCTTATTAGAAGCTCACTCATACATATATAGTCCGCGCTTCTAATGAGGGATCCTTTATTTTGATGATCTGAACCGTTCATTATGTTTAAAACATGTTTTTAAGGGTACCTGCAAGAAATCGGCTCGAA
The DNA here is from genome assembly GCA_019985065.2 of Arctostaphylos glauca. Taxonomy (NCBI): domain Eukaryota; kingdom Viridiplantae; phylum Streptophyta; class Magnoliopsida; order Ericales; family Ericaceae; genus Arctostaphylos; species Arctostaphylos glauca. The sequence continues at coordinate 137,391 of JAHSPW020000049.1, read as the reverse complement.
ATAATATCGAGAAGAGCTTGATCTAAACAGTTTTTGATAAATGCTGACAGGAACAGTTTTATGAAAAATTGAACGGATCAAAGACTTTCCGGATATTATTTTGAGCCGATCTCTTACGGGTACCCTTAAAAACACGTTTTAAACACATTGAACGGTTCAGATCATCATAATTTGATCAAGAAGTAGGAGGTCCACACCGTAGCAAAATAGGGGATCCCTTATTAGAAGCTCACTCATACATATATAGTCCGCGCTTCTAATGAGGGATCCTTTATTTTGATGATCTGAACCGTTCATTATGTTTAAAACATGTTTTTAAGGGTACCTGCAAGAAATCGGCTCGAAATAATATCGAGAAGAGCTTGATCTAAACAGTTTTTGATAAATGCTGACAGGAACAGTTTTATGAAAAATTGAACGGATCAACGACTTTCCGGATATTATTTTGAGCCGATCTCTTACGGGTACCCTTAAAAACACGTTTTAAACACATTGAACGGTTCAGATCATCATAATTTGATCAAGAAGTAGGAGGTCCACACCGTAGCAAAATAGGGGATCCCTTATTAGAAGCTCACTCATACATATATAGTCCGCGCTTCTAATGAGGGATCCTTTATTTTGATGATCTGAACCGTTCATTATGTTTAAAACATGTTTTTAAGGGTACCTGCAAGAAATCGGCTCGAAATAATATCGAGAAGAGCTTGATCTAAACAGTTTTTGATAAATGCTGACAGGAACAGTTTTATGAAAAATTGAACGGATCAACGACTTTCCGGATATTATTTTGAGCCGATCTCTTACGGGTACCCTTAAAAACACGTTTTAAACACATTGAACGGTTCAGATCATCATAATTTGATCAAGAAGTAGGAGGTCCGCACCGTAGCAAAATAGGGGATCCCTTATTAGAAGCTCACTCATACATATATAGTCCGCGCTTCTAATGAGGGATCCTTTATTTTGATGATCTGAACCGTTCATTATGTTTAAAACATGTTTTTAAGGGTACCTGCAAGAAATCGGCTCGAAATAATATCGAGAAGAGCTTGATCTAAACAGTTTTTGATAAATGCTGACAGGAACAGTTTTATGAAAAATTGAACGGATCAACGACTTTCCGGATATTATTTTGAGCCGATCTCTTACGGGTACCCTTAAAAACACGTTTTAAACACATTGAACGGTTCAGATCATCATAATTTGATCAAGAAGTAGGAGGTCCACACCGTAGCAAAATAGGGGATCCCTTATTAGAAGCTCACTCATACATATATAGTCCGCGCTTCTAATGAGGGATCCTTTATTTTGATGATCTGAACCGTTCATTATGTTTAAAACATGTTTTTAAGGGTACCTGCAAGAAATCGGCTCGAAATAATATCGAGAAGAGCTTGATCTAAACAGTTTTTGATAAATGCTGACAGGAACAGTTTTATGAAAAATTGAACGGATCAACGACTTTCCGGATATTATTTTGAGCCGATCTCTTACGGGTACCCTTAAAAACACGTTTTAAACACATTGAACGGTTCAGATCATCATAATTTGATCAAGAAGTAGGAGGTCCACACCGTAGCAAAATAGGGGATCCCTTATTAGAAGCTCACTCATACATATATAGTCCGCGCTTCTAATGAGAGATCCTTTATTTTGATGATCTGAACCGTTCATTATGTTTAAAACATGTTTTTAAGGGTACCTGCAAGAAATCGGCTCGAAATAATATCGAGAAGAGCTTGATCTAAACAGTTTTTGATAAATGCTGACAGGAACAGCTTTATGAAAAATTGAACGGATCAAAGACTTTCCGGATATTATTTTGAGCCGATCTCTTACGGGTACCCTTAAAAACACGTTTTAAACACATTGAACGGTTCAGATCATCATAATTTGATCAAGAAGTAGGAGGTCCACACCGTAGCAAAATAGGGGATCCCTTATTAGAAGCTCACTCATACATATATAGTCCGCGCTTCTAATGAGGGATCCTTTATTTTGATGATCTGAACCGTTCATTATGTTTAAAACATGTTTTTAAGGGTACCTGCAAGAAATCGGCTCGAAATAATATCGAGAAGAGCTTGATCTAAACAGTTTTTGATAAATGCTGACAGGAACAGTTTTATGAAAAATTGAACGGATCAAAGACTTTCCGGATATTATTTTGAGCCGATCTCTTACGGGTACCCTTAAAAACACGTTTTAAACACATTGAACGGTTCAGATCATCATAATTTGATCAAGAAGTAGGAGGTCCACACCGTAGCAAAATAGGGGATCCCTTATTAGAAGCTCACTCATACATATATAGTCCGCGCTTCTAATGAGGGATCCTTTATTTTGATGATCTGAACCGTTCATTATGTTTAAAACATGTTTTTAAGGGTACCTGCAAGAAATCGGCTCGAAATAATATCGAGAAGAGCTTGATCTAAACAGTTTTTGATAAATGCTGACAGGAACAGTTTTATGAAAAATTGAACGGATCAACGACTTTCCGGATATTATTTTGAGCCGATCTCTTACGGGTACCCTTAAAAACACGTTTTAAACACATTGAACGGTTCAGATCATCATAATTTGATCAAGAAGTAGGAGGTCCACACCGTAGCAAAATAGGGGATCCCTTATTAGAAGCTCACTCATACATATATAGTCCGCGCTTCTAATGAGGGATCCTTTATTTTGATGATCTGAACCGTTCATTATGTTTAAAACATGTTTTTAAGGGTACCTGCAAGAAATCGGCTCGAAATAATATCGAGAAGAGCTTGATCTAAACAGTTTTTGATAAATGCTGACAGGAACAGTTTTATGAAAAATTGAACGGATCAACGACTTTCCGGATATTATTTTGAGCCGATCTCTTACGGGTACCCTTAAAAACACGTTTTAAACACATTGAACGGTTCAGATCATCATAATTTGATCAAGAAGTAGGAGGTCCGCACCGTAGCAAAATAGGGGATCCCTTATTAGAAGCTCACTCATACATATATAGTCCGCGCTTCTAATGAGGGATCCTTTATTTTGATGATCTGAACCGTTCATTATGTTTAAAACATGTTTTTAAGGGTACCTGCAAGAAATCGGCTCGAAATAATATCGAGAAGAGCTTGATCTAAACAGTTTTTGATAAATGCTGACAGGAACAGTTTTATGAAAAATTGAACGGATCAACGACTTTCCGGATATTATTTTGAGCCGATCTCTTACGGGTACCCTTAAAAACACGTTTTAAACACATTGAACGGTTCAGATCATCATAATTTGATCAAGAAGTAGGAGGTCCACACCGTAGCAAAATAGGGGATCCCTTATTAGAAGCTCACTCATACATATATAGTCCGCGCTTCTAATGAGGGATCCTTTATTTTGATGATCTGAACCGTTCATTATGTTTAAAACATGTTTTTAAGGGTACCTGCAAGAAATCGGCTCGAAATAATATCGAGAAGAGCTTGATCTAAACAGTTTTTGATAAATGCTGACAGGAACAGTTTTATGAAAAATTGAACGGATCAACGACTTTCCGGATATTATTTTGAGCCGATCTCTTACGGGTACCCTTAAAAACACGTTTTAAACACATTGAACGGTTCAGATCATCATAATTTGATCAAGAAGTAGGAGGTCCACACCGTAGCAAAATAGGGGATCCCTTATTAGAAGCTCACTCATACATATATAGTCCGCGCTTCTAATGAGGGATCCTTTATTTTGATGATCTGAACCGTTCATTATGTTTAAAACATTTTTTTAAGGGTACCTGCAAGAAATCGGCTCGAAATAATATCGAGAAGAGCTTGATCTAAACAGTTTTTGATAAATGCTGACAGGAACAGTTTTATGAAAAATTGAACGGATCAACGACTTTCCGGATATTATTTTGAGCCGATCTCTTACGGGTACCCTTAAAAACACGTTTTAAACACATTGAACGGTTCAGATCATCATAATTTGATCAAGAAGTAGGAGGTCCACACCGTAGCAAAATAGGGGATCCCTTATTAGAAGCTCACTCATACATATATAGTCCGCGCTTCTAATGAGAGATCCTTTATTTTGATGATCTGAACCGTTCATTATGTTTAAAACATGTTTTTAAGGGTACCTGCAAGAAATCGGCTCGAAATAATATCGAGAAGAGCTTGATCTAAACAGTTTTTGATAAATGCTGACAGGAACAGCTTTATGAAAAATTGAACGGATCAAAGACTTTCCGGATATTATTTTGAGCCGATCTCTTACGGGTACCCTTAAAAACACGTTTTAAACACATTGAACGGTTCAGATCATCATAATTTGATCAAGAAGTAGGAGGTCCACACCGTAGCAAAATAGGGGATCCCTTATTAGAAGCTCACTCATACATATATGGTCCGCGCTTCTAATGAGGGATCCTTTATTTTGATGATCTGAACCGTTCATTATGTTTAAAACATGTTTTTAAGGGTACCTGCAAGAAATCGGCTCGAAATAATATCGAGAAGAGCTTGATCTAAACAGTTTTTGATAAATGCTGACAGGAACAGTTTTATGAAAAATTGAACGGATCAAAGACTTTCCGGATATTATTTTGAGCCGATCTCTTACGGGTACCCTTAAAAACACGTTTTAAACACATTGAACGGTTCAGATCATCATAATTTGATCAAGAAGTAGGAGGTCCACACCGTAGCAAAATAGGGGATCCCTTATTAGAAGCTCACTCATACATATATAGTCCGCGCTTCTAATGAGGGATCCTTTATTTTGATGATCTGAACCGTTCATTATGTTTAAAACATGTTTTTAAGGGTACCTGCAAGAAATCGGCTCGAAATAATATCGAGAAGAGATTGATCTAAACAGTTTTTGATAAATGCTGACAGGAACAGTTTTATGAAAAATTGAATGGATCAACGACTTTCCGGATATTATTTTGAGCCGATCTCTTACGGGTACCCTTAAAAACACGTTTTAAACACATTGAACGGTTCAGATCATCATAATTTGATCAAGAAGTAGGAGGTCCACACCGTAGCAAAATAGGGGATCCCTTATTAGAAGCTCACTCATACATATATAGTCCGCGCTTCTAATGAGAGATCCTTTATTTTGATGATCTGAACCGTTCATTATGTTTAAAACATGTTTTTAAGGGTACCTGCAAGAAATCGGCTCGAAATAATATCGAGAAGAGCTTGATCTAAACAGTTTTTGATAAATGCTGACAGGAACAGCTTTATGAAAAATTGAACGGATCAAAGACTTTCCGGATATTATTTTGAGCCGATCTCTTACGGGTACCCTTAAAAACACGTTTTAAACACATTGAACGGTTCAGATCATCATAATTTGATCAAGAAGTAGGAGGTCCACACCGTAGCAAAATAGGGGATCCCTTATTAGAAGCTCACTCATACATATATAGTCCGCGCTTCTAATGAGGGATCCTTTATTTTGATGATCTGAACCGTTCATTATGTTTAAAACATGTTTTTAAGGGTACCTGCAAGAAATCGGCTCGAAATAATATCGAGAAGAGCTTGATCTAAACAGTTTTTGATAAATGCAGACAGGAACAGTTTTATGAAAAATTGAACGGATCAAAGACTTTCCGGATATTATTTTGAGCCGATCTCTTACGGGTACCCTTAAAAACACGTTTTAAACACATTGAACGGTTCAGATCATCATAATTTGATCAAGAAGTAGGAGGTCCACACCGTAGCAAAATAGGGGATCCCTTATTAGAAGCTCACTCATACATATATAGTCCGCGCTTCTAATGAGGGATCCTTTATTTTGATGATCTGAACCGTTCATTATGTTTAAAACATGTTTTTAAGGGTACCTGCAAGAAATCGGCTCGAAATAATATCGAGAAGAGCTTGATCTAAACAGTTTTTGATAAATGCTGACAGGAACAGTTTTATGAAAAATTGAACGGATCAACGACTTTCCGGATATTATTTTGAGCCGATCTCTTACGGGTACCCTTAAAAACACGTTTTAAACACATTGAACGGTTCAGATCATCATAATTTGATCAAGAAGTAGGAGGTCCACACCGTAGCAAAATAGGTGATCCCTTATTAGAAGCTCACTCATACATATATAGTCCGCGCTTCTAATGAGGGATCCTTTATTTTGATGATCTGAACCGTTCATTATGTTTAAAACATGTTTTTAAGGGTACCTGCAAGAAATCGGCTCGAAATAATATCGAGAAGAGCTTGATCTAAACAGTTTTTGATAAATGCTGACAGGAACAGTTTTATGAAAAATTGAACGGATCAACGACTTTCCGGATATTATTTTGAGCCGATCTCTTACGGGTACCCTTAAAAACACGTTTTAAACACATTGAACGGTTCAGATCATCATAATTTGATCAAGAAGTAGGAGGTCCACACCGTAGCAAAATAGGTGATCCCTTATTAGAAGCTCACTCATACATATATAGTCCGCGCTTCTAATGAGGGATCCTTTATTTTGATGATCTGAACCGTTCATTATGTTTAAAACATGTTTTTAAGGGTACCTGCAAGAAATCGGCTCGAAATAATATCGAGAAGAGCTTGATCTAAACAGTTTTTGATAAATGCTGACAGGAACAGTTTTATGAAAAATTGAACGGATCAAAGACTTTCCGGATATTATTTTGAGCCGATCTCTTACGGGTACCCTTAAAAACACGTTTTAAACACATTGAACGGTTCAGATCATCATAATTTGATCAAGAAGTAGGAGGTCCACACCGTAGCAAAATAGGGGATCCCTTATTAGAAGCTCACTCATACATATATAGTCCGCGCTTCTAATGAGGGATCCTTTATTTTGATGATCTGAACCGTTCATTATGTTTAAAACATGTTTTTAAGGGTACCTGCAAGAAATCGGCTCGAAATAATATCGAGAAGAGCTTGATCTAAACAGTTTTTGATAATTGCTGACAGGAACAGTTTTATGAAAAATTGAACGGATCAACGACTTTCCGGATATTATTTTGAGCCGATCTCTTACGGGTACCCTTAAAAACACGTTTTAAACACATTGAACGGTTCAGATCATCATAATTTGATCAAGAAGTAGGAGGTCCACACCGTAGCAAAATAGGGGATCCCTTATTAGAAGCTCACTCATACATATATAGTCCGCGCTTCTAATGAGGGATCCTTTATTTTGATGATCTGAACCGTTCATTATGTTTAAAACATGTTTTTAAGGGTACCTGCAAGAAATCGGCTCGAAATAATATCGAGAAGAGCTTGATCTAAACAGTTTTTGATAAATGCTGACAGGAACAGTTTTATGAAAAATTGAACAGATCAACGACTTTCCGGATATTATTTTGAGCCGATCTCTTACGGGTACCCTTAAAAACACGTTTTAAACACGTTGAACGGTTCAGATCATCATAATTTGATCAAGAAGTAGGAGGTCCACACCGTAGCAAAATAGGGGATCCCTTATTAGAAGCTCACTCATACATATATAGTCCGCGCTTCTAATGAGGGATCCTTTATTTTGATGATCTGAACCGTTCATTATGTTTAAAACATGTTTTTAAGGGTACCTGCAAGAAATCGGCTCGAAATAATATCGAGAAGAGCTTGATCTAAACAGTTTTTGATAATTGCTGACAGGAACAGTTTTATGAAAAATTGAACGGATCAACGACTTTCCGGATATTATTTTGAGCCGATCTCTTACGGGTACCCTTAAAAACACGTTTTAAACACGTTGAACGGTTCAGATCATCATAATTTGATCAAGAAGTAGGAGGTCCACACCGTAGCAAAATAGGGGATCCCTTATTAGAAGCTCACTCATACATATATAGTCCGCGCTTCTAATGAGGGATCCTTTATTTTGATGATCTGAACCGTTCATTATGTTTAAAACATGTTTTTAAGGGTACCTGCAAGAAATCGGCTCGAAATAATATCGAGAAGAGCTTGATCTAAACAGTTTTTGATAAATGCTGACAGGAACAGTTTTATGAAAAATTGAACGGATCAAAGACTTTCCGGATATTATTTTGAGCCGATCTCTTACGGGTACCCTTAAAAACACGTTTTAAACACGTTGAACGGTTCAGATCATCATAATTTGATCAAGAAGTAGGAGGTCCACACCGTAGCAAAATAGGGGATCCCTTATTAGAAGCTCACTCATACATATATAGTCCGCGCTTCTAATGAGGGATCCTTTATTTTGATGATCTGAACCATTCATTATGTTTAAAACATGTTTTTAAGGGTACCTGCAAGAAATCGGCTCGAAATAATATCGAGAAGAGCTTGATCTAAACAGTTTTTGATAAATGCTGACAGGAACAGTTTTATGAAAAATTGAACGGATCAAAGACTTTCCGGATATTATTTTGAGCCGATCTCTTACGGGTACCCTTAAAAACACGTGTTAAACACGTTGAACGGTTCAGATCATCATAATTTGATCAAGAAGTAGGAGGTCCACACCGTAGCAAAATAGGGGATCCCTTATTAGAAGCTCACTCATACATATATAGTCCGCTCTTCTAATGAGGGATCCTTTATTTTGATGATCTGAACCGTTCATTATGTTTAAAACATGTTTTTAAGGGTACCTGCAAGAAATCGGCTCGAAATAATATCGAGAAGAGCTTGATCTAAACAGTTTTTGATAAATGCTGACAGGAACAGTTTTACGAAAAATTGAACGGATCAAAGACTTTCCGGATATTATTTTGAGCCGATCTCTTACGGGTACCCTTAAAAACACGTTTTAAACACGTTGAACGGTTCAGATCATCATAATTTGATCAAGAAGTAGGAGGTCCACACCGTAGCAAAATAGGGGATCCCTTATTAGAAGCTCACTCATACATATATAGTCCGCGCTTCTAATGAGGGATCCTTTATTTTGATGATCTGAACCGTTCATTATGTTTAAAACATGTTTTTAAGGGTACCTGCAAGAAATCGGCTCGAAATAATATCGAGAAGAGTTTGATCTAAACAGTTTTTGATAAATGCTGACAGGAACAGTTTTACGAAAAATTGAACGGATCAAAGACTTTCCGGATATTATTTTGAGCCGATCTCTTACGGGTACCCTTAAAAACACGTTTTAAACACGTTGAACGGTTCAGATCATCATAATTTGATCAAGAAGTAGGAGGTCCACACCGTAGCAAAATAGGGGATCCCTTATTAGAAGCTCACTCATACATATATAGTCCGCGCTTCTAATGAGGGATCCTTTATTATGATGATCTGAACCGTTCATTATGTTTAAAACATGTTTTTAAGGGTACCTGCAAGAAATCGGCTCGAAATAATATCGAGAAGAGCTTGATCTAAACAGTTTTTGATAAATACTGACAGGAACAGTTTTACGAAAAATTGAACGGATCAAAGACTTTCGGGATATTATTTTGAGCCGATCTCTTACGGGTACCCTTAAAAACACGTTTTAAACACGTTGAACGGTTCAGATCATCATAATTTGATCAAGAAGTAGGAGGTCCACACCGTAGCAAAATAGGGGATCCCTTATTAGAAGCTCACTCATACATATATAGTCCGCGCTTCTAATGAGGGATCCTTTATTTTGATGATCTGAACCGTTCATTATGTTTAAAACATGTTTTTAAGGGTACCTGCAAGAAATCGGCTCGAAATAATATCGAGAAGAGCTTGATCTAAACAGTTTTTGATAAATGCTGACAGGAACAGTTTTACGAAAAATTGAACGGATCAAAGACTTTCCGGATATTATTTTGAGCCGATCTCTTACGGGTACCCTTAAAAACACGTTTTAAACACGTTGAACGGTTCAGATCATCATAATTTGATCAAGAAGTAGGAGGTCCACACCGTAGCAAAATAGGGGATCCCTTATTAGAAGCTCACTCATACATATATAGTCCGCGCTTCTAATGAGGGATCCTTTATTTTGATGATCTGAACCGTTCATTATGTTTAAAACATGTTTTTAAGGGTACCTGCAAGAAATCGGCTCGAAATAATATCGAGAAGAGCTTGATCTAAACAGTTTTTGATAAATGCTGACAGGAACAGTTTTACGAAAAATTGAACGGATCAAAGACTTTCCGGATATTATTTTGAGCCGATCTCTTACGGGTACCCTTAAAAACACGTTTTAAACACGTTGAACGGTTCAGATCATCATAATTTCATCAAGAAGTAGGAGGTCCACACCGTAGCAAAATAGGGGATCCCTTATTAGAAGCTCACTCATACATATATAGTCCGCCCTTCTAATGAGGGATCCTTTATTTTGATGATCTGAACCGTTCATTATGTTTAAAACATGTTTTTAAGGGTACCTGCAAGAAATCGGCTCGAAATAATATCGAGAAGAGCTTGATCTAAACAGTTTTTGATAAATGCTGACAGGAACAGTTTTATGAAAAATTGAACGGATCAAAGACTTTCCGGATATTATTTTGAGCCGATCTCTTACGGGTACCCTTAAAAACACGTTTTAAACACGTTGAACGGTTCAGATCATCATAATTTGATGAAGAAGTAGGAGGTCCACACCGTAGCAAAATAGGGGATCCCTTATTAGAAGCTCACTCATACATATATAGTCCGCGCTTCTAATGAGGGATCCTTTATTTTGATGATCTGAACCGTTCATTACGTTTAAAACATGTTTTTCAGGGTACCTGCAAGAAATCGGCTCGAAATAATATCGAGAAGAGCTTGATCTAAACAGTTTTTGATAAATGCTGACAGGAACAGTTTTACGAAAAATTGAACGGATCAAAGACTTTCCGGATATTATTTTGAGCCGATCTCTTACGGGTACCCTTAAAAACACGTTTTAAACACGTTGAACGGTTCAGATCATCATAATTTGATCAAGAAGTAGGAGGTCCACACCGTAGCAAAATAGGGGATCCCTTATTAGAAGCTCACTCATACATATATAGTCCGCGCTTCTAATGAGGGATCCTTTATTTTGATGATCTGAACCGTTCATTATGTTTAAAACATGTTTTTAAGGGTACCTGCAAGAAATCGGCTCGAAATAATATCGAGAAGAGCTTGATCTAAACAGTTTTTGATAAATGCTGACAGGAACAGTTTTACGAAAAATTGAACGGATCAAAGACTTTCCGGATATTATTTTGAGCCGATCTCTTACGGGTACCCTTAAAAACACGTTTTAAACACGTTGAACGGTTCAGATCATCATAATTTGATCAAGAAGTAGGAGGTCCACACCGTAGCAAAATAGGGGATCCCTTATTAGAAGCTCACTCATACATATATAGTCCGCGCTTCTAATGAGGGATCCTTTATTTTGATGATCTGAACCGTTCATTATGTTTAAAACATGTTTTTAAGGGTACCTGCAAGAAATCGGCTCGAAATAATATCGAGAAGAGCTTGATCTAAACAGTTTTTGATAAATGCTGACAGGAACAGTTTTACGAAAAATTGAACGGATCAAAGACTTTCCGGATATTATTTTGAGCCGATCTCTTACGGGTACCCTTAAAAACACGTTTTAAACACGTTGAACGGTTCAGATCATCATAATTTGATCAAGAAGTAGGAGGTCCACACCGTAGCAAAATAGGGGATCCCTTATTAGAAGCTCACTCATACATATATAGTCCGCGCTTCTAATGAGGGATCCTTTATTTTGATGATCTGAACCGTTCATTATGTTTAAAACATGTTTTTAAGGGTACCTGCAAGAAATCGGCTCGAAATAATATCGAGAAGAGCTTGATCTAAACAGTTTTTGATAAATGCTGACAGGAACAGTTTTACGAAAAATTGAACGGATCAAAGACTTTCCGGATATTATTTTGAGCCGATCTCTTACGGGTACCCTTAAAAACACGTTTTAAACACGTTGAACGGTTCAGATCATCATAATTTCATCAAGAAGTAGGAGGTCCACACCGTAGCAAAATAGGGGATCCCTTATTAGAAGCTCACTCATACATATATAGTCCGCCCTTCTAATGAGGGATCCTTTATTTTGATGATCTGAACCGTTCATTATGTTTAAAACATGTTTTTAAGGGTACCTGCAAGAAATCGGCTCGAAATAATATCGAGAAGAGCTTGATCTAAACAGTTTTTGATAAATGCTGACAGGAACAGTTTTATGAAAAATTGAACGGATCAAAGACTTTCCGGATATTATTTTGAGCCGATCTCTTACGGGTACCCTTAAAAACACGTTTTAAACACGTTGAACGGTTCAGATCATCATAATTTGATGAAGAAGTAGGAGGTCCACACCGTAGCAAAATAGGGGATCCCTTATTAGAAGCTCACTCATACATATATAGTCCGCGCTTCTAATGAGGGATCCTTTATTTTGATGATCTGAACCGTTCATTACGTTTAAAACATGTTTTTCAGGGTACCTGCAAGAAATCGGCTCGAAATAATATCGAGAAGAGCTTGATCTAAACAGTTTTTGATAAATGCTGACAGGAACAGTTTTACGAAAAATTGAACGGATCAAAGACTTTCCGGATATTATTTTGAGCCGATCTCTTACGGGTACCCTTAAAAACACGTTTTAAACACGTTGAACGGTTCAGATCATCATAATTTGATCAAGAAGTAGGAGGTCCACACCGTAGCAAAATAGGGGATCCCTTATTAGAAGCTCACTCATACATATATAGTCCGCGCTTCTAATGAGGGATCCTTTATTTTGATGATCTGAACCGTTCATTATGTTTAAAACATGTTTTTAAGGGTACCTGCAAGAAATCGGCTCGAAATAATATCGAGAAGAGCTTGATCTAAACAGTTTTTGATAAATGCTGACAGGAACAGTTTTACGAAAAATTGAACGGATCAAAGACTTTCCGGATATTATTTTGAGCCGATCTCTTACGGGTACCCTTAAAAACACGTTTTAAACACGTTGAACGGTTCAGATCATCATAATTTGATCAAGAAGTAGGAGGTCCACACCGTAGCAAAATAGGGGATCCCTTATTAGAAGCTCACTCATACATATATAGTCCGCGCTTCTAATGAGGGATCCTTTATTTTGATGATCTGAACCGTTCATTATGTTTAAAACATGTTTTTAAGGGTACCTGCAAGAAATCGGCTCGAAATAATATCGAGAAGAGCTTGATCTAAACAGTTTTTGATAAATGCTGACAGGAACAGTTTTACGAAAAATTGAACGGATCAAAGACTTTCCGGATATTATTTTGAGCCGATCTCTTACGGGTACCCTTAAAAACACGTTTTAAACACGTTGAACGGTTCAGATCATCATAATTTGATCAAGAAGTAGGAGGTCCACACCGTAGCAAAATAGGGGATCCCTTATTAGAAGCTCACTCATACATATATAGTCCGCGCTTCTAATGAGGGATCCTTTATTTTGATGATCTGAACCGTTCATTATGTTTAAAACATGTTTTTAAGGGTACCTGCAAGAAATCGGCTCGAAATAATATCGAGAAGAGCTTGATCTAAACAGTTTTTGATAAATGCTGACAGGAACAGTTTTACGAAAAATTGAACGGATCAAAGACTTTCCGGATATTATTTTGAGCCGATCTCTTACGGGTACCCTTAAAAACACGTTTTAAACACGTTGAACGGTTCAGATCATCATAATTTGATCAAGAAGTAGGAGGTCCACACCGTAGCAAAATAGGGGATCCCTTATTAGAAGCTCACTCATACATATATAGTCCGCGCTTCTAATGAGGGATCCTTTATTTTGATGATCTGAACCGTTCATTATGTTTAAAACATGTTTTTAAGGGTACCTGCAAGAAATCGGCTCGAAATAATATCGAGAAGAGCTTGATCTAAACAGTTTTTGATAAATGCTGACAGGAACAGTTTTACGAAAAATTGAACGGATCAAAGACTTTCCGGATATTATTTTGAGCCGATCTCTTACGGGTACCCTTAAAAACACGTTTTAAACACGTTGAACGGTTCAGATCATCATAATTTCATCAAGAAGTAGGAGGTCCACACCGTAGCAAAATAGGGGATCCCTTATTAGAAGCTCACTCATACATATATAGTCCGCGCTTCTAATGAGGGATCCTTTATTTTGATGATCTGAACCGTTCATTATGTTTAAAACATGTTTTTAAGGGTACCTGCAAGAAATCGGCTCGAAATAATATCGAGAAGAGCTTGATCTAAACAGTTTTTGATAAATGCTGACAGGAACAGTTTTATGAAAAATTGAACGGATCAAAGACTTTCCGGATATTATTTTGAGCCGATCTCTTACGGGTACCCTTAAAAACACGTTTTAAACACGTTGAACGGTTCAGATCATCATAATTTGATCAAGAAGTAGGAGGTCCACACCGTAGCAAAATAGGGGATCCCTTATTAGAAGCTCACTCATACATATATAGTCCGCGCTTCTAATGAGGGATCCTTTATTTTGATGATCTGAACCGTTCATTACGTTTAAAACATGTTTTTAAGGGTACCTGCAAGAAATCGGCTCGAAATAATATCGAGAAGAGCTTGATCTAAACAGTTTTTGATAAATGCTGACAGGAACAGTTTTATGAAAAATTGAACGGATCAAAGACTTTCCGGATATTATTTTGAGCCGATCTCTTACGGGTACCCTTAAAAACACGTTTTAAACACGTTGAACGGTTCAGATCATCATAATTTGATCAAGAAGTAGGAGGTCCACACCCTAGCAAAATAGGGGATCCCTTATTAGAAGCTCACTCATACATATATAGTCCGCGCTTCTAATGAGGGATCCTTTATTTTGATGATCTGAACCGTTCATTATGTTTAAAACATGTTTTTAAGGGTACCTGCAAGAAATCGGCTCGAAATAATATCGAGAAGAGCTTGATCTAAACAGTTTTTGATAAATGCTGACAGGAACAGTTTTATGAAAAATTGAACGGATCAAAGACTTTCCGGATATTATTTTGAGCCGATCTCTTACGGGTACCCTTAAAAACACGTTTTAAACACGTTGAACGGTTCAGATCATCATAATTTGATCAAGAAGTAGGAGGTCCACACCGTAGCAAAATAGGGGATCCCTTATTAGAAGCTCACTCATACATATATAGTCCGCGCTTCTAATGAGGGATCCTTTATTTTGATGATCTGAACCGTTCATTACGTTTAAAACATGTTTTTAAGGGTACCTGCAAGAAATCGGCTCGAAATAATATCGAGAAGAGCTTGATCTAAACAGTTTTTGATAAATGCTGACAGGAACAGTTTTATGAAAAATTGAACGGATCAAAGACTTTCCGGATATTATTTTGAGCCGATCTCTTACGGGTACCCTTAAAAACACGTTTTAAACACGTTGAACGGTTCAGATCATCATAATTTGATCAAGAAGTAGGAGGTCCACACCGTAGCAAAATAGGGGATCCCTTATTAGAAGCTCACTCATACATATATAGTCCGCGCTTCTAATGAGGGATCCTTTATTTTGATGATCTGAACCGTTCATTACGTTTAAAACATGTTTTTAAGGGTACCTGCAAGAAATCGGCTCGAAATAATATCGAGAAGAGCTTGATCTAAACAGTTTTTGATAAATGCTGACAGGAACAGTTTTATGAAAAATTGAACGGATCAAAGACTTTCCGGATATTATTTTGAGCCGATCTCTTACGGGTACCCTTAAAAACACGTTTTAAACACGTTGAACGGTTCAGATCATCATAATTTGATCAAGAAGTAGGAGGTCCACACCGTAGCAAAATAGGGGATCCCTTATTAGAAGCTCACTCATACATATATAGTCCGCGCTTCTAATGAGGGATCCTTTATTTTGATGATCTGAACCGTTCATTACGTTTAAAACATGTTTTTAAGGGTACCTGCAAGAAATCGGCTCGAAATAATATCGAGAAGAGCTTGATCTAAACAGTTTTTGGTAAATGCTGACAGGAACAGTTTTATGAAAAATTGAACGGATCAAAGACTTTCCGGATATTATTTTGAGCCGATCTCTTACGGGTACCCTTAAAAACACGTTTTAAACACATTGAACGGTTCAGATCATCATAATTTGATCAAGAAGTAGGAGGTCCACACCGTAGCAAAATAGGGGATCCCTTATTAGAAGCTCACTCATACATATATAGTCCGCGCTTCTAATGAGGGATCCATTATTTTGATGATCTGAACCGTTCATTATGTTTAAAACATGTTTTTAAGGGTACCTGCAAGAAATCGGCTCGAAATAATATCGAGAAGAGCTTGATCTAAACAGTTTTTGATAAATGCTGACAGGAACAGTTTTATGAAAAATTGAACGGATCAACGACTTTCCGGATATTATTTTGGGCCGATCTCTTACGGGTACCCTTAAAAACACGTTTTAAACACGTTGAACGGTTCAGATCATCATAATTTGATCAAGAAGTAGGAGGTCCACACCGTAGCAAAATAGGGGATCCCTTATTAGAAGCTCACTCATACATATATAGTCCGCGCTTCTAATGAGGGATCCTTTATTTTGATGATCTGAACCGTTCATTATGTTTAAAACATGTTTTTAAGGGTACCTGCAAGAAATCGGCTCGAAATAATATCGAGAAGAGCTTGATCTAAACAGTTTTTGGTAAATGCTGACAGGAACAGTTTTATGAAAAATTGAACGGATCAAAGACTTTCCGGATATTATTTTGAGCCGATCTCTTACGGGTACCCTTAAAAACACGTTTTAAACACATTGAACGGTTCAGATCATCATAATTTGATCAAGAAGTAGGAGGTCCACACCGTAGCAAAATAGGGGATCCCTTATTAGAAGCTCACTCATACATATATAGTCCGCGCTTCTAATGAGGGATCCTTTATTTTGATGATCTGAACCGTTCATTATGTTTAAAACATGTTTTTAAGGGTACCTGCAAGAAATCGGCTCGAAATAATATCGAGAAGAGCTTGATCTAAACAGTTTTTGGTAAATGCTGACAGGAACAGTTTTATGAAAAATTGAACGGATCAAAGACTTTCCGGATATTATTTTGAGCCGATCTCTTACGGGTACCCTTAAAAACACGTTTTAAACACATTGAACGGTTCAGATCATCATAATTTGATCAAGAAGTAGGAGGTCCACACCGTAGCAAAATAGGGGATCCCTTATTAGAAGCTCACTCATACATATATAGTCCGCGCTTCTAATGAGGGATCCTTTATTTTGATGATCTGAACCGTTCATTATGTTTAAAACATGTTTTTAAGGGTACCTGCAAGAAATCGGCTCGAAATAATATCGAGAAGAGCTTGATCTAAACAGTTTTTGATAAATGCTGACAGGAACAGTTTTATGAAAAATTGAACGGATCAAAGACTTTCCGGATATTATTTTGAGCCGATCTCTTACGGGTACCCTTAAAAACACGTTTTAAACACATTGAACGGTTCAGATCATCATAATTTGATCAAGAAGTAGGAGGTCCACACCGTAGCAAAATAGGGGATCCCTTATTAGAAGCTCACTCATACATATATAGTCCGCGCTTCTAATGAGGGATCCTTTATTTTGATGATCTGAACCGTTCATTATGTTTAAAACATGTTTTTAAGGGTACCTGCAAGAAATCGGATCGAAATAATATCGAGAAGAGCTTGATCTAAACAGTTTTTGGTAATGCTGACAGGAACAGTTTTATGAAAAATTGAACGGATCAAAGACTTTCCGGATATTATTTTGAGCCGATCTCTTACGGGTACCCTTAAAAACACGTTTTAAACACATTGAACGGTTCAGATCATCATAATTTGATCAAGAAGTAGGAGGTCCACACCGTAGCAAAATAGGGGATCCCTTATTAGAAGCTCACTCATACATATATAGTCCGCGCTTCTAATGAGGGATCCTTTATTTTGATGATCTGAACCGTTCATTATGTTTAAAACATGTTTTTAAGGGTACCTGCAAGAAATCGGCTCGAAATAATATCGAGAAGAGCTTGATCTAAACAGTTTTTGGTAAATGCATACAGGAACAGTTTTATGAAAAATTGAACGGATCAAAGACTTTCCGGATATTATTTTGAGCCGATCTCTTACGGGTACCCTTAAAAACACGTTTTAAACACATTGAACAGTTCAGATCATCATAATTTGATCAAGAAGTAGGAGGTCCACACCGTAGCAAAATAGGGGATCCCTTATTAGAAGCTCACTCATACATATATAGTCCGCGCTTCTAATGAGGGATCCTTTATTTTGATGATCTGAACCGTTCATTATGTTTAAAACATGTTTTTAAGGGTACCTGCAAGAAATCGGGTCGAAATAATATCGAGAAGAGCTTGATCTAAACAGTTTTTGGTAAATGCTGACAGGAACAGTTTTATGAAAAATTGAACGGATCAAAGACTTTCCGGATATTATTTTGAGCCGATCTCTTACGGGTACCCTTAAAAACACGTTTTAAACACATTGAACGGTTCAGATCATCATAATTTGATCAAGAAGTAGGAGGTCCACACCGTAGCAAAATAGGGGATCCCTTATTAGAAGCTCACTCATACATATATAGTCCGCGCTTCTAATGAGGGATCCTTTATTTTGATGATCTGAACCGTTCATTATGTTTAAAACATGTTTTTAAGGGTACCTGCAAGAAATCGGCTCGAAATAATATCGAGAAGAGCTTGATCTAAACAGTTTTTGGTAAATGCTGACAGGAACAGTTTTATGAAAAATTGAACGGATCAAAGACTTTCCGGATATTATTTTGAGCCGATCTCTTACGGGTACCCTTAAAAACACGTTTTAAACACATTGAACAGTTCAGATCATCATAATTTGATCAAGAAGTAGGAGGTCCACACCGTAGCAAAATAGGGGATCCCTTATTAGAAGCTCACTCATACATATATAGTCCGCGCTTCTAATGAGGGATCCTTTATTTTGATGATCTGAACCGTTCATTATGTTTAAAACATGTTTTTAAGGGTACCTGCAAGAAATCGGGTCGAAATAATATCGAGAAGAGCTTGATCTAAACAGTTTTTGGTAAATGCTGACAGGAACAGTTTTATGAAAAATTGAACGGATCAAAGACTTTCCGGATATTATTTTGAGCCGATCTCTTACGGGTACCCTTAAAAACACGTTTTAAACACATTGAACGGTTCAGATCATCATAATTTGATCAAGAAGTAGGAGGTCCACACCGTAGCAAAATAGGGGATCCCTTATTAGAAGCTCACTCATACATATATAGTCCGCGCTTCTAATGAGGGATCCTTTATTTTGATGATCTGAACCGTTCATTATGTTTAAAACATGTTTTTAAGGGTACCTGCAAGAAATCGGCTCGAAATAATATCGAGAAGAGCTTGATCTAAACAGTTTTTGATAAATGCTGACAGGAACAGTTTTATGAAAAATTGAACGGATCAAAGACTTTCCGGATATTATTTTGGGCCGATCTCTTACGGGTACCCTTAAAAACACGTTTTAAACACATTGAACGGTTCAGATCATCATAATTTGATCAAGAAGTAGGAGGTCCACACCGTAGCAAAATAGGAGATCCCTTATTAGAAGCTCACTCATACATATATAGTCCGCGCTTCTAATGAGGGATCCTTTATTTTGATGATCTGAACCGTTCATTATGTTTAAGACATGTTTTTAAGGGTACCTGCAAGAAATCGGCTCGAAATAATATCGAGAAGAGCTTGATCTAAACAGTTTTTGATAAATGCTGACAGGAACAGTTTTATGAAAAATTGAACGGATCAAAGACTTTCCGGATATTATTTTGAGCCGATCTCTTACGGGTACCCTTAAAAACACGTTTTAAACACATTGAACGGTTCAGATCATCATAATTTGATAAAGAAGTAGGAGGTCCACACCGTAGCAAAATAGGGGATCCCTTATTAGAAGCTCACTCATACATATATAGTCCGCGCTTCTAATGAGGGATCCTTTATTTTGATGAGCTGAACCGTTCATTATGTTTAAAACATGTTTTTAAGGGTACCTGCAAGAAATCGGCTCGAAATAATATCGAGAAGAGCTTGATCTAAACAGTTTTTGATAAATGCTGACAGGAACAGTTTTATGAAAAATTGAACGGATCAAAGACTTTCCGGATATTATTTTGAGCCGATCTCTTACGGGTACCCTTAAAAACACGTTTTAAACACATTGAACGGTTCAGATCATCATAATTTGATCAAGAAGTAGGAGGTCCACACCGTAGCAAAATAGGGGATCCCTTATTAGAAGCTCACTCATACATATATAGTCCGCGCTTCTAATGAGGGATCCTTTATTTTGATGATCTGAACCGTTCATTATGTTTAAAACATGTTTTTAAGGGTACCTGCAAGAAATCGGCTCGAAATAATATCGAGAAGAGCTTGATCTAAACAGTTTTTGATAAATGCTGACAGGAACAGTTTTATGAAAAATTGAACGGATCAAAGACTTTCCGGATATTATTTTGAGCCGATCTCTTACGGGTACCCTTAAAAACACGTTTTAAACACATTGAACGGTTCAGATCATCATAATTTGATCAAGAAGTAGGAGGTCCACACCGTAGCAAAATAGGGGATCCCTTATTAGAAGCTCACTCATACATATATAGTCCGCGCTTCTAATGAGGGATCCTTTATTTTGATGATCTGAACCGTTCATTATGTTTAAAACATGTTTTTAAGGGTACCTGCAAGAAATCGGCTCGAAATAATATCGAGAAGAGCTTGATCTAAACAGTTTTTGATAAATGCTGACAGGAACAGTTTTATGAAAAATTGAACGGATCAAAGACTTTCCGGATATTATTTTGAGCCGATCTCTTACGGGTACCCTTAAAAACACGTTTTAAACACATTGAACGGTTCAGATCATCATAATTTGATCAAGAAGTAGGAGGTCCACACCGTAGCAAAATAGGGGATCCCTTATTAGAAGCTCACTCATACATATATAGTCCGCGCTTCTAATGAGGGATCCTTTATTTTGATGATCTGAACCGTTCATTATGTTTAAAACATGTTTTTAAGGGTACCTGCAAGAAATCGGCTCGAAATAATATCGAGAAGAGCTTGATCTAAATAGTTTTTGATAAATGCTGACAGGAACAGTTTTATGAAAAATTGAACGGATCAAAGACTTTCCGGATATTATTTTGAGCCGATCTCTTACGGGTACCCTTAAAAACACGTTTTAAACACATTGAACGGTTCAGATCATCATAATTTGATCAAGAAGTAGGAGGTCCACACCGTAGCAAAATAGGGGATCCCTTATTAGAAGCTCACTCATACATATATAGTCCGCGCTTCTAATGAGGGATGCTTTATTTTGATGATCTGAACCGTTCATTATGTTTAAAACATGTTTTTAAGGGTACCTGCAAGAAATCGGCTCGAAATAATATCGAGAAGAGCTTGATCTAAACAGTTTTTGATAAATGCTGACAGGAACAGTTTTATGAAAAATTGAACGGATCAAAGACTTTCCGGATATTATTTTGAGCCGATCTCTTACGGGTACCCTTAAAAACACGTTTTAAACACATTGAACGGTTCAGATCATCATAATTTGATCAAGAAGTAGGAGGTCCACACCGTAGCAAAATAGGGGATCCCTTATTAGAAGCTCACTCATACATATATAGTCCGCGCTTCTAATGAGGGATCCTTTATTTTGATGATCTGAACCGTTCATTATGTTTAAAACATGTTTTTAAGGGTACCTGCAAGAAATCGGCTCGAAATAATATCGAGAAGAGCTTGATCTAAACAGTTTTTGATAAATGCTGACTGGAACAGTTTTATGAAAAATTGAACGGATCAAAGACTTTCCGGATATTATTTTGGGCCGATCTCTTACGGGTACCCTTAAAAACACGTTTTAAACACATTGAACGGTTCAGATCATCATAATTTGATCAAGAAGTAGGAGGTCCACACCGTAGCAAAATAGGGGATCCCTTATTAGAAGCTCACTCATACATATATAGTCCGCGCTTCTAATGAGGGATCCTTTATTTTGATGATCTGAAACGTTCATTATGTTTAAAACATGTTTTTAAGGGTACCTGCAAGAAATCGGCTCGAAATAATATCGAGAAGAGCTTGATCTAAACAGTTATTGATAAATGCTGACAGGAACAGTTTTATGAAAAATTGAACGGATCAAAGACTTTCCGGATATTATTTTGAGCCGATCTCTTACGGGTACCCTTAAAAACACGTTTTAAACACATTGAACGGTTCAGATCATCATAATTTGATCAAGAAGTAGGAGGTCCACACCGTAGCAAAATAGGGGATCCCTTATTAGAAGCTCACTCATACATATATAGTCCGCGCTTCTAATGAGGGATCCTTTATTTTGATGATCTGAACCGTTCATTATGTTTAAAACATGTTTTTAAGGGTACCTGCAAGAAATCGGCTCGAAATAATATCGAGAAGAGCTTGATCTAAACAGTTTTTGATAAATGCTGACAGGAACAGTTTTATGAAAAATTGAACGGATCAAAGACTTTCCGGATATTATTTTGAGCCGATCTCTTACGGGTACCCTTAAAAACACGTTTTAAACACATTGAACGGTTCAGATCATCATAATTTGATCAAGAAGTAGGAGGTCCACACCGTAGCAAAATAGGGGATCCCTTATTAGAAGCTCACTCATACATATATAGTCCGCGCTTCTAATGAGGGATCCTTTATTTTGATGATCTGAACCGTTCATTATGTTTAAAACATGTTTTTAAGGGTACCTGCAAGAAATCGGCTCGAAATAATATCGAGAAGAGCTTGATCTAAACAGTTTTTGATAAATGCTGACAGGAACAGTTTTATGAAAAATTGAACGGATCAAAGACTTTCCGGATATTATTTTGAGCCGATCTCTTACGGGTACCCTTAAAAACACGTTTTAAACACATTGAACGGTTCAGATCATCATAATTTGATCAAGAAGTAGGAGGTCCACACCGTAGCAAAATAGGGGATCCCTTATTAGAAGCTCACTCATACATATATAGTCCGCGCTTCTAATGAGGGATGCTTTATTTTGATGATCTGAACCGTTCATTATGTTTAAAACATGTTTTTAAGGGTACCTGCAAGAAATCGGCTCGAAATAATATCGAGAAGAGCTTGATCTAAACAGTTTTTGATAAATGCTGACAGGAACAGTTTTATGAAAAATTGAACGGATCAAAGACTTTCCGGATATTATTTTGAGCCGATCTCTTACGGGTACCCTTAAAAACACGTTTTAAACACATTGAACGGTTCAGATCATCATAATTTGATCAAGAAGTAGGAGGTCCACACCGTAGCAAAATAGGGGATCCCTTATTAGAAGCTCACTCATACATATATAGTCCGCGCTTCTAATGAGGGATCCTTTATTTTGATGATCTGAACCGTTCATTATGTTTAAAACATGTTTTTAAGGGTACCTGCAAGAAATCGGCTCGAAATAATATCGAGAAGAGCTTGATCTAAACAGTTTTTGATAAATGCTGACTGGAACAGTTTTATGAAAAATTGAACGGATCAAAGACTTTCCGGATATTATTTTGGGCCGATCTCTTACGGGTACCCTTAAAAACACGTTTTAAACACATTGAACGGTTCAGATCATCATAATTTGATCAAGAAGTAGGAGGTCCACACCGTAGCAAAATAGGAGATCCCTTATTAGAAGCTCACTCATACATATATAGTCCGCGCTTCTAATGAGGGATCCTTTATTTTGATGATCTGAAACGTTCATTATGTTTAAAACATGTTTTTAAGGGTACCTGCAAGAAATCGGCTCGAAATAATATCGAGAAGAGCTTGATCTAAACAGTTTTTGATAAATGCTGACAGGAACAGTTTTATGAAAAATTGAACGGATCAAAGACTTTCCGGATATTATTTTGAGCCGATCTCTTACGGGTACCCTTAAAAACACGTTTTAAACACATTGAACGGTTGAGATCATCATAATTTGATCAAGAAGTAGGAGGTCCACACCGTAGCAAAATAGGGGATCCCTTATTAGAAGCTCACTCATACATATATAGTCCGCGCTTCTAATGAGGGATCCTTTATTTTGATGACCTGAACCGTTCATTATGTTTAAAACATGTTTTTAAGGGTACCTGCAAGAAATCGGCTCGAAAAAATATCGAGAAGAGCTTGATCTAAACAGTTTTTGATAAATGCTGACAGGAACAGCTTTATGAAAAATTGAACGGATCAAAGACTTTCCGGATATTATTTTGAGCCGATCTCTTACGGGTACCCTTAAAAACACGTTTTAAACACATTGAACGGTTCAGATCATCATAATTTGATCAAGAAGTAGGAGGTCCACACCGTAGCAAAATAGGGGATCCCTTATTAGAAGCTCACTCATACATATATAGTCCGCGCTTCTAATGAGGGATCCTTTATTTTGATGATCTGAACCGTTCATTATGTTTAAAACATGTTTTTAAGGGTACCTGCAAGAAATCGGCTCGAAATAATATCGAGAAGAGCTTGATCTAAACAGTTTTTGATAAATGCTGACAGGAACAGCTTTATGAAAAATTGAACGGATCAAAGACTTTCCGGATATTATTTTGAGCCGATCTCTTACGGGTACCCTTAAAAACACGTTTTAAACACATTGAACGGTTCAGATCATCATAATTTGATCAAGAAGTAGGAGGTCCACACCGTAGCAAAATAGGGGATCCCTTATTAGAAGCTCACTCATACATATATAGTCCGCGCTTCTAATGAGGGATCCTTTATTTTGATGACCTGAACCGTTCATTATGTTTAAAACATGTTTTTAAGGGTACCTGCAAGAAATCGGCTCGAAATAATATCGACAAGAGCTTGATCTAAACAGTTTTTGATAAATGCTGACAGGAACAGCTTTATGAAAAATTGAACGGATCAAAGACTTTCCGGATATTATTTTGAGCCGATCTCTTACGGGTACCCTTAAAAACACGTTTTAAACACATTGAACGGTTCAGATCATCATAATTTGATCAAGAAGTAGGAGGTCCACACCGTAGCAAAATAGGGGATCCCTTATTAGAAGCTCACTCATACATATATAGTCCGCGCTTCTAATGAGGGATCCTTTATTTTGATGATCTGAACCGTTCATTATGTTTAAAACATGTTTTTAAGGGTACCTGCAAGAAATCGGCTCGAAATAATATCGAGAAGAGCTTGATCTAAACAGTTTTTGATAAATGCTGACAGGAACAGCTTTATGAAAAATTGAACGGATCAAAGACTTTCCGGATATTATTTTGAGCCGATCTCTTATGGGTACCCTTAAAAACACGTTTTAAACACATTGAACGGTTCAGATCATCATAATTTGATCAAGAAGTAGGAGGTCCACACCGTAGCAAAATAGGGGATCCCTTATTAGAAGCTCACTCATACATATATAGTCCGCGCTTCTAATGAGGGATCCTTTATTTTGATGACCTGAACCGTTCATTATGTTTAAAACATGTTTTTAAGGGTACCTGCAAGAAATCGGCTCGAAATAATATCGAGAAGAGCTTGATCTAAACAGTTTTTGATAAATGCTGACAGGAACAGTTTTATGAAAAATTGAACGGATCAAAGACTTTCCGGATATTATTTTGAGCCGATCTCTTACGGGTACCCTTAAAAACACGTTTTAAACACATTGAACGGTTCAGATCATCATAATTTGATCAAGAAGTAGGAGGTCCACACCGTAGCAAAATAGGGGATCCCTTATTAGAAGCTCACTCATACATATATAGTCCGCGCTTCTAATGAGGGATGCTTTATTTTGATGATCTGAACCGTTCATTATGTTTAAAACATGTTTTTAAGGGTACCTGCAAGAAATCGGCTCGAAATAATATCGAGAAGAGCTTGATCTAAACAGTTTTTGATAAATGCTGACAGGAACAGTTTTATGAAAAATTGAACGGATCAAAGACTTTCCGGATATTATTTTGAGCCGATCTCTTACGGGTACCCTTAAAAACACGTTTTAAACACATTGAACGGTTCAGATCATCATAATTTGATCAAGAAGTAGGAGGTCCACACCGTAGCAAAATAGGGGATCCCTTATTAGAAGCTCACTCATACATATATAGTCCGCGCTTCTAATGAGGGATCCTTTATTTTGATGATCTGAACCGTTCATTATGTTTAAAACATGTTTTTAAGGGTACCTGCAAGAAATCGGCTCGAAATAATATCGAGAAGAGCTTGATCTAAAGAGTTTTTGATAAATGCTGACTGGAACAGCTTTATGAAAAATTGAACGGATCAAAGACTTTCCGGATATTATTTTGAGCCGATCTCTTACGGGTACCCTTAAAAACACGTTTTAAACACATTGAACGGTTCAGATCATCATAATTTGATCAAGAAGTAGGAGGTCCACACCGTAGCAAAATAGGGGATCCCTTATTAGAAGCTCACTCATACATATATAGTCCGCGCTTCTAATGAGGGATCCTTTATTTTGATGATCTGAAACGTTCATTATGTTTAAAACATGTTTTTAAGGGTACCTGCAAGAAATCGGCTCGAAATAATATCGAGAAGAGCTTGATCTAAACAGTTTTTGATAAATGCTGACAGGAACAGTTTTATGAAAAATTGAACGGATCAAAGACTTTTCGGATATTATTTTGAGCCGATCTCTTACGGGTACCCTTAAAAACACGTTTTAAACACATTGAACGGTTGAGATCATCATAATTTGATCAAGAAGTAGGAGGTCCACACCGTAGCAAAATAGGGGATCCCTTATTAGAAGCTCACTCATACATATATAGTCCGCGCTTCTAATGAGGGATCCTTTATTTTGATGACCTGAACCGTTCATTATGTTTAAAACATGTTTTTAAGGGTACCTGCAAGAAATCGGCTCGAAATAATATCGAGAAGAGCTTGATCTAAACAGTTTTTGATAAATGCTGACAGGAACAGTTTTATGAAAAATTGAACGGATCAAAGACTTTCCGGATATTATTTTGAGCCGATCTCTTACGGGTACCCTTAAAAACACGTTTTAAACACATTGAACGGTTCAGATCATCATAATTTGATCAAGAAGTAGGAGGTCCACACCGTAGCAAAATAGGGGATCCCTTATTAGAAGCTCACTCATACATATATAGTCCGCGCTTCTAATGAGGGATCCTTTATTTTGATGATCTGAACCGTTCATTATGTTTAAAACATGTTTTTAAGGGTACCTGCAAGAAATCGGCTCGAAATAATATCGAGAAGAGCTTGATCTAAACAGTTTTTGATAAATGCTGACAGGAACAGCTTTATGAAATTTTAGCAAAAAAAAAAAAAAAAAACAGCTTTATGAAAAATTGAACGGATCAAAGACTTTCCGGATATTATTTTGAGCCGATCTCTTACGGGTACCCTTAAAAACACGTTTTAAACACATTGAACGGTTCAGATCATCATAATTTGATCAAGAAGTAGGAGGTCCACACCGTAGCAAAATAGGGGATCCCTTATTAGAAGCTCACTCATACATATATAGTCCGCGCTTCTAATGAGGGATCCTTTATTTTGATGATCTGAACCGTTCATTATGTTTAAAACATGTTTTTAAGGGTACCTGCAAGAAATCGGCTCGAAATAATATCGAGAAGAGCTTGATCTAAACAGTTTTTGATAAATGCTGACAGGAACAGCTTTATGAAAAATTGAACGGATCAAAGACTTTCCGGATATTATTTTGAGCCGATCTCTTACGGGTACCCTTAAAAACACGTTTTAAACACATTGAACGGTTCAGATCATCATAATTTGATCAAGAAGTAGGAGGTCCACACCGTAGCAAAATAGGGGATCCCTTATTAGAAGCTCACTCATACATATATAGTCCGCGCTTCTAATGAGGGATCCTTTATTTTGATGACCTGAACCGTTCATTATGTTTAAAACATGTTTTTAAGGGTACCTGCAAGAAATCGGCTCGAAATAATATCGAGAAGAGCTTGATCTAAACAGTTTTTGATAAATGCTGACAGGAACAGCTTTATGAAAAATTGAACGGATCAAAGACTTTCCGGATATTATTTTGAGCCGATCTCTTACGGGTACCCTTAAAAACACGTTTTAAACACATTGAACGGTTCAGATCATCATAATTTGATCAAGAAGTAGGAGGTCCACACCGTAGCAAAATAGGGGATCCCTTATTAGAAGCTCACTCATACATATATAGTCCGCGCTTCTAATGAGGGATCCTTTATTTTGATGATCTGAACCGTTCATTATGTTTAAAACATGTTTTTAAGGGTACCTGCAAGAAATCGGCTCGAAATAATATCGAGAAGAGCTTGATCTAAACAGTTTTTGATAAATGCTGACAGGAACAGTTTTATGAAAAATTGAACGGATCAAAGACTTTCCGGATATTATTTTGAGCCGATCTCTTACGGGTACCCTTAAAAACACGTTTTAAACACATTCAACGGTTCAGATCATCATAATTTGATAAAGAAGTAGGAGGTCCACACCGTAGCAAAATAGGGGATCCCTTATTAGAAGCTCACTCATACATATATAGTCCGCGCTTCTAATGAGGGATCCTTTATTTTGATGAGCTGAACCGTTCATTATGTTTAAAACATGTTTTTAAGGGTACCTGCAAGAAATCGGCTCGAAATAATATCGAGAAGAGCTTGATCTAAACAGTTTTTGATAAATGCTGACAGGAACAGCTTTATGAAAAATTGAACGGATCAAAGACTTTCCGGATATTATTTTGAGCCGATCTCTTACGGGTACCCTTAAAAACACGTTTTAAACACATTGAACGGTTCAGATCATCATAATTTGATCAAGAAGTAGGAGGTCCACACCGTAGCAAAAAAGGGGATCCCTTATTAGAAGCTCACTCATACATATATAGTCCGCGCTTCTAATGAGGGATCCTTTATTTTGATGATCTGAACCGTTCATTATGTTTAAAACATGTTTTTAAGGGTACCTGCAAGAAATCGGCTCGAAATAATATCGAGAAGAGCTTGATCTAAACAGTTTTTGATAAATGCTGACAGGAACAGCTTTATGAAAAATTGAACGGATCAAAGACTTTCCGGATATTATTTTGAGCCGATCTCTTACGGGTACCCTTAAAAACACGTTTTAAACACATTCAACGGTTCAGATCATCATAATTTGATAAAGAAGTAGGAGGTCCACACCGTAGCAAAATAGGGGATCCCTTATTAGAAGCTCACTCATACATATATAGTCCGCGCTTCTAATGAGGGATCCTTTATTTTGATGAGCTGAACCGTTCATTATGTTTAAAACATGTTTTTAAGGGTACCTGCAAGAAATCGGCTCGAAATAATATCGAGAAGAGCTTGATCTAAACAGTTTTTGATAAATGCTGACAGGAACAGCTTTATGAAAAATTGAACGGATCAAAGACTTTCCGGATATTATTTTGAGCCGATCTCTTACGGGTACCCTTAAAAACACGTTTTAAACACATTGAACGGTTCAGATCATCATAATTTGATCAAGAAGTAGGAGGTCCACACCGTAGCAAAATAGGGGATCCCTTATTAGAAGCTCACTCATACATATATAGTCCGCGCTTCTAATGAGGGATCCTTTATTTTGATGATCTGAACCGTTCATTATGTTTAAAACATGTTTTTAAGGGTACCTGCAGGAAATCGGCTCGAAATAATATCGAGAAGAGCTTGATCTAAACAGTTTTTGATAAATGCTGACAGGAACAGCTTTATGAAAAATTGAACGGATCAAAGACTTTCCGGATATTATTTTGAGCCGATCTCTTACGGGTACCCTTAAAAACACGTTTTAAACACATTCAACGGTTCAGATCATCATAATTTGATCAAGAAGTAGGAGGTCCACACCGTAGCAAAATAGGGGATCCCTTATTAGAAGCTCACTCATACATATATAGTCCGCGCTTCTAATGAGGGATCCTTTATTTTGATGATCTGAACCGTTCATTATGTTTAAAACATGTTTTTAAGGGTACCTGCAAGAAATCGGCTCGAAATAATATCGAGAAGAGCTTGATCTAAACAGTTTTTGATAAATGCTGACAGGAACAGCTTTATGAAAAATTGAACGGATCAAAGACTTTCCGGATATTATTTTGAGCCGATCTCTTACGGGTACCCTTAAAAACACGTTTTAAACACATTGAACGGTTCAGATCATCATAATTTGATCAAGAAGTAGGAGGTCCACACCGTAGCAAAATAGGGGATCCCTTATTAGAAGCTCACTCATACATATATAGTCCGCGCTTCTAATGAGGGATCCTTTATTTTGATGACCTGAACCGTTCATTATGTTTAAAACATGTTTTTAAGGGTACCTGCAAGAAATCGGCTCGAAATAATATCGAGAAGAGCTTGATCTAAACAGTTTTTGATAAATGCTGACAGGAACAGCTTTATGAAAAATTGAACGGATCAAAGACTTTCCGGATATTATTTTGAGCCGATCTCTTACGGGTACCCTTAAAAACACGTTTTAAACACATTGAACGGTTCAGATCATCATAATTTGATCAAGAAGTAGGAGGTCCACACCGTAGCAAAATAGGGGATCCCTTATTAGAAGCTCACTCATACATATATAGTCCGCGCTTCTAATGAGGGATCCTTTATTTTGATGATCTGAACCGTTCATTATGTTTAAAACATGTTTTTAAGGGTACCTGCAAGAAATCGGCTCGAAATAATATCGAGAAGAGCTTGATCTAAACAGTTTTTGATAAATGCTGACAGGAACAGCTTTATGAAAAATTGAACGGATCAAAGACTTTCCGGATATTATTTTGAGCCGATCTCTTACGGGTACCCTTAAAAACACGTTTTAAACACATTGAACGGTTCAGATCATCATAATTTGATCAAGAAGTAGGAGGTCCACACCGTAGCAAAATAGGGGATCCCTTATTCGAAGCTCACTCATACATATATAGTCCGCGCTTCTAATGAGGGATCCTTTATTTTGATGATCTGAACCGTTCATTATGTTTAAAACATGTTTTTAAGGGTACCTGCAAGAAATCGGCTCGAAATAATATCGAGAAGAGCTTGATCTAAACAGTTTTTGATAAATGCTGACAGGAACAGTTTTATGAAAAATTGAACGGATCAAAAACTTTCCGGATATTATTTTGAGCCGATCTCTTACGGTTACCCTTAAAAACACGTTTTAAACACATTGAACGGTTCAGATCATCATAATTTGATAAAGAAGTAGGAGGTCCACACCGTAGCAAAATAGGGGATCCCTTATTAGAAGCTCACTCATACATATATAGTCCGCGCTTCTAATGAGGGATCCTTTATTTTGATGAGCTGAACCGTTCATTATGTTTAAAACATGTTTTTAAGGGTACCTGCAAGAAATCGGCTCGAAATAATATCGAGAAGAGCTTGATCTAAACAGTTTTTGATAAATGCTGACAGGAACAGCTTTATGAAAAATTGAACGGATCAAAGACTTTCCGGATATTATTTTGAGCCGATCTCTTACGGGTACCCTTAAAAACACGTTTTAAACACATTGAACGGTTCAGATCATCATAATTTGATCAAGAAGTAGGAGGTCCACACCGTAGCAAAATAGGGGATCCCTTATTAGAAGCTCACTCATACATATATAGTCCGCGCTTCTAATGAGGGATCCTTTATTTTGATGATCTGAACCGTTCATTATGTTTAAAACATGTTTTTAAGGGTACCTGCAAGAAATCGGCTCGAAATAATATCGAGAAGAGCTTGATCTAAACAGTTTTTGATAAATGCTGACAGGAACAGCTTTATGAAAAATTGAACGGATCAAAGACTTTCTGGATATTATTTTGAGCCGATCTCTTACGGGTACCCTTAAAAACACGTTTTAAACACATTCAACGGTTCAGATCATCATAATTTGATCAAGAAGTAGGAGGTCCACACCGTAGCAAAATAGGGGATCCCTTATTAGAAGCTCACTCATACATATATAGTCCGCGCTTCTAATGAGGGATCCTTTATTTTGATGATCTGAACCGTTCATTATGTTTAAAACATGTTTTTAAGGGTACCTGCAAGAAATCGGCTCGAAATAATATCGAGAAGAGCTTGATCTAAACAGTTTTTGATAAATGCTGACAGGAACAGCTTTATGAAAAATTGAACGGATCAAAGACTTTCCGGATATTATTTTGAGCCGATCTCTTACGGGTACCCTTAAAAACACGTTTTAAACACATTGAACGGTTCAGATCATCATAATTTGATCAAGAAGTAGGAGGTCCACACCGTAGCAAAATAGGGGATCCCTTATTAGAAGCTCACTCATACATATATAGTCCGCGCTTCTAATGAGGGATCCTTTATTTTGATGACCTGAACCGTTCATTATGTTTAAAACATGTTTTTAAGGGTACCTGCAAGAAATCGGCTCGAAATAATATCGAGAAGAGCTTGATCTAAACAGTTTTTGATAAATGCTGACAGGAACAGCTTTATGAAAAATTGAACGGATCAAAGACTTTCCGGATATTATTTTGAGCCGATCTCTTACGGGTACCCTTAAAAACACGTTGTAAACATATTGAACGGTTCAGATCATCATAATTTGATCAAGAAGTAGGAGGTCCACACCGTAGCAAAATAGGGGATCCCTTATTAGAAGCTCACTCATACATATATAGTCCGCGCTTCTAATGAGGGATCCTTTATTTTGATGATCTGAACCGTTCATTATGTTTAAAACATGTTTTTAAGGGTACCTGCAAGAAATCGGCTCGAAATAATATCGAGAAGAGCTTGATCTAAACAGTTTTTGATAAATGCTGACAGGAACAGTTTTATGAAAAATTGAACGGATCAAAGACTTTCCGGATATTATTTTGAGCCGATCTCTTACGGGTACCCTTAAAAACACGTTTTAAACACATTGAACGGTTCAGATCATCATAATTTGATCAAGAAGTAGGAGGTCCACACCGTAGCAAAATAGGGGATCCCTTATTAGAAGCTCACTCATACATATATAGTCCGCGCTTCTAATGAGGGATCCTTTATTTTGATGATCTGAACCGTTCATTATGTTTAAAACATGTTTTTAAGGGTACCTGCAAGAAATCGGCTCGAAATAATATCGAGAAGAGCTTGATCTAAACAGTTTTTGATAAATGCTGACAGGAACAGCTTTATGAAAAATTGAACGGATCAAAGACTTTCCGGATATTATTTTGAGCCGATCTCTTACGGGTACCCTTAAAAACACGTTTTAAACACATTGAACGGTTCAGATCATCATAATTTGATCAAGAAGTAGGAGGTCCACACCGTAGCAAAATAGGGGATCCCTTATTAGAAGCTCACTCATACATATATAGTCCGCGCTTCTAATGAGGGATCCTTTATTTTGATGACCTGAACCGTTCATTATGTTTAAAACATGTTTTTAAGGGTACCTGCAAGAAATCGGCTCGAAATAATATCGAGAAGAGCTTGATCTAAACAGTTTTTGATAAATGCTGACAGGAACAGCTTTATGAAAAATTGAACGGATCAAAGACTTTCCGGATATTATTTTGAGCCGATCTCTTACGGGTACCCTTAAAAACACGTTTTAAACACATTGAACGGTTCAGATCATCATAATTTGATCAAGAAGTAGGAGGTCCACACCGTAGCAAAATAGGGGATCCCTTATTAGAAGCTCACTCATACATATATAGTCCGCGCTTCTAATGAGGGATCCTTTATTTTGATGACCTGAACCGTTCATTATGTTTAAAACATGTTTTTAAGGGTACCTGCAAGAAATCGGCTCGAAATAATATCGAGAAGAGCTTGATCTAAACAGTTTTTGATAAATGCTGACAGGAACAGCTTTATGAAAAATTGAACGGATCAAAGACTTTCCGGATATTATTTTGAGCCGATCTCTTACGGGTACCCTTAAAAACACGTTTTAAACACATTGAACGGTTCAGATCATCATAATTTGATCAAGAAGTAGGAGGTCCACACCGTAGCAAAATAGGGGATCCCTTATTAGAAGCTCACCCATACATATATAGTCCGCGCTTCTAATGAGCGATCCTTTATTTTGATGACCTGAACCGTTCATTATGTTTAAAACATGTTTTTAAGGGTACCTGCAAGAAATCGGCTCGAAATAATATCGAGAAGAGCTTGATCTAAACAGTTTTTGATAAATGCTGACAGGAACAGCTTTATGAAAAATTGAACGGATCAAAGACTTTCCGGATATTATTTTGAGCCGATCTCTTACGGGTACCCTTAAAAACACGTTTTAAACACATTGAACGGTTCAGATCATCATAATTTGATCAAGAAGTAGGAGGTCCACACCGTAGCAAAATAGGGGATCCCTTATTAGAAGCTCACCCATACATATATAGTCCGCGCTTCTAATGAGGGATCCTTTATTTTGATGACCTGAACCGTTCATTATGTTTAAAACATGTTTTTAAGGGTACCTGCAAGAAATCGGCTCGAAATAATATCGAGAAGAGCTTGATCTAAACAGTTTTTGATAAATGCTGACAGGAACAGCTTTATGAAAAATTGAACGGATCAAAGACTTTCCGGATATTATTTTGAGCCGATCTCTTACGGGTACCCTTAAAAACACGTTTTAAACACATTGAACGGTTCAGATCATCATAATTTGATCAAGAAGTAGGAGGTCCACACCGTAGCAAAATAGGGGATCCCTTATTAGAAGCTCACCCATACATATATAGTCCGCGCTTCTAATGAGGGATCCTTTATTTTGATGACCTGAACCGTTCATTATGTTTAAAACATGTTTTTAAGGGTACCTGCAAGAAATCGGCTCGAAATAATATCGAGAAGAGCTTGATCTAAACAGTTTTTGATAAATGCTGACAGGAACAGCTTTATGAAAAATTGAACGGATCAAAGACTTTCCGGATATTATTTTGAGCCGATCTCTTACGGGTACCCTTAAAAACACGTTTTAAACACATTGAACGGTTCAGATCATCATAATTTGATCAAGAAGTAGGAGGTCCACACCGTAGCAAAATAGGGGATCCCTTATTAGAAGCTCACTCATATACATATAGTCCGCGCTTCTAATGAGGGATCCTTTATTTTGATGACCTGAACCGTTCATTATGTTTAAAACATGTTTTTAAGGGTACCTGCAAGAAATCGGCTCGAAATAATATCGAGAAGAGCTTGATCTAAACAGTTTTTGATAAATGCTGACAGGAACAGCTTTATGAAAAATTGAACGGATCAAAGACTTTCCGGATATTATTTTGAGCCGATCTCTTACGGGTACCCTTAAAAACACGTTTTAAACACATTGAACGGTTCAGATCATCATAATTTGATCAAGAAGTAGGAGGTCCACACCGTAGCAAAATAGGGGATCCCTTATTAGAAGCTCACTCATACATATATAGTCCGCGCTTCTAATGAGGGATCCTTTATTTTGATGACCTGAACCGTTCATTATGTTTAAAACATGTTTTTAAGGGTACCTGCAAGAAATCGGCTCGAAATAATATCGAGAAGAGCTTGATCTAAACAGTTTTTGATAAATGCTGACAGGAACAGTTTTATGAAAAATTGAACGGATCAAAGACTTTCCGGATATTATTTTGAGCCGATCTCTTACGGGTACCCTTAAAAACACGTTTTAAACACATTGAACGGTTCAGATCATCATAATTTGATCAAGAAGTAGGAGGTCCACACCGTATCAAAATAGGGGATCCCTTATTAGAAGCTCACTCATACATATATAGTCCGCGCTTCTAATGAGGGATCCTTTATTTTGATGACCTGAACCGTTCATTATGTTTAAAACATGTTTTTAAGGGTACCTGCAAGAAATCGGCTCGAAATAATATCGAGAAGAGCTTGATCTAAACAGTTTTTGATAAATGCTGACAGGAACAGTTTTATGAAAAATTGAACGGATCAAAGACTTTCCGGATATTATTTTGAGCCGATCTCTTACGGGTACCCTTAAAAACACGTTTTAAACACATTGAACGGTTCAGATCATCATAATTTGATCAAGAAGTAGGAGGTCCACACCGTAGCAAAATAGGGGATCCCTTATTAGAAGCTCACTCATACATATATAGTCCGCGCTTCTAATGAGGGATCCTTTATTTTGATGATCTGAACCGTTCATTATGTTTAAAACATGTTTTTAAGGGTACCTGCAAGAAATCGGCTCGAAATAATATCGAGAAGAGCTTGATCTAAACAGTTTTTGATAAATGCTGACAGGAACAGTTTTATGAAAAATTGAACGGATCAAAGACTTTCCGGATATTATTTTGAGCCGATCTCTTACGGGTACCCTTAAAAACACGTTTTAAACACATTGAACGGTTCAGATCATCATAATTTGATCAAGAAGTAGGAGGTCCACACCGTAGCAAAATAGGGGATCCCTTATTAGAAGCTCACTCATACATATATAGTCCGCGCTTCTAATGAGGGATCCTTTATTTTGATGATCTGAACCGTTCATTATGTTTAAAACATGTTTTTAAGGGTACCTGCAAGAAATCGGCTCGAAATAATATCGAGAAGAGCTTGATCTAAACAGTTTTTGATAAATGCTGACAGGAACAGTTTTATGAAAAATTGAACGGATCAAAGACTTTCCGGATATTATTTTGAGCCGATCTCTTACGGGTACCCTTAAAAACACGTTTTAAACACATTGAACGGTTCAGATCATCATAATTTGATCAAGAAGTAGGAGGTCCACACCGTAGCAAAATAGGGGATCCCTTATTAGAAGCTCACTCATACATATATAGTCCGCGCTTCTAATGAGGGATCCTTTATTTTGATGATCTGAACCGTTCATTATGTTTAAAACATGTTTTTAAGGGCACCTGCAAGAAATCGGCTCGAAATAAAATCGAGAAGAGCTTGATCTAAACAGTTTTTGATAAATGCTGACAGGAACAGTTTTATGAAAAATTGAACGGATCAAAGACTTTCCGGATATTATTTTGAGCCGATCTCTTACGGGTACCCTTAAAAACACGTTTTAAACACATTGAACGGTTCAGATCATCATAATTTGATCAAGAAGTAGGAGGTCCACACCGTAGCAAAATAGGGGATCCCTTATTAGAAGCTCACTCATACATATATAGTCCGCGCTTCTAATGAGGGATCCTTTATTTTGATGATCTGAACCGTTCATTATGTTTAAAACATGTTTTTAAGGGCACCTGCAAGAAATCGGCTCGAAATAATATCGAGAAGAGCTTGATCTAAACAGTTTTTGATAAATGCTGACAGGAACAGTTTTATGAAAAATTGAACGGATCAAAGACTTTCCGGATATTATTTTGAGCCGATCTCTTACGGGTACCCTTAAAAACACGTTTTAAACACATTGAACGGTTCAGATCATCATAATTTGATCAAGAAGTAGGAGGTCCACACCGTAGCAAAATAGGGGATCCCTTATTAGAAGCTCACTCATACATATATAGTCCGCGCTTCTAATGAGGGATCCTTTATTTTGATGATCTGAACCGTTCATTATGTTTAAAACATGTTTTTAAGGGTACCTGCAAGAAATCGGCTCGAAATAATATCGAGAAGAGTTTGATCTAAACAGTTTTTGATAAATGCTGACAGGACAGTTTTATGAAAAATTGAACGGATCAAAGACTTTCCGGATATTATTTTGAGCCGATCTCTTACGGGTACCCTTAAAAACACGTTTTAAACACATTGAACGGTTCAGATCATCATAATTTGATCAAGAAGTAGGAGGTCCACACCGTAGCAAAATAGGGGATCCCTTATTAGAAGCTCACTCATACATATATAGTCCGCGCTTCTAATGAGGGATCCTTTATTTTGATGACCTGAACCGTTCATTATGTTTAAAACATGTTTTTAAGGGTACCTGCAAGAAATCGGCTCGAAATAATATCGAGAAGAGCTTGATCTAAACAGTTTTTGATAAATGCTGACAGGAACAGTTTTATGAAAAATTGAACGGATCAAAGACTTTCCGGATATTATTTTGAGCCGATCTCTTACGGGTACCCTTAAAAACACGTTTTAAACACATTGAACGGTTCAGATCATCATAATTTGATCAAGAAGTAGGAGGTCCACACCGTAGCAAAATAGGGGATCCCTTATTAGAAGCTCACTCATACATATATAGTCCGCGCTTCTAATGAGGGATCCTTTATTTTGATGACCTGAACCGTTCATTATGTTTAAAACATGTTTTTAAGGGTACCTGCAAGAAATCGGCTCGAAATAATATCGAGAAGAGCTTGATCTAAACAGTTTTTGATAAATGCTGACAGGAACAGTTTTATGAAAAATTGAACGGATCAAAGACTTTCCGGATATTATTTTGAGCCGATCTCTTACGGGTACCCTTAAAAACACGTTTTAAACACATTGAACGGTTCAGATCATCATAATTTGATCAAGAAGTAGGAGGTCCACACCGTAGCAAAATAGGGGATCCCTTATTAGAAGCTCACTCATACATATATAGTCCGCGCTTCTAATGAGGGATCCTTTATTTTGATGATCTGAACCGTTCATTATGTTTAAAACATGTTTTTAAGGGTACCTGCAAGAAATCGGCTCGAAATAATATCGAGAAGAGCTTGATCTAAACAGTTTTTGATAAATGCTGACAGGAACAGTTTTATGAAAAATTGAACGGATCAAAGACTTTCCGGATATTATTTTGAGCCGATCTCTTACGGGTACCCTTAAAAACACGTTTTAAACACATTGAACGGTTCAGATCATCATAATTTGATCAAGAAGTAGGAGGTCCACACCGTAGCAAAATAGGGGATCCCTTATTAGAAGCTCACTCATACATATATAGTCCGCGCTTCTAATGAGGGATCCTTTATTTTGATGATCTGAACCGTTCATTATGTTTAAAACATGTTTTTAAGGGTACCTGCTAGAAATCGGCTCGAAATAATATCGAGAAGAGCTTGATCTAAACAGTTTTTGATAAATGCTGACAGGAACAGTTTTATGAAAAATTGAACGGATCAAAGACTTTCCGGATATTATTTTGAGCCGATCTCTTACGGGTACCCTTAAAAACACGTTTTAAACACATTGAACGGTTCAGATCATCATAATTTGATCAAGAAGTAGGAGGTCCACACCGTAGCAAAATAGGGGATCCCTTATTAGAAGCTCACTCATACATATATAGTCCGCGCTTCTAATGAGGGATCCTTTATTTTGATGATCTGAACCGTTCATTATGTTTAAAACATGTTTTTAAGGGCACCTGCAAGAAATCGGCTCGAAATAAAATCGAGAAGAGCTTGATCTAAACAGTTTTTGATAAATGCTGACAGGAACAGTTTTATGAAAAATTGAACGGATCAAAGACTTTCCGGATATTATTTTGAGCCGATCTCTTACGGGTACCCTTAAAAAAACGTTTTAAACACATTGAACGGTTCAGATCATCATAATTTGATCAAGAAGTAGGAGGTCCACACCGTAGCAAAATAGGGGATCCCTTATTAGAAGCTCACTCATACATATATAGTCCGCGCTTCTAATGAGGGATCCTTTATTTTGATGATCTGAACCGTTCATTATGTTTAAAACATGTTTTTAAGGGCACCTGCAAGAAATCGGCTCGAAATAATATCGAGAAGAGCTTGATCTAAACAGTTTTTGATAAATGCTGACAGGAACAGTTTTATGAAAAATTGAACGGATCAAAGACTTTCCGGATATTATTTTGAGCCGATCTCTTACGGGTACCCTTAAAAACACGTTTTAAACACATTGAACGGTTCAGATCATCATAATTTGATCAAGAAGTAGGAGGTCCACACCGTAGCAAAATAGGGGATCCCTTATTAGAAGCTCACTCATACATATATAGTCCGCGCTTCTAATGAGGGATCCTTTATTTTGATGATCTGAACCGTTCATTATGTTTAAAACATGTTTTTAAGGGCACCTGCAAGAAATCGGCTCGAAATAATATCGAGAAGAGCTTGATCTAAACAGTTTTTGATAAATGCTGACAGGAACAGTTTTATGAAAAATTGAACGGATCAAAGACTTTCCGGATATTATTTTGAGCCGATCTCTTACGGGTACCCTTAAAAACACGTTTTAAACACATTGAACGGTTCAGATCATCATAATTTGATCAAGAAGTAGGAGGTCCACACCGTAGCAAAATAGGTGATCCCTTATTAGAAGCTCACTCATACATATATAGTCCGCGCTTCTAATGAGGGATCCTTTATTTTGATGATCTGAACCGTTCATTATGTTTAAAACATGTTTTTAAGGGTACCTGCAAGAAATCGGCTCGAAATAATATCGAGAAGAGCTTGATCTAAACAGTTTTTGATAAATGCTGACAGGAACAGTTTTATGAAAAATTGAACGGATCAAAGACTTTCCGGATATTATTTTGAGCCGATCTCTTACGGGTACCCTTAAAAACACGTTTTAAACACATTGAACGGTTCAGATCATCATAATTTGATCAAGAAGTAGGAGGTCCACACCGTAGCAAAATAGGGGATCCCTTATTAGAAGCTCACTCATACATATATAGTCCGCGCTTCTAATGAGGGATCCTTTATTTTGATGATCTGAACCGTTCATTATGTTTAAAACATGTTTTTAAGGGTACCTGCAAGAAATCGGCTCGAAATATTATCGAGAAGAGCTTGATCTAAACAGTTTTTGATAAATGCTGACAGGAACAGTTTTATGAAAAATTGAACGGATCAAAGACTTTCCGGATATTATTTTGAGCCGATCTCTTACGGGTACCCTTAAAAACACGTTTTAAACACATTGAACGGTTCAGATCATCATAATTTGATCAAGAAGTAGGAGGTCCACACCGTAGCAAAATAGGGGATCCCTTATTAGAAGCTCACTCATACATATATAGTCCGCGCTTCTAATGAGGGATCCTTTATTTTGATGATCTGAACCGTTCATTATGTTTAAAACATGTTTTTAAGGGTACCTGCAAGAAATCGGCTCGAAATAATATCGAGAAGAGCTTGATCTAAACAGTTTTTGATAAATGCTGACAGGAACAGTTTTATGAAAAATTGAACGGATCAAAGACTTTCCGGATATTATTTTGAGCCGATCTCTTACGGGTACCCTTAAAAACACGTTTTAAACACATTGAACGGTTCAGATCATCATAATTTGATCAAGAAGTAGGAGGTCCACACCGTAGCAAAATAGGGGATCCCTTATTAGAAGCTCACTCATACATATATAGTCCGCGCTTCTAATGAGGGATCCTTTATTTTGATGACCTGAACCGTTCATTATGTTTAAAACATGTTTTTAAGGGTACCTGCAAGAAATCGGCTCGAAATAATATCGAGAAGAGCTTGATCTAAACAGTTTTTGATAAATGCTGACAGGAACAGTTTTATGAAAAATTGAACGGATCAAAGACTTTCCGGATATTATTTTGAGCCGATCTCTTACGGGTACCCTTAAAAACACGTTTTAAACACATTGAACGGTTCAGATCATCATAATTTGATCAAGAAGTAGGAGGTCCACACCGTAGCAAAATAGGGGATCCCTTATTAGAAGCTCACTCATACATATATAGTCCGCGCTTCTAATGAGGGATCCTTTATTTTGATGATCTGAACCGTTCATTATGTTTAAAACATGTTTTTAAGGGTACCTGCAAGAAATCGGCTCGAAATAATATCGAGAAGAGCTTGATCTAAACAGTTTTTGATAAATGCTGACAGGAACAGTTTTATGAAAAATTGAACGGATCAAAGACTTTCCGGATATTATTTTGAGCCGATCTCTTACGGGTACCCTTAAAAACACGTTTTAAACACATTGAACGGTTCAGATCATCATAATTTGATCAAGAAGTAGGAGGTCCACACCGTAGCAAAATAGGGGATCCCTTATTAGAAGCTCACTCATACATATATAGTCCGCGCTTCTAATGAGGGATCCTTTATTTTGATGATCTGAACCGTTCATTATGTTTAAAACATGTTTTTAAGGGTACCTGCTAGAAATCGGCTCGAAATAATATCGAGAAGAGCTTGATCTAAACAGTTTTTGATAAATGCTGACAGGAACAGTTTTATGAAAAATTGAACGGATCAAAGACTTTCCGGATATTATTTTGAGCCGATCTCTTACGGGTACCCTTAAAAACACGTTTTAAACACATTGAACGGTTCAGATCATCATAATTTGATCAAGAAGTAGGAGGTCCACACCGTAGCAAAATAGGGGATCCCTTATTAGAAGCTCACTCATACATATATAGTCCGCGCTTCTAATGAGGGATCCTTTATTTTGATGATCTGAACCGTTCATTATGTTTAAAACATGTTTTTAAGGGCACCTGCAAGAAATCGGCTCGAAATAAAATCGAGAAGAGCTTGATCT
Organism: Arctostaphylos glauca; assembly: GCA_019985065.2. Classification (NCBI taxonomy): domain Eukaryota; kingdom Viridiplantae; phylum Streptophyta; class Magnoliopsida; order Ericales; family Ericaceae; genus Arctostaphylos; species Arctostaphylos glauca. The sequence goes on along the minus strand of JAHSPW020000049.1, from coordinate 94,896 downwards.
AAACAGTTTTTGATAAATGCTGACAGGAACAGTTTTATGAAAAATTGAACGGATCAAAGACTTTCCGGATATTATTTTGAGCCGATCTCTTACGGGTACCCTTAAAAAAACGTTTTAAACACATTGAACGGTTCAGATCATCATAATTTGATCAAGAAGTAGGAGGTCCACACCGTAGCAAAATAGGGGATCCCTTATTAGAAGCTCACTCATACATATATAGTCCGCGCTTCTAATGAGGGATCCTTTATTTTGATGATCTGAACCGTTCATTATGTTTAAAACATGTTTTTAAGGGCACCTGCAAGAAATCGGCTCGAAATAATATCGAGAAGAGCTTGATCTAAACAGTTTTTGATAAATGCTGACAGGAACAGTTTTATGAAAAATTGAACGGATCAAAGACTTTCCGGATATTATTTTGAGCCGATCTCTTACGGGTACCCTTAAAAACACGTTTTAAACACATTGAACGGTTCAGATCATCATAATTTGATCAAGAAGTAGGAGGTCCACACCGTAGCAAAATAGGGGATCCCTTATTAGAAGCTCACTCATACATATATAGTCCGCGCTTCTAATGAGGGATCCTTTATTTTGATGATCTGAACCGTTCATTATGTTTAAAACATGTTTTTAAGGGCACCTGCAAGAAATCGGCTCGAAATAATATCGAGAAGAGCTTGATCTAAACAGTTTTTGATAAATGCTGACAGGAACAGTTTTATGAAAAATTGAACGGATCAAAGACTTTCCGGATATTATTTTGAGCCGATCTCTTACGGGTACCCTTAAAAACACGTTTTAAACACATTGAACGGTTCAGATCATCATAATTTGATCAAGAAGTAGGAGGTCCACACCGTAGCAAAATAGGTGATCCCTTATTAGAAGCTCACTCATACATATATAGTCCGCGCTTCTAATGAGGGATCCTTTATTTTGATGATCTGAACCGTTCATTATGTTTAAAACATGTTTTTAAGGGTACCTGCAAGAAATCGGCTCGAAATAATATCGAGAAGAGCTTGATCTAAACAGTTTTTGATAAATGCTGACAGGAACAGTTTTATGAAAAATTGAACGGATCAAAGACTTTCCGGATATTATTTTGAGCCGATCTCTTACGGGTACCCTTAAAAACACGTTTTAAACACATTGAACGGTTCAGATCATCATAATTTGATCAAGAAGTAGGAGGTCCACACCGTAGCAAAATAGGGGATCCCTTATTAGAAGCTCACTCATACATATATAGTCCGCGCTTCTAATGAGGGATCCTTTATTTTGATGATCTGAACCGTTCATTATGTTTAAAACATGTTTTTAAGGGTACCTGCAAGAAATCGGCTCGAAATATTATCGAGAAGAGCTTGATCTAAACAGTTTTTGATAAATGCTGACAGGAACAGTTTTATGAAAAATTGAACGGATCAAAGACTTTCCGGATATTATTTTGAGCCGATCTCTTACGGGTACCCTTAAAAACACGTTTTAAACACATTGAACGGTTCAGATCATCATAATTTGATCAAGAAGTAGGAGGTCCACACCGTAGCAAAATAGGGGATCCCTTATTAGAAGCTCACTCATACATATATAGTCCGCGCTTCTAATGAGGGATCCTTTATTTTGATGATCTGAACCGTTCATTATGTTTAAAACATGTTTTTAAGGGTACCTGCAAGAAATCGGCTCGAAATAATATCGAGAAGAGCTTGATCTAAACAGTTTTTGATAAATGCTGACAGGAACAGTTTTATGAAAAATTGAACGGATCAAAGACTTTCCGGATATTATTTTGAGCCGATCTCTTACGGGTACCCTTAAAAACACGTTTTAAACACATTGAACGGTTCAGATCATCATAATTTGATCAAGAAGTAGGAGGTCCACACCGTAGCAAAAAAGGGGATCCCTTATTAGAAGCTCACTCATACATATATAGTCCGCGCTTCTAATGAGGGATCCTTTATTTTGATGATCTGAACCGTTCATTATGTTTAAAACATGTTTTTAAGGGTACCTGCAAGAAATCGGCTCGAAATAATATCGAGAAGAGCTTGATCTAAACAGTTTTTGATAAATGCTGACAGGAACAGTTTTATGAAAAATTGAACGGATCAAAGACTTTCCGGATATTATTTTGAGCCGATCTCTTACGGGTACCCTTAAAAACACGTTTTAAACACATTGAACGGTTCAGATCATCATAATTTGATCAAGAAGTAGGAGGTCCACACCGTAGCAAAATAGGGGATCCCTTATTAGAAGCTCACTCATACATATATAGTCCGCGCTTCTAATGAGGGATCCTTTATTTTGATGATCTGAACCGTTCATTATGTTTAAAACATGTTTTTAAGGGTACCTGCAAGAAATCGGCTCGAAATAATATCGAGAAGAGCTTGATCTAAACAGTTTTTGATAAATGCTGACAGGAACAGTTTTATGAAAAATTGAACGGATCAAAGACTTTCCGGATATTATTTTGAGCCGATCTCTTACGGGTACCCTTAAAAACACGTTTTAAACACATTGAACGGTTCAGATCATCATAATTTGATCAAGAAGTAGGAGGTCCACACCGTAGCAAAATAGGGGATCCCTTATTAGAAGCTCACTCATACATATATAGTCCGCGCTTCTAATGAGGGATCCTTTATTTTGATGATCTGAACCGTTCATTATGTTTAAAACATGTTTTTAAGGGCACCTGCAAGAAATCGGCTCGAAATAAAATCGAGAAGAGCTTGATCTAAACAGTTTTTGATAAATGCTGACAGGAACAGTTTTATGAAAAATTGAACGGATCAAAGACTTTCCGGATATTATTTTGAGCCGATCTCTTACGGGTACCCTTAAAAAAACGTTTTAAACACATTGAACGGTTCAGATCATCATAATTTGATCAAGAAGTAGGAGGTCCACACCGTAGCAAAATAGGGGATCCCTTATTAGAAGCTCACTCATACATATATAGTCCGCGCTTCTAATGAGGGATCCTTTATTTTGATGATCTGAACCGTTCATTATGTTTAAAACATGTTTTTAAGGGCACCTGCAAGAAATCGGCTCGAAATAATATCGAGAAGAGCTTGATCTAAACAGTTTTTGATAAATGCTGACAGGAACAGTTTTATGAAAAATTGAACGGATCAAAGACTTTCCGGATATTATTTTGAGCCGATCTCTTACGGGTACCCTTAAAAACACGTTTTAAACACATTGAACGGTTCAGATCATCATAATTTGATCAAGAAGTAGGAGGTCCACACCGTAGCAAAATAGGGGATCCCTTATTAGAAGCTCACTCATACATATATAGTCCGCGCTTCTAATGAGGGATCCTTTATTTTGATGATCTGAACCGTTCATTATGTTTAAAACATGTTTTTAAGGGCACCTGCAAGAAATCGGCTCGAAATAATATCGAGAAGAGCTTGATCTAAACAGTTTTTGATAAATGCTGACAGGAACAGTTTTATGAAAAATTGAACGGATCAAAGACTTTCCGGATATTATTTTGAGCCGATCTCTTACGGGTACCCTTAAAAACACGTTTTAAACACATTGAACGGTTCAGATCATCATAATTTGATCAAGAAGTAGGAGGTCCACACCGTAGCAAAATAGGTGATCCCTTATTAGAAGCTCACTCATACATATATAGTCCGCGCTTCTAATGAGGGATCCTTTATTTTGATGATCTGAACCGTTCATTATGTTTAAAACATGTTTTTAAGGGTACCTGCAAGAAATCGGCTCGAAATAATATCGAGAAGAGCTTGATCTAAACAGTTTTTGATAAATGCTGACAGGAACAGTTTTATGAAAAATTGAACGGATCAAAGACTTTCCGGATATTATTTTGAGCCGATCTCTTACGGGTACCCTTAAAAACACGTTTTAAACACATTGAACGGTTCAGATCATCATAATTTGATCAAGAAGTAGGAGGTCCACACCGTAGCAAAATAGGGGATCCCTTATTAGAAGCTCACTCATACATATATAGTCCGCGCTTCTAATGAGGGATCCTTTATTTTGATGATCTGAACCGTTCATTATGTTTAAAACATGTTTTTAAGGGTACCTGCAAGAAATCGGCTCGAAATATTATCGAGAAGAGCTTGATCTAAACAGTTTTTGATAAATGCTGACAGGAACAGTTTTATGAAAAATTGAACGGATCAAAGACTTTCCGGATATTATTTTGAGCCGATCTCTTACGGGTACCCTTAAAAACACGTTTTAAACACATTGAACGGTTCAGATCATCATAATTTGATCAAGAAGTAGGAGGTCCACACCGTAGCAAAATAGGGGATCCCTTATTAGAAGCTCACTCATACATATATAGTCCGCGCTTCTAATGAGGGATCCTTTATTTTGATGATCTGAACCGTTCATTATGTTTAAAACATGTTTTTAAGGGTACCTGCAAGAAATCGGCTCGAAATAATATCGAGAAGAGCTTGATCTAAACAGTTTTTGATAAATGCTGACAGGAACAGTTTTATGAAAAATTGAACGGATCAAAGACTTTCCGGATATTATTTTGAGCCGATCTCTTACGGGTACCCTTAAAAACACGTTTTAAACACATTGAACGGTTCAGATCATCATAATTTGATCAAGAAGTAGGAGGTCCACACCGTAGCAAAAAAGGGGATCCCTTATTAGAAGCTCACTCATACATATATAGTCCGCGCTTCTAATGAGGGATCCTTTATTTTGATGATCTGAACCGTTCATTATGTTTAAAACATGTTTTTAAGGGTACCTGCAAGAAATCGGCTCGAAATAATATCGAGAAGAGCTTGATCTAAACAGTTTTTGATAAATGCTGACAGGAACAGTTTTATGAAAAATTGAACGGATCAAAGACTTTCCGGATATTATTTTGAGCCGATCTCTTACGGGTACCCTTAAAAACACGTTTTAAACACATTGAACGGTTCAGATCATCATAATTTGATCAAGAAGTAGGAGGTCCACACCGTAGCAAAATAGGGGATCCCTTATTAGAAGCTCACTCATACATATATAGTCCGCGCTTCTAATGAGGGATCCTTTATTTTGATGATCTGAACCGTTCATTATGTTTAAAACATGTTTTTAAGGGTACCTGCAAGAAATCGGCTCGAAATAATATCGAGAAGAGCTTGATCTAAACAGTTTTTGATAAATGCTGACAGGAACAGTTTTATGAAAAATTGAACGGATCAAAGACTTTCCGGATATTATTTTGAGCCGATCTCTTACGGGTACCCTTAAAAACACGTTTTAAACACATTGAACGGTTCAGATCATCATAATTTGATCAAGAAGTAGGAGGTCCACACCGTAGCAAAATAGGGGATCCCTTATTAGAAGCTCACTCATACATATATAGTCCGCGCTTCTAATGAGGGATCCTTTATTTTGATGATCTGAACCGTTCATTATGTTTAAAACATGTTTTTAAGGGTACCTGCAAGAAATCGGCTCGAAATAATATCGAGAAGAGCTTGATCTAAACAGTTTTTGATAAATGCTGACAGGAACAGTTTTATGAAAAATTGAACGGATCAAAGACTTTCCGGATATTATTTTGAGCCGATCTCTTACGGGTACCCTTAAAAACACGTTTTAAACACATTGAACGGTTCAGATCATCATAATTTGATCAAGAAGTAGGAGGTCCACACCGTAGCAAAAAAGGGGATCCCTTATTAGAAGCTCACTCATACATATATAGTCCGCGCTTCTAATGAGGGATCCTTTATTTTGATGATCTGAACCGTTCATTATGTTTAAAACATGTTTTTAAGGGTACCTGCAAGAAATCGGCTCGAAATAATATCGAGAAGAGCTTGATCTAAACAGTTTTTGATAAATGCTGACAGGAACAGTTTTATGAAAAATTGAACGGATCAAAGACTTTCCGGATATTATTTTGAGCCGATCTCTTACGGGTACCCTTAAAAACACGTTTTAAACACATTGAACGGTTCAGATCATCATAATTTGATCAAGAAGTAGGAGGTCCACACCGTAGCAAAATAGGGGATCCCTTATTAGAAGCTCACTCATACATATATAGTCCGCGCTTCTAATGAGGGATCCTTTATTTTGATGATCTGAACCGTTCATTATGTTTAAAACATGTTTTTAAGGGTACCTGCAAGAAATCGGCTCGAAATAATATCGAGAAGAGCTTGATCTAAACAGTTTTTGATAAATGCTGACAGGAACAGTTTTATGAAAAATTGAACGGATCAAAGACTTTCCGGATATTATTTTGAGCCGATCTCTTACGGGTACCCTTAAAAACACGTTTTAAACACATTGAACGGTTCAGATCATCATAATTTGATCAAGAAGTAGGAGGTCCACACCGTAGCAAAATAGGGGATCCCTTATTAGATGCTCACTCATACATATATAGTCCGCGCTTCTAATGAGGGATCCTTTATTTTGATGATCTGAACCGTTCATTATGTTTAAAACATGTTTTTAAGGGTACCTGCAAGAAATCGGCTCGAAATAATATCGAGAAGAGCTTGATCTAAACAGTTTTTGATAAATGCTGACAGGAACAGTTTTATGAAAAATTGAAGGAACAGTTTTATGAAAAATTGAACGGATCAAAGACTTTCCGGATATTATTTTGAGCCGATCTCTTACGGGTACCCTTAAAAACACGTTTTAAACACATTGAACGGTTCAGATCATCATAATTTGATCAAGAAGTAGGAGGTCCACACCGTAGCAAAATAGGGGATCCCTTATTAGAAGCTCACTCATACATATATAGTCCGCGCTTCTAATGAGGGATCCTTTATTTTGATGATCTGAACCGTTCATTATGTTTAAAACATGTTTTTAAGGGTACCTGCAAGAAATCGGCTCGAAATAATATCGAGAAGAGCTTGATCTAAACAGTTTTTGATAAATGCTGACAGGAACAGTTTTATGAAAAATTGAACGGATCAAAGACTTTCCGGATATTATTTTGAGCCGATCTCTTACGGGTACCCTTAAAAACACGTTTTAAACACATTGAACGGTTCAGATCATCATAATTTGATCAAGAAGTAGGAGGTCCACACCGTAGCAAAATAGGGGATCCCTTATTAGAAGCTCACTCATACATATATAGTCCGCGCTTCTAATGAGGGATCCTTTATTTTGATGATCTGAACCGTTCATTATGTTTAAAACATGTTTTTAAGGGTACCTGCAAGAAATCGGCTCGAAATAATATCGAGAAGAGCTTGATCTAAACAGTTTTTGATAAATGCTGACAGGAACAGTTTTATGAAAAATTGAACGGATCAAAGACTTTCCGGATATTATTTTGAGCCGATCTCTTACGGGTACCCTTAAAAACACGTTTTAAACACATTGAACGGTTCAGATCATCATAATTTGATCAAGAAGTAGGAGGCCCACACCGTAGCAAAATAGGGGATCCCTTATTAGAAGCTCACTCATACATATATAGTCCGCGCTTCTAATGAGGGATCCTTTATTTTGATGATCTGAACCGTTCATTATGTTTAAAACATGTTTTTAAGGGTACCTGCAAGAAATCGGCTCGAAATAATATCGAGAAGAGCTTGATCTAAACAGTTTTTGATAAATGCTGACAGGAACAGTTTTATGAAAAATTGAACGGATCAAAGACTTTCCGGATATTATTTTGAGCCGATCTCTTACGGGTACCCTTAAAAACACGTTTTAAACACATTGAACGGTTCAGATCATCATAATTTGATCAAGAAGTAGGAGGTCCACACCGTAGCAAAATAGGGGATCCCTTATTAGAAGCTCACTCATACATATATAGTCCGCGCTTCTAATGAGGGATCCTTTATTTTGATGATCTGAACCGTTCATTATGTTTAAAACATGTTTTTAAGGGTACCTGCAAGAAATCGGCTCGAAATAATATCGAGAAGAGCTTGATCTAAACAGTTTTTGATAAATGCTGACAGGAACAGTTTTATGAAAAATTGAACGGATCAAAGACTTTCCGGATATTATTTTGAGCCGATCTCTTACGGGTACCCTTAAAAACACGTTTTAAACACATTGAACGGTTCAGATCATCATAATTTGATCAAGAAGTAGGAGGCCCACACCGTAGCAAAATAGGGGATCCCTTATTAGAAGCTCACTCATACATATATAGTCCGCGCTTCTAATGAGGGATCCTTTATTTTGATGATCTGAACCGTTCATTATGTTTAAAACATGTTTTTAAGGGTACCTGCAAGAAATCGGCTCGAAATAATATCGAGAAGAGCTTGATCTAAACAGTTTTTGATAAATGCTGACAGGAACAGTTTTATGAAAAATTGAACGGATCAAAGACTTTCCGGATATTATTTTGAGCCGATCTCTTACGGGTACCCTTAAAAACACGTTTTAAACACATTGAACGGTTCAGATCATCATAATTTGATCAAGAAGTAGGAGGTCCACACCGTAGCAAAATAGGGGATCCCTTATTAGAAGCTCACTCATACATATATAGTCCGCGCTTCTAATGAGGGATCCTTTATTTTGATGATCTGAACCGTTCATTATGTTTAAAACATGTTTTTAAGGGTACCTGCAAGAAATCGGCTCGAAATAATATCGAGAAGAGCTTGATCTAAACAGTTTTTGATAAATGCTGACAGGAACAGTTTTATGAAAAATTGAACGGATCAAAGACTTTCCGGATATTATTTTGAGCCGATCTCTTACGGGTACCCTTAAAAACACGTTTTAAACACATTGAACGGTTCAGATCATCATAATTTGATCAAGAAGTAGGAGGTCCACACCGTAGCAAAATAGGGGATCCCTTATTAGAAGCTCACTCATACATATATAGTCCGCGCTTCTAATGAGGGATCCTTTATTTTGATGATCTGAACCGTTCATTATGTTTAAAACATGTTTTTAAGGGTACCTGCAAGAAATCGGCTCGAAATAATATCGAGAATAGCTTGATCTAAACAGTTTTTGATAAATGCTGACAGGAACAGTTTTATGAAAAATTGAACGGATCAAAGACTTTCCGGATATTATTTTGAGCCGATCTCTTACGGGTACCCTTAAAAACACGTTTTAAACACATTGAACGGTTCAGATCATCATAATTTGATCAAGAAGTAGGAGGTCCACACCGTAGCAAAATAGGGGATCCCTTATTAGAAGCTCACTCATACATATATAGTCCGCGCTTCTAATGAGGGATCCTTTATTTTGATGATCTGAACCGTTCATTATGTTTAAAACATGTTTTTAAGGGTACCTGCAAGAAATCGGCTCGAAATAATATCGAGAAGAGCTTGATCTAAACAGTTTTTGATAAATGCTGACAGGAACAGCTTTATGAAAAATTGAACGGATCAAAGACTTTCCGGATATTATTTTGAGCCGATCTCTTACGGGTACCCTTAAAAACACGTTTTAAACACATTGAACGGTTCAGATCATCATAATTTGATCAAGAAGTAGGAGGTCCACACCGTAGCAAAATAGGGGATCCCTTATTAGAAGCTCACTCATACATATATAGTCCGCGCTTCTAATGAGGGATCCTTTATTTTGATGATCTGAACCGTTCATTATGTTTAAAACATGTTTTTAAGGGTACCTGCAAGAAATCGGCTCGAAATAATATCGAGAAGAGCTTGATCTAAACAGTTTTTGATAAATGCTGACAGGAACAGCTTTATGAAAAATTGAACGGATCAAAGACTTTCCGGATATTATTTTGAGCCGATCTCTTACGGGTACCCTTAAAAACACGTTTTAAACACATTGAACGGTTCAGATCATCATAATTTGATCAAGAAGTAGGAGGTCCACACCGTAGCAAAATAGGGGATCCCTTATTAGAAGCTCACTCATACATATATAGTCCGCGCTTCTAATGAGGGATCCTTTATTTTGATGATCTGAACCGTTCATTATGTTTAAAACATGTTTTTAAGGGTACCTGCAAGAAATCGGCTCGAAATAATATCGAGAAGAGCTTGATCTAAACAGTTTTTGATAAATGCTGACAGTAACAGCTTTATGAAAAATTGAACGGATCAAAGACTTTCCGGATATTATTTTGAGCCGATCTCTTACGGGTACCCTTAAAAACACGTTTTAAACACATTGAACGGTTCAGATCATCATAATTTGATCAAGAAGTTGGAGGTCCACACCGTAGCAAAATAGGGGATCCCTTATTAGAAGCTCACTCATACATATATAGTCCGCGCTTCTAATGAGGGATCCTTTATTTTGATGATCTGAACCGTTCATTATGTTTAAAACATGTTTTTAAGGGTACCTGCAAGAAATCGGCTCGAAATAATATCGAGAAGAGTTTGATCTAAACAGTTTTTGATAAATGCTGACAGGAACAGCTTTATGAAAAATTGAACGGATCAAAGACTTTCCGGATATTATTTTGAGCCGATCTCTTACGGGTACCCTTAAAAACACGTTTTAAACACATTGAACGGTTCAGATCATCATAATTTGATCAAGAAGTAGGAGGTCCACACCGTAGCAAAATAGGGGATCCCTTATTAGAAGCTCACTCATACATATATAGTCCGCGCTTCTAATGAGGGATCCTTTATTTTGATGATCTGAACCGTTCATTATGTTTAAAACATGTTTTTAAGGGTACCTGCAAGAAATCGGCTCGAAATAATATCGAGAAGAGCTTGATCTAAACAGTTTTTGATAAATGCTGACAGGAACAGTTTTATGAAAAATTGAACGGATCAAAGACTTTCCGGATATTATTTTGAGCCGATCTCTTACGGGTACCCTTAAAAACACGTTTTAAACACATTGAACGGTTCAGATCATCATAATTTGATCAAGAAGTTGGAGGTCCACACCGTAGCAAAATAGGGGATCCCTTATTAGAAGCTCACTCATACATATATAGTCCGCGCTTCTAATGAGGGATCCTTTATTTTGATGATCTGAACCGTTCATTATGTTTAAAACATGTTTTTAAGGGTACCTGCAAGAAATCGGCTCGAAATAATATCGAGAAGAGCTTGATCTAAACAGTTTTTGATAAATGCTGACAGGAACAGCTTTATGAAAAATTGAACGGATCAAAGACTTTCCGGATATTATTTTGAGCCGATCTCTTACGGGTACCCTTAAAAACACGTTTTAAACACATTGAACGGTTCAGATCATCATAATTTGATCAAGAAGTAGGAGGTCCACACCGTAGCAAAATAGGGGATCCCTTATTAGAAGCTCACTCATACATATATAGTCCGCGCTTCTAATGAGGGATCCTTTATTTTGATGATCTGAACCGTTCATTATGTTTAAAACATGTTTTTAAGGGTACCTGCGAGAAATCGGCTCGAAATAATATCGAGAAGAGCTTGATCTAAACAGTTTTTGATAAATGCTGACAGGAACAGCTTTATGAAAAATTGAACGGATCAAAGACTTTCCGGATATTATTTTGAGCCGATCTCTTACGGGTACCCTTAAAAACACGTTTTAAACACATTGAACGGTTCAGATCATCATAATTTGATCAAGAAGTAGGAGGTCCACACTGTAGCAAAATAGGGGATCCCTTATTAGAAGCTCACTCATACATATATAGTCCGCGCTTCTAATGAGGGATCCTTTATTTTGATGATCTGAACCGTTCATTATGTTTAAAACATGTTTTTAAGGGTACCTGCAAGAAATCGGCTAGAAATAATATCGAGAAGAGCTTGATCTAAACAGTTTTTGATAAATGCTGACAGGAACAGCTTTATGAAAAATTGAACGGATCAAAGACTTTCCGGATATTATTTTGAGCCGATCTCTTACGGGTACCCTTAAAAACACGTTTTAAACACATTGAACGGTTCAGATCATCATAATTTGATCAAGAAGTAGGAGGTCCACACCGTAGCAAAATAGGGGATCCCTTATTAGAAGCTCACTCATACATATATAGTCCGCGCTTCTAATGAGGGATCCTTTATTTTGATGATCTGAACCGTTCATTATGTTTAAAACATGTTTTTAAGGGTACCTGCAAGAAATCGGCTCGAAATAATATCGAGAACAGCTTGATCTAAACAGTTTTTGATAAATGCTGACAGGAACAGCTTTATGAAAAATTGAACGGATCAAAGACTTTCCGGATATTATTTTGAGCCGATCTCTTACGGGTACCCTTAAAAACACGTTTTAAACACATTGAACGGTTCAGATCATCATAATTTGATCAAGAAGTAGGAGGTCCACACCGTAGCAAAATAGGGGATCCCTTATTAGAAGCTCACTCATACATATATAGTCCGCGCTTCTAATGAGGGATCCTTTATTTTGATGATCTGAACCGTTCATTATGTTTAAAACATGTTTTTAAGGGTACCTGCAAGAAATCGGCTCGAAATAATATCGAGAAGAGCTTGATCTAAACAGTTTTTGATAAATGCTGACAGGAACAGCTTTATGAAAAATTGAACGGATCAAAGACTTTCCGGATATTATTTTGAGCCGATCTCTTACGGGTACCCTTAAAAACACGTTTTAAACACATTGAACGGTTCAGATCATCATAATTTGATCAAGAAGTAGGAGGTCCACACCGTAGCAAAATAGGGGATCCCTTATTAGAAGCTCACTCATACATATATAGTCCGCGCTTCTAATGAGGGATCCTTTATTTTGATGATCTGAACCGTTCATTATGTTTAAAACATGTTTTTAAGGGTACCTGCAAGAAATCGGCTCGAAATAATATCGAGAAGAGCTTGATCTAAACAGTTTTTGATAAATGCTGACAGGAACAGTTTTATGAAAAATTGAACGGATCAAAGACTTTCCGGATATTATTTTGAGCCGATCTCTTACGGGTACCCTTAAAAACACGTTTTAAACACATTGAACGGTTCAGATCATCATAATTTGATCAAGAAGTAGGAGGTCCACACCGTAGCAAAATAGGGGATCCCTTATTAGAAGCTCACTCATACATATATAGTCCGCGCTTCTAATGAGGGATCCTTTATTTTGATGATCTGAACCGTTCATTATGTTTAAAACATGTTTTTAAGGGTACCTGCAAGAAATCGGCTCGAAATAATATCGAGAAGAGCTTGATCTAAACAGTTTTTGATAAATGCTGACAGGAACAGTTTTATGAAAAATTGAACGGATCAAAGACTTTCCGGATATTATTTTGAGCCGATCTCTTACGGGTACCCTTAAAAACACGTTTTAAACACATTGAACGGTTCAGATCATCATAATTTGATCAAGAAGTAGGAGGTCCACACCGTAGCAAAATAGGGGATCCCTTATTAGAAGCTCACTCATACATATATAGTCCGCGCTTCTAATGAGGGATCCTTTATTTTGATGATCTGAACCGTTCATTATGTTTAAAACATGTTTTTAAGGGTACCTGCAAGAAATCGGCTCGAAATAATATCGAGAAGAGCTTGATCTAAACAGTTTTTGATAAATGCTGACAGGAACAGTTTTATGAAAAATTGAACGGATCAAAGACTTTCCGGATATTATTTTGAGCCGATCTCTTACGGGTACCCTTAAAAACACGTTTTAAACACATTGAACGGTTCAGATCATCATAATTTGATCAAGAAGTAGGAGGTCCACACCGTAGCAAAAAAGGGGATCCCTTATTAGAAGCTCACTCATACATATATAGTCCGCGCTTCTAATGAGGGATCCTTTATTTTGATGATCTGAACCGTTCATTATGTTTAAAACATGTTTTTAAGGGTACCTGCAAGAAATCGGCTCGAAATAATATCGAGAAGAGCTTGATCTAAACAGTTTTTGATAAATGCTGACAGGAACAGTTTTATGAAAAATTGAACGGATCAAAGACTTTCCGGATATTATTTTGAGCCGATCTCTTACGGGTATCCTTAAAAACACGTTTTAAACACATTGAACGGTTCAGATCATCATAATTTGATCAAGAAGTAGGAGGTCCACACCGTAGCAAAATAGGGGATCCCTTATTAGAAGCTCACTCATACATATATAGTCCGCGCTTCTAATGAGGGATCCTTTATTTTGATGATCTGAACCGTTCATTATGTTTAAAACATGTTTATAAGGGTACCTGCAAGAAATCGGCTCGAAATAATATCGAGAAGAGCTTGATCTAAACAGTTTTTGATAAATGCTGACAGGAACAGTTTTATGAAAAATTGAACGGATCAAAGACTTTCCGGATATTATTTTGAGCCGATCTCTTACGGGTACCCTTAAAAACACGTTTTAAACACATTGAACGGTTCAGATCATCATAATTTGATCAAGAAGTAGGAGGTCCACACCGTAGCAAAATAGGGGATCCCTTATTAGAAGCTCACTCATACATATATAGTCCGCGCTTCTAATGAGGGATCCTTTATTTTGATGGTCTGAACCGTTCATTATGTTTAAAACATGTTTTTAAGGGTACCTGCAAGAAATCGGCTCGAAATAATATCGAGAAGAGCTTGATCTAAACAGTTTTTGATAAATGCTGACAGGAACAGTTTTATGAAAAATTGAACGGATCAAAGACTTTCCGGATATTATTTTGAGCCGATCTCTTACGGGTACCCTTAAAAACACGTTTTAAACACATTGAACGGTTCAGATCATCATAATTTGATCAAGAAGTAGGAGGTCCACACCGTAGCAAAATAGGGGATCCCTTATTAGAAGCTCACTCATACATATATAGTCCGCGCTTCTAATGAGGGATCCTTTATTTTGATGATCTGAACCGTTCATTATGTTTAAAACATGTTTTTAAGGGTACCTGTAAGAAATCGGCTCGAAATAATATCGAGAAGAGCTTGATCTAAACAGTTTTTGATAAATGCTGACAGGAACAGTTTTATGAAAAATTGAACGGATCAAAGACTTTCCGGATATTATTTTGAGCCGATCTCTTACGGGTACCCTTAAAAACACGTTTTAAACACATTGAACGGTTCAGATCATCATAATTTGATCAAGAAGTAGGAGGTCCACACCGTAGCAAAATAGGGGATCCCTTATTAGAAGCTCACTCATACATATATAGTCCGCGCTTCTAATGAGGGATCCTTTATTTTGATGATCTGAACCGTTCATTATGTTTAAAACATGTTTATAAGGGTACCTGCAAGAAATCGGCTCGAAATAATATCGAGAAGAGCTTGATCTAAACAGTTTTTGATAAATGCTGACAGGAACAGTTTTATGAAAAATTAAACGGATCAAAGACTTTCCGGATATTATTTTGAGCCGATCTCTTACGGGTACCCTTAAAAACACGTTTTAAACACATTGAACGGTTCAGATCATCATAATTTGATCAAGAAGTAGGAGGTCCACACCGTAGCAAAATAGGGGATCCCTTATTAGAAGCTCACTCATACATATATAGTCCGCGCTTCTAATGAGGGATCCTTTATTTTGATGGTCTGAACCGTTCATTATGTTTAAAACATGTTTTTAAGGGTACCTGCAAGAAATCGGCTCGAAATAATATCGAGAAGAGCTTGATCTAAACAGTTTTTGATAAATGCTGACAGGAACAGTTTTATGAAAAATTGAACGGATCAAAGACTTTCCGGATATTATTTTGAGCCGATCTCTTACGGGTACCCTTAAAAACACGTTTTAAACACATTGAACGGTTGAGATCATCATAATTTGATCAAGAAGTAGGAGGTCCACACCGTAGCAAAATATGGGATCCCTTATTAGAAGCTCACTCATACATATATAATCCGCGCTTCTAATGAGGGATCCTTTATTTTGATGATCTGAACCGTTCATTATGTTTAAAACATGTTTTTAAGGGTACCTGCAAGAAATCGGCTCGAAATAATATCGAGAAGAGCTTGATCTAAACAGTTTTTGATAAATGCTGACAGGAACAGTTTTATGAAAAATTGAACGGATCAAAGACTTTCCGGATATTATTTTGAGCCGATCTCTTACGGGTACCCTTAAAAACACGTTTTAAACACATTGAACGGTTCAGATCATCATAATTTGATCAAGAAGTAGGAGGTCCACACCGTAGCAAAATAGGGGATCCCTTATTAGAAGCTCACTCATACATATATAGTCCGCGCTTCTAATGAGGGATTCTTTATTTTGATGATCTGAACCGTTCATTATGTTTAAAACATGTTTTTAAGGGTACCTGCAAGAAATCGGCTCGAAATAATATCGAGAAGAGCTTGATCTAAACAGTTTTTGATAAATGCTGACAGGAACAGTTTTATGAAAAATTGAACGGATCAAAGACTTTCCGGATATTATTTTGAGCCGATCTCTTACGGGTACCCTTAAAAACACGTTTTAAACACATTGAACGGTTCAGATCATCATAATTTGATCAAGAAGTAGGAGGTCCACACCGTAGCAAAATAGGGGATCCCTTATTAGAAGTCCGCGCTTCTAATGAGGGATCCTTTATTTTGATGATCTGAACCGTTCATTATGTTTAAAACATGTTTTTAAGGGTACCTGCAAGAAATCGGCTCGAAATAATATCGAGAAGAGCTTGATCTAAACAGTTTTTGATAAATGCTGACAGGAACAGTTTTATGAAAAATTGAACGGATCAAAGACTTTCCGGATATTATTTTGAGCCGATCTCTTACGGGTACCCTTAAAAACACGTTTTAAACACATTGAACGGTTCAGATCATCATAATTTGATCAAGAAGTAGGAGGTCCACACCGTAGCAAAATAGGGGATCCCTTATTAGAAGCTCACTCATACATATATAGTCCGCGCTTCTAATGAGGGATCCTTTATTTTGATGATCTGAACCGTTCATTATGTTTAAAACATGTTTTTAAGGGTACCTGCAAGAAATCGGCTCGAAATAATATCGAGAAGAGCTTGATCTAAACAGTTTTTGATAAATGCTGACAGGAACAGTTTTATGAAAAATTGAACGGATCAAAGACTTTCCGGATATTATTTTGAGCCGATCTCTTACGGGTACCCTTAAAAACACGTTTTAAAACACATTGAACGGTTCAGATCATCATAATTTGATCAAGAAGTAGGAGGTCCACACCGTAGCAAAATAGGGGATCCCTTATTAGAAGCTCACTCATACATATATAGTCCGCGCTTCTAATGAGGGATCCTTTATTTTGATGATCTGAACCGTTCATTATGTTTAAAACATGTTTTTAAGGGTACCTGCAAGAAATCGGCTCGAAATAATATCGAGAAGAGCTTGATCTAAACAGTTTTTGATAAATGCTGACAGGAACAGTTTTATGAAAAATTGAACGGATCAAAGACTTTCCGGATATTATTTTGAGCCGATCTCTTACGGGTACCCTTAAAAACACGTTTTAAACACATTGAACGGTTCAGATCATCATAATTTGATCAAGAAGTAGGAGGTCCACACCGTAGCAAAATAGGGGATCCCTTATTAGAAGCTCACTCATACATATATAGTCCGCGCTTCTAATGAGGGATCCTTTATTTTGATGATCTGAACCGTTCATTATGTTTAAAACATGTTTTTAAGGGTACCTGCAAGAAATCGGCTCGAAATAATATCGAGAAGAGCTTGACCTAAACAGTTTTTGATAAATGCTGACAAGAACAGTTTTATGAAAAATTGAACGGATCAAAGACTTTCCGGATATTATTTTGAGCCGATCTCTTACGGGTACCCTTAAAAACACGTTTTAAACACATTGAACGGTTCAGATCATCATAATTTGATCAAGAAGTAGGAGGTCCACACCGTAGCAAAACAGGGGATCCCTTATTAGAAGCTCACTCATAGATATATAGTCCGCGCTTCTAATGAGGGATCCTTTATTTTGATGATCTGAACCGTTCATTATGTTTAAAACATGTTTTTAAGGGTACCTGCAAGAAATCGGCTCGAAATAATATCGAGAAGAGCTTGATCTAAACAGTTTTTGAGAAATGCTGACAAGAACAGTTTTATGAAAAATTGAACGGATCAAAGACTTTCCGGATATTATTTTGAGCCGATCTCTTACGGGTACCCTTAAAAACACGTTTTAAACACATTGAACGGTTCAGATCATCATAATTTGATCAAGAAGTAGGAGGTCCACACCGTAGCAAAACAGGGGATCCCTTATTAGAAGCTCACTCATAGATATATAGTCCGCGCTTCTAATGAGGGATCCTTTATTTTGATGATCTGAACCGTTCGTTATGTTTAAAACATGTTTTTAAGGGTACCTGCAAGAAATCGGCTCGAAATAATATCGAGAAGAGCTTGATCTAAACAGTTTTTGAGAAATGCTGACAGGAACAGTTTTATGAAAAATTGAACGGATCAAAGACTTTCCGGATATTATTTTGAGCCGATCTCTTACGGGTACCCTTAAAAACACGTTTTAAACACATTGAACGGTTCAGATCATCATAATTTGATCAAGAAGTAGGAGGTCCACACCGTAGCAAAACAGGGGATCCCTTATTAGAAGCTCACTCATACATATATAGTCCGCGCTTCTAATGAGGGATCCTTTATTTTGATGATCTGAACCGTTCGTTATGTTTAAAACATGTTTTTAAGGGTACCTGCATGAAATCGGCTCGAAATAATATCGAGAAGAGCTTGATCTAAACAGTTTTTGATAAATGCTGACAGGAACAGTTTTATGAAAAATTGAACGGATCAAAGACTTTCCGGATATTATTTTGAGCCGATCTCTTACGGGTACCCTTAAAAACACGTTTTAAACACATTGAACGGTTCAGATCATCATAATTTGATCAAGAAGTAGGAGGTCCACACCGTAGCAAAATAGGGGATCCCTTATTAGAAACTCACTCATACATATATAGTCCGCGCTTCTAATGAGGGATCCTTTATTTTGATGATCTGAACCGTTCATTATGTTTAAAACATGTTTTTAAGGGTACCTGCAAGAAATCGGCTCGAAATAATATCGAGAAGAGCTTGATCTAAACAGTTTTTGATAAATGCTGACAGGAACAGTTTTATGAAAAATTGAACGGATCAAAGACTTTCCGGATATTATTTTGAGCCGATCTCTTACGGGTACCCTTAAAAACACGTTTTAAACACATTGAACGGTTCAGATCATCATAATTTGATCAAGAAGTAGGAGGTCCACACCGTAGCAAAACAGGGGATCCCTTATTAGAAGCTCACTCATACATATATAGTCCGCGCTTCTAATGAGGGATCCTTTATTTTGATGATCTGAACCGTTCATTATGTTTAAAACATGTTTTTAAGGGTACCTGCAAGAAATCGGCTCGAAATAATATCGAGAAGAGCTTGATCTAAACAGTTTTTGATAAATGCTGACAGGAACAGTTTTATGAAAAATTGAACGGATCAAAGACTTTCCGGATATTATTTTGAGCCGATCTCTTACGGGTACCCTTAAAAACACGTTTTAAACACATTGAACGGTTCAGATCATCATAATTTGATCAAGAAGTAGGAGGTCCACACCGTAGCAAAACAGGGGATCCCTTATTAGAAGCTCACTCATACATATATAGTCCGCGCTTCTAATGAGGGATCCTTTATTTTGATGATCTGAACCGTTCATTATGTTTAAAACATGTTTTTAAGGGTACCTGCAAGAAATCGGCTCGAAATAATATCGAGAAGAGCTTGATCTAAACAGTTTTTGATAAATGTTGACAGGAACAGTTTTATGAAAAATTGAACGGATCAAAGACTTTCCGGATATTATTTTGAGCCGATCTCTTACGGGTACCCTTAAAAACACGTTTTAAACAAATTGAACGGTTCAGATCATCATAATTTGATCAAGAAGTAGGAGGTCCACACCGTAGCAAAACAGGGGATCCCTTATTAGAAGCTCACTCATAGATATATAGTCCGCGCTTCTAATGAGGGATCCTTTATTTTGATGATCTGAACCGTTCGTTATGTTTAAAACATGTTTTTAAGGGTACCTGCAAGAAATCGGCTCGAAATAATATCGAGAAGAGCTTGATCTAAACAGTTTTTGAGAAATGCTGACAGGAACAGTTTTATGAAAAATTGAACGGATCAAAGACTTTCCGGATATTATTTTGAGCCGATCTCTTACGGGTACCCTTAAAAACACGTTTTAAACACATTGAACGGTTCAGATCATCATAATTTGATCAAGAAGTAGGAGGTCCACACCGTAGCAAAACAGGGGATCCCTTATTAGAAGCTCACTCATACATATATAGTCCGCGCTTCTAATGAGGGATCCTTTATTTTGATGATCTGAACCGTTCATTATGTTTAAAACATGTTTTTAAGGGTACCTGCAAGAAATCGGCTCGAAATAATATCGAGAAGAGCTTGATCTAAACAGTTTTTGATAAATGCTGACAGGAACAGTTTTATGAAAAATTGAACGGATCAAAGACTTTCCGGATATTATTTTGAGCCGATCTCTTACGGGTACCCTTAAAAACACGTTTTAAACACATTGAACGGTTCAGATCATCATAATTTGATCAAGAAGTAGGAGGTCCACACCGTAGCAAAATAGGGGATCCCTTATTAGAAGCTCACTCATAGATATATAGTCCGCGCTTCTAATGAGGGATCCTTTATTTTGATGATCTGAACCGTTCATTATGTTTAAAACATGTTTTTAAGGGTACCTGCAAGAAATCGGCTCGAAATAATATCGAGAAGAGCTTGATCTAAACAGTTTTTTATAAATGCTGACAGGAACAGTTTTATGAAAAATTGAACGGATCAAAGACTTTCCGGATATTATTTTGAGCCGATCTCTTACGGGTACCCTTAAAAACACGTTTTAAACACATTGAACGGTTCAGATCATCATAATTTGATCAAGAAGTAGGAGGTCCACACCGTAGCAAAACAGGGGATCCCTTATTAGAAGCTCACTCATACATATATAGTCCGCGCTTCTAATGAGGGATCCTTTATTTTGATGATCTGAACCGTTCATTATGTTTAAAACATGTTTTTAAGGGTACCTGCAAGAAATCGGCTCGAAATAATATCGAGAAGAGCTTGATCTAAACAGTTTTTGATAAATGCTGACAGGAACAGTTTTATGAAAAATTGAACGGATCAAAGACTTTCCGGATATTATTTTGAGCCGATCTCTTACGGGTACCCTTAAAAACACGTTTTAAACACATTGAACGGTTCAGATCATCATAATTTGATCAAGAAGTAGGAGGTCCACACCGTAGCAAAACAGGGGATCCCTTATTAGAAGCTCACTCATACATATATAGTCCGCGCTTCTAATGAGGGATCCTTTATTTTGATGATCTGAACCGTTCATTATGTTTAAAACATGTTTTTAAGGGTACCTGCAAGAAATCGGCTCGAAATAATATCGAGAAGAGCTTGATCTAAACAGTTTTTGATAAATGCTGACAGGAACAGTTTTATGAAAAATTGAACGGATCAAAGACTTTCCGGATATTATTTTGAGCCGATCTCTTACGGGTACCCTTAAAAACACGTTTTAAACACATTGAACGGTTCAGATCATCATAATTTGATCAAGAAGTAGGAGGTCCACACCGTAGCAAAACAGGGGATCCCTTATTAGAAGCTCACTCATAGATATATAGTCCGCGCTTCTAATGAGGGATCCTTTATTTTGATGATCTGAACCGTTCATTATGTTTAAAACATGTTTTTAAGGGTACCTGCAAGAAATCGGCTCGAAATAATATCGAGAAGAGCTTGATCTAAACAGTTTTTGATAAATGCTGACAGGAACAGTTTTATGAAAAATTGAACGGATCAAAGACTTTCCGGATATTATTTTGAGCCGATCTCTTACGGGTACCCTTAAAAACACGTTTTAAACACATTGAACGGTTCAGATCATCATAATTTGATCAAGAAGTAGGAGGTCCACACCGTAGCAAAACAGGGGATCCCTTATTAGAAGCTCACTCATACATATATAGTCCGCGCTTCTAATGAGGGATCCTTTATTTTGATGATCTGAACCGTTCATTATGTTTAAAACATGTTTTTAAGGGTACCTGCAAGAAATCGGCTCGAAATAATATCGAGAAGAGCTTGATCTAAACAGTTTTTGATAAATGCTGACAGGAACAGTTTTATGAAAAATTGAACGGATCAAAGACTTTCCGGATATTATTTTGAGCCGATCTCTTACGGGTACCCTTAAAAACACGTTTTAAACACATTGAACGGTTCAGATCATCATAATTTGATCAAGAAGTAGGAGGTCCACACCGTAGCAAAACAGGGGATCCCTTATTAGAAGCTCACTCATACATATATAGTCCGCGCTTCTAATGAGGGATCCTTTATTTTGATGATCTGAACCGTTCGTTATGTTTAAAACATGTTTTTAAGGGTACCTGCATGAAATCGGCTCGAAATAATATCGAGAAGAGCTTGATCTAAACAGTTTTTGATAAATGCTGACAGGAACAGTTTTATGAAAAATTGAACGGATCAAAGACTTTCCGGATATTATTTTGAGCCGATCTCTTACGGGTACCCTTAAAAACACGTTTTAAACACATTGAACGGTTCAGATCATCATAATTTGATCAAGAAGTAGGAGGTCCACACCGTAGCAAAACAGGGGATCCCTTATTAGAAGCTCACTCATACATATATAGTCCGCGCTTCTAATGAGGGATCCTTTATTTTGATGATCTGAACCGTTCGTTATGTTTAAAACATGTTTTTAAGGGTACCTGCATGAAATCGGCTCGAAATAATATCGAGAAGAGCTTGATCTAAACAGTTTTTGATAAATGCTGACAGGAACAGTTTTATGAAAAATTGAACGGATCAAAGACTTTCCGGATATTATTTTGAGCCGATCTCTTACGGGTACCCTTAAAAACACGTTTTAAACACATTGAACGGTTCAGATCATCATAATTTGATCAAGAAGTAGGAGGTCCACACCGTAGCAAAACAGGGGATCCCTTATTAGAAGCTCACTCATACATATATAGTCCGCGCTTCTAATGAGGGATCCTTTATTTTGATGATCTGAACCGTTCATTATGTTTAAAACATGTTTTTAAGGGTACCTGCAAGAAATCGGCTCGAAATAATATCGAGAAGAGCTTGATCTAAACAGTTTTTGATAAATGCTGACAGGAACAGTTTTATGAAAAATTGAACGGATCAAAGACTTTCCGGATATTATTTTGAGCCGATCTCTTACGGGTACCCTTAAAAACACGTTTTAAACACATTGAACGGTTCAGATCATCATAATTTGATCAAGAAGTAGGAGGTCCACACCGTAGCAAAACAGGGGATCCCTTATTAGAAGCTCACTCATACATATATAGTCCGCGCTTCTAATGAGGGATCCTTTATTTTGATGATCTGAACCGTTCGTTATGTTTAAAACATGTTTTTAAGGGTACCTGCATGAAATCGGCTCGAAATAATATCGAGAAGAGCTTGATCTAAACAGTTTTTGATAAATGCTGACAGGAACAGTTTTATGAAAAATTGAACGGATCAAAGACTTTCCGGATATTATTTTGAGCCGATCTCTTACGGGTACCCTTAAAAACACGTTTTAAACACATTGAACGGTTCAGATCATCATAATTTGATCAAGAAGTAGGAGGTCCACACCGTAGCAAAATAGGGGATCCCTTATTAGAAACTCACTCATACATATATAGTCCGCGCTTCTAATGAGGGATCCTTTATTTTGATGATCTGAACCGTTCATTATGTTTAAAACATGTTTTTAAGGGTACCTGCAAGAAATCGGCTCGAAATAATATCGAGAAGAGCTTGATCTAAACAGTTTTTGATAAATGCTGACAGGAACAGTTTTATGAAAAATTGAACGGATCAAAGACTTTCCGGATATTATTTTGAGCCGATCTCTTACGGGTACCCTTAAAAACACGTTTTAAACACATTGAACGGTTCAGATCATCATAATTTGATCAAGAAGTAGGAGGTCCACACCGTAGCAAAACAGGGGATCCCTTATTAGAAGCTCACTCATACATATATAGTCCGCGCTTCTAATGAGGGATCCTTTATTTTGATGATCTGAACCGTTCATTATGTTTAAAACATGTTTTTAAGGGTACCTGCAAGAAATCGGCTCGAAATAATATCGAGAAGAGCTTGATCTAAACAGTTTTTGATAAATGCTGACAGGAACAGTTTTATGAAAAATTGAACGGATCAAAGACTTTCCGGATATTATTTTGAGCCGATCTCTTACGGGTACCCTTAAAAACACGTTTTAAACACATTGAACGGTTCAGATCATCATAATTTGATCAAGAAGTAGGAGGTCCACACCGTAGCAAAACAGGGGATCCCTTATTAGAAGCTCACTCATACATATATAGTCCGCGCTTCTAATGAGGGATCCTTTATTTTGATGATCTGAACCGTTCATTATGTTTAAAACATGTTTTTAAGGGTACCTGCAAGAAATCGGCTCGAAATAATATCGAGAAGAGCTTGATCTAAACAGTTTTTGATAAATGTTGACAGGAACAGTTTTATGAAAAATTGAACGGATCAAAGACTTTCCGGATATTATTTTGAGCCGATCTCTTACGGGTACCCTTAAAAACACGTTTTAAACAAATTGAACGGTTCAGATCATCATAATTTGATCAAGAAGTAGGAGGTCCACACCGTAGCAAAACAGGGGATCCCTTATTAGAAGCTCACTCATAGATATATAGTCCGCGCTTCTAATGAGGGATCCTTTATTTTGATGATCTGAACCGTTCGTTATGTTTAAAACATGTTTTTAAGGGTACCTGCAAGAAATCGGCTCGAAATAATATCGAGAAGAGCTTGATCTAAACAGTTTTTGAGAAATGCTGACAGGAACAGTTTTATGAAAAATTGAACGGATCAAAGACTTTCCGGATATTATTTTGAGCCGATCTCTTACGGGTACCCTTAAAAACACGTTTTAAACACATTGAACGGTTCAGATCATCATAATTTGATCAAGAAGTAGGAGGTCCACACCGTAGCAAAACAGGGGATCCCTTATTAGAAGCTCACTCATACATATATAGTCCGCGCTTCTAATGAGGGATCCTTTATTTTGATGATCTGAACCGTTCATTATGTTTAAAACATGTTTTTAAGGGTACCTGCAAGAAATCGGCTCGAAATAATATCGAGAAGAGCTTGATCTAAACAGTTTTTGATAAATGCTGACAGGAACAGTTTTATGAAAAATTGAACGGATCAAAGACTTTCCGGATATTATTTTGAGCCGATCTCTTACGGGTACCCTTAAAAACACGTTTTAAACACATTGAACGGTTCAGATCATCATAATTTGATCAAGAAGTAGGAGGTCCACACCGTAGCAAAATAGGGGATCCCTTATTAGAAGCTCACTCATAGATATATAGTCCGCGCTTCTAATGAGGGATCCTTTATTTTGATGATCTGAACCGTTCATTATGTTTAAAACATGTTTTTAAGGGTACCTGCAAGAAATCGGCTCGAAATAATATCGAGAAGAGCTTGATCTAAACAGTTTTTTATAAATGCTGACAGGAACAGTTTTATGAAAAATTGAACGGATCAAAGACTTTCCGGATATTATTTTGAGCCGATCTCTTACGGGTACCCTTAAAAACACGTTTTAAACACATTGAACGGTTCAGATCATCATAATTTGATCAAGAAGTAGGAGGTCCACACCGTAGCAAAACAGGGGATCCCTTATTAGAAGCTCACTCATACATATATAGTCCGCGCTTCTAATGAGGGATCCTTTATTTTGATGATCTGAACCGTTCATTATGTTTAAAACATGTTTTTAAGGGTACCTGCAAGAAATCGGCTCGAAATAATATCGAGAAGAGCTTGATCTAAACAGTTTTTGATAAATGCTGACAGGAACAGTTTTATGAAAAATTGAACGGATCAAAGACTTTCCGGATATTATTTTGAGCCGATCTCTTACGGGTACCCTTAAAAACACGTTTTAAACACATTGAACGGTTCAGATCATCATAATTTGATCAAGAAGTAGGAGGTCCACACCGTAGCAAAACAGGGGATCCCTTATTAGAAGCTCACTCATACATATATAGTCCGCGCTTCTAATGAGGGATCCTTTATTTTGATGATCTGAACCGTTCATTATGTTTAAAACATGTTTTTAAGGGTACCTGCAAGAAATCGGCTCGAAATAATATCGAGAAGAGCTTGATCTAAACAGTTTTTGATAAATGCTGACAGGAACAGTTTTATGAAAAATTGAACGGATCAAAGACTTTCCGGATATTATTTTGAGCCGATCTCTTACGGGTACCCTTAAAAACACGTTTTAAACACATTGAACGGTTCAGATCATCATAATTTGATCAAGAAGTAGGAGGTCCACACCGTAGCAAAACAGGGGATCCCTTATTAGAAGCTCACTCATAGATATATAGTCCGCGCTTCTAATGAGGGATCCTTTATTTTGATGATCTGAACCGTTCATTATGTTTAAAACATGTTTTTAAGGGTACCTGCAAGAAATCGGCTCGAAATAATATCGAGAAGAGCTTGATCTAAACAGTTTTTGATAAATGCTGACAGGAACAGTTTTATGAAAAATTGAACGGATCAAAGACTTTCCGGATATTATTTTGAGCCGATCTCTTACGGGTACCCTTAAAAACACGTTTTAAACACATTGAACGGTTCAGATCATCATAATTTGATCAAGAAGTAGGAGGTCCACACCGTAGCAAAACAGGGGATCCCTTATTAGAAGCTCACTCATACATATATAGTCCGCGCTTCTAATGAGGGATCCTTTATTTTGATGATCTGAACCGTTCATTATGTTTAAAACATGTTTTTAAGGGTACCTGCAAGAAATCGGCTCGAAATAATATCGAGAAGAGCTTGATCTAAACAGTTTTTGATAAATGCTGACAGGAACAGTTTTATGAAAAATTGAACGGATCAAAGACTTTCCGGATATTATTTTGAGCCGATCTCTTACGGGTACCCTTAAAAACACGTTTTTAAACACATTGAACGGTTCAGATCATCATAATTTGATCAAGAAGTAGGAGGTCCACACCGTAGCAAAACAGGGGATCCCTTATTAGAAGCTCACTCATACATATATAGTCCGCGCTTCTAATGAGGGATCCTTTATTTTGATGATCTGAACCGTTCATTATGTTTAAAACATGTTTTTAAGGGTACCTGCAAGAAATCGGCTCGAAATAATATCGAGAAGAGCTTGATCTAAACAGTTTTTGATAAATGCTGACAGGAACAGTTTTATGAAAAATTGAACGGATCAAAGACTTTCCGGATATTATTTTGAGCCGATCTCTTACGGGTACCCTTAAAAACACGTTTTAAACACATTGAACGGTTCAGATCATCATAATTTGATCAAGAAGTAGGAGGTCCACACCGTAGCAAAACAGGGGATCCCTTATTAGAAGCTCACTCATACATATATAGTCCGCGCTTCTAATGAGGGATCCTTTATTTTGATGATCTGAACCGTTCATTATGTTTAAAACATGTTTTTAAGGGTACCTGCAAGAAATCGGCTCGAAATAATATCGAGAAGAGCTTGATCTAAACAGTTTTTGATAAATGCTGACAGGAACAGTTTTATGAAAAATTGAACGGATCAAAGACTTTCCGGATATTATTTTGAGCCGATCTCTTACGGGTACCCTTAAAAACACGTTTTAAACACATTGAACGGTTCAGATCATCATAATTTGATCAAGAAGTAGGAGGTCCACACCGTAGCAAAACAGGGGATCCCTTATTAGAAGCTCACTCATACATATATAGTCCGCGCTTCTAATGAGGGATCCTTTATTTTGATGATCTGAACCGTTCATTATGTTTAAAACATGTTTTTAAGGGTACCTGCAAGAAATCGGCTCGAAATAATATCGAGAAGAGCTTGATCTAAACAGTTTTTGATAAATGCTGACAGGAACAGTTTTATGAAAAATTGAACGGATCAAAGACTTTCCGGATATTATTTTGAGCCGATCTCTTACGGGTACCCTTAAAAACACGTTTTAAACACATTGAACGGTTCAGATCATCATAATTTGATCAAGAAGTAGGAGGTCCACACCGTAGCAAAACAGGGGATCCCTTATTAGAAGCTCACTCATACATATATAGTCCGCGCTTCTAATGAGGGATCCTTTATTTTGATGATCTGAACCGTTCATTATGTTTAAAACATGTTTTTAAGGGTACCTGCAAGAAATCGGCTCGAAATAATATCGAGAAGAGCTTGATCTAAACAGTTTTTGATAAATGCTGACAGGAACAGTTTTATGAAAAATTGAACGGATCAAAGACTTTCCGGATATTATTTTGAGCCGATCTCTTACGGGTACCCTTAAAAACACGTTTTAAACACATTGAACGGTTCAGATCATCATAATTTGATCAAGAAGTAGGAGGTCCACACCGTAGCAAAACAGGGGATCCCTTATTAGAAGCTCACTCATACATATATAGTCCGCGCTTCTAATGAGGGATCCTTTATTTTGATGATCTGAACCGTTCATTATGTTTAAAACATGTTTTTAAGGGTACCTGCAAGAAATCGGCTCGAAATAATATCGAGAAGAGCTTGATCTAAACAGTTTTTGATAAATGCTGACAGGAACAGTTTTATGAAAAATTGAACGGATCAAAGACTTTCCGGATATTATTTTGAGCCGATCTCTTACGGGTACCCTTAAAAACACGTTTTAAACACATTGAACGGTTCAGATCATCATAATTTGATCAAGAAGTAGGAGGTCGACACCGTAGCAAAACAGGGGATCCCTTATTAGAAGCTCACTCATACATATATAGTCCGCGCTTCTAATGAGGGATCCTTTATTTTGATGATCTGAACCGTTCATTATGTTTAAAACATGTTTTTAAGGGTACCTGCAAGAAATCGGCTCGAAATAATATCGAGAAGAGCTTGATCTAAACAGTTTTTGATAAATGCTGACAGGAACAGTTTTATGAAAAATTGAACGGATCAAAGACTTTCCGGATATTATTTTGAGCCGATCTCTTACGGGTACCCTTAAAAACACGTTTTAAACACATTGAACGGTTCAGATCATCATAATTTGATCAAGAAGTAGGAGGTCCACACCGTAGCAAAACAGGGGATCCCTTATTAGAAGCTCACTCATAGATATATAGTCCGCGCTTCTAATGAGGGATCCTTTATTTTGATGATCTGAACCGTTCATTATGTTTAAAACATGTTTTTAAGGGTACCTGCAAGAAATCGGCTCGAAATAATATCGAGAAGAGCTTGATCTAAACAGTTTTTGATAAATGCTGACAGGAACAGTTTTATGAAAAATTGAACGGATCAAAGACTTTCCGGATATTATTTTGAGCCGATCTCTTACGGGTACCCTTAAAAACACGTTTTAAACACATTGAACGGTTCAGATCATCATAATTTGATCAAGAAGTAGGAGGTCCACACCGTAGCAAAACAGGGGATCCCTTATTAGAAGCTCACTCATACATATATAGTCCGCGCTTCTAATGAGGGATCCTTTATTTTGATGATCTGAACCGTTCATTATGTTTAAAACATGTTTTTAAGGGTACCTGCAAGAAATCGGCTCGAAATAATATCGAGAAGAGCTTGATCTAAACAGTTTTTGATAAATGCTGACAGGAACAGTTTTATGAAAAATTGAACGGATCAAAGACTTTCCGGATATTATTTTGAGCCGATCTCTTACGGGTACCCTTAAAAACACGTTTTAAACACATTGAACGGTTCAGATCATCATAATTTGATCAAGAAGTAGGAGGTCCACACCGTAGCAAAACAGGGGATCCCTTATTAGAAGCTCACTCATACATATATAGTCCGCGCTTCTAATGAGGGATCCTTTATTTTGATGATCTGAACCGTTCATTATGTTTAAAACATGTTTTTAAGGGTACCTGCAAGAAATCGGCTCGAAATAATATCGAGAAGAGCTTGATCTAAACAGTTTTTGATAAATGCTGACAGGAACAGTTTTATGAAAAATTGAACGGATCAAAGACTTTCCGGATATTATTTTGAGCCGATCTCTTACGGGTACCCTTAAAAACACGTTTTAAACACATTGAACGGTTCAGATCATCATAATTTGATCAAGAAGTAGGAGGTCCACACCGTAGCAAAACAGGGGATCCCTTATTAGAAGCTCACTCATACATATATAGTCCGCGCTTCTAATGAGGGATCCTTTATTTTGATGATCTGAACCGTTCATTATGTTTAAAACATGTTTTTAAGGGTACCTGCAAGAAATCGGCTCGAAATAATATCGAGAAGAGCTTGATCTAAACAGTTTTTGATAAATGCTGACAGGAACAGTTTTATGAAAAATTGAACGGATCAAAGACTTTCCGGAATATTATTTTGAGCCGATCTCTTACGGGTACCCTTAAAAACACGTTTTTAAACACATTGAACGGTTCAGATCATCATAATTTGATCAAGAAGTAGGAGGTCCACACCGTAGCAAACAGGGGATCCCTTATTAGAAGCTCACTCATACATATATAGTCCGCGCTTCTAATGAGGGATCCTTTATTTTGATGATCTGAACCGTTCATTATGTTTAAAACATGTTTTTAAGGGTACCTGCAAGAAATCGGCTCGAAATAATATCGAGAAGAGCTTGATCTAAACAGTTTTTGATAAATGCTGACAGGAACAGTTTTATGAAAAATTGAACGGATCAAAGACTTTCCGGATATTATTTTGAGCCGATCTCTTACGGGTACCCTTAAAAA
The DNA here is from genome assembly GCA_019985065.2 of Arctostaphylos glauca. NCBI lineage: Eukaryota > Viridiplantae > Streptophyta > Magnoliopsida > Ericales > Ericaceae > Arctostaphylos > Arctostaphylos glauca. The sequence continues at coordinate 64,075 of JAHSPW020000049.1, read as the reverse complement.
CACGTTTTTAAACACATTGAACGGTTCAGATCATCATAATTTGATCAAGAAGTAGGAGGTCCACACCGTAGCAAAACAGGGGATCCCTTATTAGAAGCTCACTCATAGATATATAGTCCGCGCTTCTAATGAGGGATCCTTTATTTTGATGATCTGAACCGTTCATTATGTTTTAAAACATGTTTTTTAAGGGTACCTGCAAGAAATCGGCTCGAAATAATATCGAGAAGAGCTTGATCTAAACAGTTTTTGATAAATGCTGACAGGAACAGTTTTATGAAAAATTGAACGGATCAAAGACTTTCCGGATATTATTTTGAGCCGATCTCTTACGGGTACCCTTAAAAACACGTTTTAAACACATTGAACGGTTCAGATCATCATAATTTGATCAAGAAGTAGGAGGTCCACACCGTAGCAAAACAGGGGATCCCTTATTAGAAGCTCACTCATACATATATAGTCCGCGCTTCTAATGAGGGATCCTTTATTTTGATGATCTGAACCGTTCATTATGTTTAAAAACATGTTTTTAAGGGTACCTGCAAGAAATCGGCTCGAAATAATATCGAGAAGAGCTTGATCTAAACAGTTTTTGATAAATGCTGACAGGAACAGTTTTATGAAAAATTGAACGGATCAAAGACTTTCCGGATATTATTTTGAGCCGATCTCTTACGGGTACCCTTAAAAACACGTTTTAAACACATTGAACGGTTCAGATCATCATAATTTGATCAAGAAGTAGGAGGTCCACACCGTAGCAAAACAGGGGATCCCTTATTAGAAGCTCACTCATACATATATAGTCCGCGCTTCTAATGAGGGATCCTTTATTTTGATGATCTGAACCGTTCATTATGTTTAAAACATGTTTTTAAGGGTACCTGCAAGAAATCGGCTCGAAATAATATCGAGAAGAGCTTGATCTAAACAGTTTTTGATAAATGCTGACAGGAACAGTTTTATGAAAAATTGAACGGATCAAAGACTTTCCGGATATTATTTTGAGCCGATCTCTTACGGGTACCCTTAAAAACACGTTTTAAACACATTGAACGGTTCAGATCATCATAATTTGATCAAGAAGTAGGAGGTCCACACCGTAGCAAAACAGGGGATCCCTTATTAGAAGCTCACTCATACATATATAGTCCGCGCTTCTAATGAGGGATCCTTTATTTTGATGATCTGAACCGTTCATTATGTTTAAAACATGTTTTTAAGGGTACCTGCAAGAAATCGGCTCGAAATAATATCGAGAAGAGCTTGATCTAAACAGTTTTTGATAAATGCTGACAGGAACAGTTTTATGAAAAATTGAACGGATCAAAGACTTTCCGGATATTATTTTGAGCCGATCTCTTACGGGTACCCTTAAAAACACGTTTTAAACACATTGAACGGTTCAGATCATCATAATTTGATCAAGAAGTAGGAGGTCCACACCGTAGCAAAACAGGGGATCCCTTATTAGAAGCTCACTCATACATATATAGTCCGCGCTTCTAATGAGGGATCCTTTATTTTGATGATCTGAACCGTTCATTATGTTTAAAACATGTTTTTAAGGGTACCTGCAAGAAATCGGCTCGAAATAATATCGAGAAGAGCTTGATCTAAACAGTTTTTGATAAATGCTGACAGGAACAGTTTTATGAAAAATTGAACGGATCAAAGACTTTCCGGATATTATTTTGAGCCGATCTCTTACGGGTACCCTTAAAAACACGTTTTAAACACATTGAACGGTTCAGATCATCATAATTTGATCAAGAAGTAGGAGGTCCACACCGTAGCAAAACAGGGGATCCCTTATTAGAAGCTCACTCATACATATATAGTCCGCGCTTCTAATGAGGGATCCTTTATTTTGATGATCTGAACCGTTCATTATGTTTAAAACATGTTTTTAAGGGTACCTGCAAGAAATCGGCTCGAAATAATATCGAGAAGAGCTTGATCTAAACAGTTTTTGATAAATGCTGACAGGAACAGTTTTATGAAAAATTGAACGGATCAAAGACTTTCCGGATATTATTTTGAGCCGATCTCTTACGGGTACCCTTAAAAACACGTTTTAAACACATTGAACGGTTCAGATCATCATAATTTGATCAAGAAGTAGGAGGTCCACACCGTAGCAAAACAGGGGATCCCTTATTAGAAGCTCACTCATACATATATAGTCCGCGCTTCTAATGAGGGATCCTTTATTTTGATGATCTGAACCGTTCATTATGTTTAAAACATGTTTTTAAGGGTACCTGCAAGAAATCGGCTCGAAATAATATCGAGAAGAGCTTGATCTAAACAGTTTTTGATAAATGCTGACAGGAACAGTTTTATGAAAAATTGAACGGATCAAAGACTTTCCGGATATTATTTTGAGCCGATCTCTTACGGGTACCCTTAAAAACACGTTTTAAACACATTGAACGGTTCAGATCATCATAATTTGATCAAGAAGTAGGAGGTCCACACCGTAGCAAAACAGGGGATCCCTTATTAGAAGCTCACTCATACATATATAGTCCGCGCTTCTAATGAGGGATCCTTTATTTTGATGATCTGAACCGTTCATTATGTTTAAAACATGTTTTTAAGGGTACCTGCAAGAAATCGGCTCGAAATAATATCGAGAAGAGCTTGATCTAAACAGTTTTTGATAAATGCTGACAGGAACAGTTTTATGAAAAATTGAACGGATCAAAGACTTTCCGGATATTATTTTGAGCCGATCTCTTACGGGTACCCTTAAAAACACGTTTTAAACACATTGAACGGTTCAGATCATCATAATTTGATCAAGAAGTAGGAGGTCCACACCGTAGCAAAACAGGGGATCCCTTATTAGAAGCTCACTCATACATATATAGTCCGCGCTTCTAATGAGGGATCCTTTATTTTGATGATCTGAACCGTTCATTATGTTTAAAACATGTTTTTAAGGGTACCTGCAAGAAATCGGCTCGAAATAATATCGAGAAGAGCTTGATCTATCTAAACAGTTTTTGATAAATGCTGACAGGAACAGTTTTATGAAAAATTGAACGGATCAAAGACTTTCCGGATATTATTTTGAGCCGATCTCTTACGGGTACCCTTAAAAACATGTTTTAAACACATTGAACGGTTCAGATCATCATAATTTGATCAAGAAGTAGGAGGTCCACACCGTAGCAAAACAGGGGATCCCTTATTAGAAGCTCACTCATACATATATAGTCCGCGCTTCTAATGAGGGATCCTTTATTTTGATGATCTGAACCGTTCATTATGTTTAAAACATGTTTTTAAGGGTACCTGCAAGAAATCGGCTCGAAATAATATCGAGAAGAGCTTGATCTAAACAGTTTTTGATAAATGCTGACAGGAACAGTTTTATGAAAAATTGAACGGATCAAAGACTTTCCGGATATTATTTTGAGCCGATCTCTTACGGGTACCCTTAAAAACACGTTTTAAACACATTGAACGGTTCAGATCATCATAATTTGATCAAGAAGTAGGAGGTCCACACCGTAGCAAAACAGGGGATCCCTTATTAGAAGCTCACTCATACATATATAGTCCGCGCTTCTAATGAGGGATCCTTTATTTTGATGATCTGAACCGTTCATTATGTTTAAAACATGTTTTTAAGGGTACCTGCAAGAAATCGGCTCGAAATAATATCGAGAAGAGCTTGATCTAAACAGTTTTTGATAAATGCTGACAGGAACAGTTTTATGAAAAATTGAACGGATCAAAGACTTTCCGGATATTATTTTGAGCCGATCTCTTACGGGTACCCTTAAAAACACGTTTTAAACACATTGAACGGTTCAGATCATCATAATTTGATCAAGAAGTAGGAGGTCCACACCGTAGCAAAACAGGGGATCCCTTATTAGAAGCTCACTCATACATATATAGTCCGCGCTTCTAATGAGGGATCCTTTATTTTGATGATCTGAACCGTTCATTATGTTTAAAACATGTTTTTAAGGGTACCTGCAAGAAATCGGCTCGAAATAATATCGAGAAGAGCTTGATCTAAACAGTTTTTGATAAATGCTGACAGGAACAGTTTTATGAAAAATTGAACGGATCAAAGACTTTCCGGATATTATTTTGAGCCGATCTCTTACGGGTACCCTTAAAAACACGTTTTAAACACATTGAACGGTTCAGATCATCATAATTTGATCAAGAAGTAGGAGGTCCACACCGTAGCAAAACAGGGGATCCCTTATTAGAAGCTCACTCATACATATATAGTCCGCGCTTCTAATGAGGGATCCTTTATTTTGATGATCTGAACCGTTCATTATGTTTAAAACATGTTTTTAAGGGTACCTGCAAGAAATCGGCTCGAAATAATATCGAGAAGAGCTTGATCTAAACAGTTTTTGATAAATGCTGACAGGAACAGTTTTATGAAAAATTGAACGGATCAAAGACTTTCCGGATATTATTTTGAGCCGATCTCTTACGGGTACCCTTAAAAACACGTTTTAAACACATTGAACGGTTCAGATCATCATAATTTGATCAAGAAGTAGGAGGTCCACACCGTAGCAAAACAGGGGATCCCTTATTAGAAGCTCACTCATACATATATAGTCCGCGCTTCTAATGAGGGATCCTTTATTTTGATGATCTGAACCGTTCATTATGTTTAAAACATGTTTTTAAGGGTACCTGCAAGAAATCGGCTCGAAATAATATCGAGAAGAGCTTGATCTATCTAAACAGTTTTTGATAAATGCTGACAGGAACAGTTTTATGAAAAATTGAACGGATCAAAGACTTTCCGGATATTATTTTGAGCCGATCTCTTACGGGTACCCTTAAAAACACGTTTTAAACACATTGAACGGTTCAGATCATCATAATTTGATCAAGAAGTAGGAGGTCCACACCGTAGCAAAACAGGGGATCCCTTATTAGAAGCTCACTCATACATATATAGTCCGCGCTTCTAATGAGGGATCCTTTATTTTGATGATCTGAACCGTTCATTATGTTTAAAACATGTTTTTAAGGGTACCTGCAAGAAATCGGCTCGAAATAATATCGAGAAGAGCTTGATCTAAACAGTTTTTGATAAATGCTGACAGGAACAGTTTTATGAAAAATTGAACGGATCAAAGACTTTCCGGATATTATTTTGAGCCGATCTCTTACGGGTACCCTTAAAAACACGTTTTAAACACATTGAACGGTTCAGATCATCATAATTTGATCAAGAAGTAGGAGGTCCACACCGTAGCAAAACAGGGGATCCCTTATTAGAAGCTCACTCATACATATATAGTCCGCGCTTCTAATGAGGGATCCTTTATTTTGATGATCTGAACCGTTCATTATGTTTAAAACATGTTTTTAAGGGTACCTGCAAGAAATCGGCTCGAAATAATATCGAGAAGAGCTTGATCTAAACAGTTTTTGATAAATGCTGACAGGAACAGTTTTATGAAAAATTGAACGGATCAAAGACTTTCCGGATATTATTTTGAGCCGATCTCTTACGGGTACCCTTAAAAACACGTTTTAAACACATTGAACGGTTCAGATCATCATAATTTGATCAAGAAGTAGGAGGTCCACACCGTAGCAAAACAGGGGATCCCTTATTAGAAGCTCACTCATACATATATAGTCCGCGCTTCTAATGAGGGATCCTTTATTTTGATGATCTGAACCGTTCATTATGTTTAAAACATGTTTTTAAGGGTACCTGCAAGAAATCGGCTCGAAATAATATCGAGAAGAGCTTGATCTAAACAGTTTTTGATAAATGCTGACAGGAACAGTTTTATGAAAAATTGAACGGATCAAAGACTTTCCGGATATTATTTTGAGCCGATCTCTTACGGGTACCCTTAAAAACACGTTTTAAACACATTGAACGGTTCAGATCATCATAATTTGATCAAGAAGTAGGAGGTCCACACCGTAGCAAAACAGGGGATCCCTTATTAGAAGCTCACTCATACATATATAGTCCGCGCTTCTAATGAGGGATCCTTTATTTTGATGATCTGAACCGTTCATTATGTTTAAAACATGTTTTTAAGGGTACCTGCAAGAAATCGGCTCGAAATAATATCGAGAAGAGCTTGATCTATCTAAACAGTTTTTGATAAATGCTGACAGGAACAGTTTTATGAAAAATTGAACGGATCAAAGACTTTCCGGATATTATTTTGAGCCGATCTCTTACGGGTACCCTTAAAAACATGTTTTAAACACATTGAACGGTTCAGATCATCATAATTTGATCAAGAAGTAGGAGGTCCACACCGTAGCAAAACAGGGGATCCCTTATTAGAAGCTCACTCATACATATATAGTCCGCGCTTCTAATGAGGGATCCTTTATTTTGATGATCTGAACCGTTCATTATGTTTAAAACATGTTTTTAAGGGTACCTGCAAGAAATCGGCTCGAAATAATATCGAGAAGAGCTTGATCTAAACAGTTTTTGATAAATGCTGACAGGAACAGTTTTATGAAAAATTGAACGGATCAAAGACTTTCCGGATATTATTTTGAGCCGATCTCTTACGGGTACCCTTAAAAACACGTTTTAAACACATTGAACGGTTCAGATCATCATAATTTGATCAAGAAGTAGGAGGTCCACACCGTAGCAAAACAGGGGATCCCTTATTAGAAGCTCACTCATACATATATAGTCCGCGCTTCTAATGAGGGATCCTTTATTTTGATGATCTGAACCGTTCATTATGTTTAAAACATGTTTTTAAGGGTACCTGCAAGAAATCGGCTCGAAATAATATCGAGAAGAGCTTGATCTAAACAGTTTTTGATAAATGCTGACAGGAACAGTTTTATGAAAAATTGAACGGATCAAAGACTTTCCGGATATTATTTTGAGCCGATCTCTTACGGGTACCCTTAAAAACACGTTTTAAACACATTGAACGGTTCAGATCATCATAATTTGATCAAGAAGTAGGAGGTCCACACCGTAGCAAAACAGGGGATCCCTTATTAGAAGCTCACTCATACATATATAGTCCGCGCTTCTAATGAGGGATCCTTTATTTTGATGATCTGAACCGTTCATTATGTTTAAAACATGTTTTTAAGGGTACCTGCAAGAAATCGGCTCGAAATAATATCGAGAAGAGCTTGATCTAAACAGTTTTTGATAAATGCTGACAGGAACAGTTTTATGAAAAATTGAACGGATCAAAGACTTTCCGGATATTATTTTGAGCCGATCTCTTACGGGTACCCTTAAAAACACGTTTTAAACACATTGAACGGTTCAGATCATCATAATTTGATCAAGAAGTAGGAGGTCCACACCGTAGCAAAACAGGGGATCCCTTATTAGAAGCTCACTCATACATATATAGTCCGCGCTTCTAATGAGGGATCCTTTATTTTGATGATCTGAACCGTTCATTATGTTTAAAACATGTTTTTAAGGGTACCTGCAAGAAATCGGCTCGAAATAATATCGAGAAGAGCTTGATCTAAACAGTTTTTGATAAATGCTGACAGGAACAGTTTTATGAAAAATTGAACGGATCAAAGACTTTCCGGATATTATTTTGAGCCGATCTCTTACGGGTACCCTTAAAAACACGTTTTAAACACATTGAACGGTTCAGATCATCATAATTTGATCAAGAAGTAGGAGGTCCACACCGTAGCAAAACAGGGGATCCCTTATTAGAAGCTCACTCATACATATATAGTCCGCGCTTCTAATGAGGGATCCTTTATTTTGATGATCTGAACCGTTCATTATGTTTAAAACATGTTTTTAAGGGTACCTGCAAGAAATCGGCTCGAAATAATATCGAGAAGAGCTTGATCTAAACAGTTTTTGATAAATGCTGACAGGAACAGTTTTATGAAAAATTGAACGGATCAAAGACTTTCCGGATATTATTTTGAGCCGATCTCTTACGGGTACCCTTAAAAACACGTTTTAAACACATTGAACGGTTCAGATCATCATAATTTGATCAAGAAGTAGGAGGTCCACACCGTAGCAAAACAGGGGATCCCTTATTAGAAGCTCACTCATACATATATAGTCCGCGCTTCTAATGAGGGATCCTTTATTTTGATGATCTGAACCGTTCATTATGTTTAAAACATGTTTTTAAGGGTACCTGCAAGAAATCGGCTCGAAATAATATCGAGAAGAGCTTGATCTAAACAGTTTTTGATAAATGCTGACAGGAACAGTTTTATGAAAAATTGAACGGATCAAAGACTTTCCGGATATTATTTTGAGCCGATCTCTTACGGGTACCCTTAAAAACACGTTTTAAACACATTGAACGGTTCAGATCATCATAATTTGATCAAGAAGTAGGAGGTCCACACCGTAGCAAAACAGGGGATCCCTTATTAGAAGCTCACTCATACATATATAGTCCGCGCTTCTAATGAGGGATCCTTTATTTTGATGATCTGAACCGTTCATTATGTTTAAAACATGTTTTTAAGGGTACCTGCAAGAAATCGGCTCGAAATAATATCGAGAAGAGCTTGATCTAAACAGTTTTTGATAAATGCTGACAGGAACAGTTTTATGAAAAATTGAACGGATCAAAGACTTTCCGGATATTATTTTGAGCCGATCTCTTACGGGTACCCTTAAAAACACGTTTTAAACACATTGAACGGTTCAGATCATCATAATTTGATCAAGAAGTAGGAGGTCCACACCGTAGCAAAACAGGGGATCCCTTATTAGAAGCTCACTCATACATATATAGTCCGCGCTTCTAATGAGGGATCCTTTATTTTGATGATCTGAACCGTTCATTATGTTTAAAACATGTTTTTAAGGGTACCTGCAAGAAATCGGCTCGAAATAATATCGAGAAGAGCTTGATCTAAACAGTTTTTGATAAATGCTGACAGGAACAGTTTTATGAAAAATTGAACGGATCAAAGACTTTCCGGATATTATTTTGAGCCGATCTCTTACGGGTACCCTTAAAAACACGTTTTAAACACATTGAACGGTTCAGATCATCATAATTTGATCAAGAAGTAGGAGGTCCACACCGTAGCAAAACAGGGGATCCCTTATTAGAAGCTCACTCATACATATATAGTCCGCGCTTCTAATGAGGGATCCTTTATTTTGATGATCTGAACCGTTCATTATGTTTAAAACATGTTTTTAAGGGTACCTGCAAGAAATCGGCTCGAAATAATATCGAGAAGAGCTTGATCTAAACAGTTTTTGATAAATGCTGACAGGAACAGTTTTATGAAAAATTGAACGGATCAAAGACTTTCCGGATATTATTTTGAGCCGATCTCTTACGGGTACCCTTAAAAACACGTTTTAAACACATTGAACGGTTCAGATCATCATAATTTGATCAAGAAGTAGGAGGTCCACACCGTAGCAAAACAGGGGATCCCTTATTAGAAGCTCACTCATACATATATAGTCCGCGCTTCTAATGAGGGATCCTTTATTTTGATGATCTGAACCGTTCATTATGTTTAAAACATGTTTTTAAGGGTACCTGCAAGAAATCGGCTCGAAATAATATCGAGAAGAGCTTGATCTAAACAGTTTTTGATAAATGCTGACAGGAACAGTTTTATGAAAAATTGAACGGATCAAAGACTTTCCGGATATTATTTTGAGCCGATCTCTTACGGGTACCCTTAAAAACACGTTTTAAACACATTGAACGGTTCAGATCATCATAATTTGATCAAGAAGTAGGAGGTCCACACCGTAGCAAAACAGGGGATCCCTTATTAGAAGCTCACTCATACATATATAGTCCGCGCTTCTAATGAGGGATCCTTTATTTTGATGATCTGAACCGTTCATTATGTTTAAAACATGTTTTTAAGGGTACCTGCAAGAAATCGGCTCGAAATAATATCGAGAAGAGCTTGATCTAAACAGTTTTTGATAAATGCTGACAGGAACAGTTTTATGAAAAATTGAACGGATCAAAGACTTTCCGGATATTATTTTGAGCCGATCTCTTACGGGTACCCTTAAAAACACGTTTTAAACACATTGAACGGTTCAGATCATCATAATTTGATCAAGAAGTAGGAGGTCCACACCGTAGCAAAACAGGGGATCCCTTATTAGAAGCTCACTCATACATATATAGTCCGCGCTTCTAATGAGGGATCCTTTATTTTGATGATCTGAACCGTTCATTATGTTTAAAACATGTTTTTAAGGGTACCTGCAAGAAATCGGCTCGAAATAATATCGAGAAGAGCTTGATCTAAACAGTTTTTGATAAATGCTGACAGGAACAGTTTTATGAAAAATTGAACGGATCAAAGACTTTCCGGATATTATTTTGAGCCGATCTCTTACGGGTACCCTTAAAAACACGTTTTAAACACATTGAACGGTTCAGATCATCATAATTTGATCAAGAAGTAGGAGGTCCACACCGTAGCAAAACAGGGGATCCCTTATTAGAAGCTCACTCATACATATATAGTCCGCGCTTCTAATGAGGGATCCTTTATTTTGATGATCTGAACCGTTCATTATGTTTAAAACATGTTTTTAAGGGTACCTGCAAGAAATCGGCTCGAAATAATATCGAGAAGAGCTTGATCTAAACAGTTTTTGATAAATGCTGACAGGAACAGTTTTATGAAAAATTGAACGGATCAAAGACTTTCCGGATATTATTTTGAGCCGATCTCTTACGGGTACCCTTAAAAACACGTTTTAAACACATTGAACGGTTCAGATCATCATAATTTGATCAAGAAGTAGGAGGTCCACACCGTAGCAAAACAGGGGATCCCTTATTAGAAGCTCACTCATACATATATAGTCCGCGCTTCTAATGAGGGATCCTTTATTTTGATGATCTGAACCGTTCATTATGTTTAAAACATGTTTTTAAGGGTACCTGCAAGAAATCGGCTCGAAATAATATCGAGAAGAGCTTGATCTAAACAGTTTTTGATAAATGCTGACAGGAACAGTTTTATGAAAAATTGAACGGATCAAAGACTTTCCGGATATTATTTTGAGCCGATCTCTTACGGGTACCCTTAAAAACACGTTTTAAACACATTGAACGGTTCAGATCATCATAATTTGATCAAGAAGTAGGAGGTCCACACCGTAGCAAAACAGGGGATCCCTTATTAGAAGCTCACTCATACATATATAGTCCGCGCTTCTAATGAGGGATCCTTTATTTTGATGATCTGAACCGTTCATTATGTTTAAAACATGTTTTTAAGGGTACCTGCAAGAAATCGGCTCGAAATAATATCGAGAAGAGCTTGATCTAAACAGTTTTTGATAAATGCTGACAGGAACAGTTTTATGAAAAATTGAACGGATCAAAGACTTTCCGGATATTATTTTGAGCCGATCTCTTACGGGTACCCTTAAAAACACGTTTTAAACACATTGAACGGTTCAGATCATCATAATTTGATCAAGAAGTAGGAGGTCCACACCGTAGCAAAACAGGGGATCCCTTATTAGAAGCTCACTCATACATATATAGTCCGCGCTTCTAATGAGGGATCCTTTATTTTGATGATCTGAACCGTTCATTATGTTTAAAACATGTTTTTAAGGGTACCTGCAAGAAATCGGCTCGAAATAATATCGAGAAGAGCTTGATCTAAACAGTTTTTGATAAATGCTGACAGGAACAGTTTTATGAAAAATTGAACGGATCAAAGACTTTCCGGATATTATTTTGAGCCGATCTCTTACGGGTACCCTTAAAAACACGTTTTAAACACATTGAACGGTTCAGATCATCATAATTTGATCAAGAAGTAGGAGGTCCACACCGTAGCAAAACAGGGGATCCCTTATTAGAAGCTCACTCATACATATATAGTCCGCGCTTCTAATGAGGGATCCTTTATTTTGATGATCTGAACCGTTCATTATGTTTAAAACATGTTTTTAAGGGTACCTGCAAGAAATCGGCTCGAAATAATATCGAGAAGAGCTTGATCTAAACAGTTTTTGATAAATGCTGACAGGAACAGTTTTATGAAAAATTGAACGGATCAAAGACTTTCCGGATATTATTTTGAGCCGATCTCTTACGGGTACCCTTAAAAACACGTTTTAAACACATTGAACGGTTCAGATCATCATAATTTGATCAAGAAGTAGGAGGTCCACACCGTAGCAAAACAGGGGATCCCTTATTAGAAGCTCACTCATACATATATAGTCCGCGCTTCTAATGAGGGATCCTTTATTTTGATGATCTGAACCGTTCATTATGTTTAAAACATGTTTTTAAGGGTACCTGCAAGAAATCGGCTCGAAATAATATCGAGAAGAGCTTGATCTAAACAGTTTTTGATAAATGCTGACAGGAACAGTTTTATGAAAAATTGAACGGATCAAAGACTTTCCGGATATTATTTTGAGCCGATCTCTTACGGGTACCCTTAAAAACACGTTTTAAACACATTGAACGGTTCAGATCATCATAATTTGATCAAGAAGTAGGAGGTCCACACCGTAGCAAAACAGGGGATCCCTTATTAGAAGCTCACTCATACATATATAGTCCGCGCTTCTAATGAGGGATCCTTTATTTTGATGATCTGAACCGTTCATTATGTTTAAAACATGTTTTTAAGGGTACCTGCAAGAAATCGGCTCGAAATAATATCGAGAAGAGCTTGATCTAAACAGTTTTTGATAAATGCTGACAGGAACAGTTTTATGAAAAATTGAACGGATCAAAGACTTTCCGGATATTATTTTGAGCCGATCTCTTACGGGTACCCTTAAAAACACGTTTTAAACACATTGAACGGTTCAGATCATCATAATTTGATCAAGAAGTAGGAGGTCCACACCGTAGCAAAACAGGGGATCCCTTATTAGAAGCTCACTCATACATATATAGTCCGCGCTTCTAATGAGGGATCCTTTATTTTGATGATCTGAACCGTTCATTATGTTTAAAACATGTTTTTAAGGGTACCTGCAAGAAATCGGCTCGAAATAATATCGAGAAGAGCTTGATCTAAACAGTTTTTGATAAATGCTGACAGGAACAGTTTTATGAAAAATTGAACGGATCAAAGACTTTCCGGATATTATTTTGAGCCGATCTCTTACGGGTACCCTTAAAAACACGTTTTAAACACATTGAACGGTTCAGATCATCATAATTTGATCAAGAAGTAGGAGGTCCACACCGTAGCAAAACAGGGGATCCCTTATTAGAAGCTCACTCATACATATATAGTCCGCGCTTCTAATGAGGGATCCTTTATTTTGATGATCTGAACCGTTCATTATGTTTAAAACATGTTTTTAAGGGTACCTGCAAGAAATCGGCTCGAAATAATATCGAGAAGAGCTTGATCTAAACAGTTTTTGATAAATGCTGACAGGAACAGTTTTATGAAAAATTGAACGGATCAAAGACTTTCCGGATATTATTTTGAGCCGATCTCTTACGGGTACCCTTAAAAACACGTTTTAAACACATTGAACGGTTCAGATCATCATAATTTGATCAAGAAGTAGGAGGTCCACACCGTAGCAAAACAGGGGATCCCTTATTAGAAGCTCACTCATACATATATAGTCCGCGCTTCTAATGAGGGATCCTTTATTTTGATGATCTGAACCGTTCATTATGTTTAAAACATGTTTTTAAGGGTACCTGCAAGAAATCGGCTCGAAATAATATCGAGAAGAGCTTGATCTAAACAGTTTTTGATAAATGCTGACAGGAACAGTTTTATGAAAAATTGAACGGATCAAAGACTTTCCGGATATTATTTTGAGCCGATCTCTTACGGGTACCCTTAAAAACACGTTTTAAACACATTGAACGGTTCAGATCATCATAATTTGATCAAGAAGTAGGAGGTCCACACCGTAGCAAAACAGGGGATCCCTTATTAGAAGCTCACTCATACATATATAGTCCGCGCTTCTAATGAGGGATCCTTTATTTTGATGATCTGAACCGTTCATTATGTTTAAAACATGTTTTTAAGGGTACCTGCAAGAAATCGGCTCGAAATAATATCGAGAAGAGCTTGATCTAAACAGTTTTTGATAAATGCTGACAGGAACAGTTTTATGAAAAATTGAACGGATCAAAGACTTTCCGGATATTATTTTGAGCCGATCTCTTACGGGTACCCTTAAAAACACGTTTTAAACACATTGAACGGTTCAGATCATCATAATTTGATCAAGAAGTAGGAGGTCCACACCGTAGCAAAACAGGGGATCCCTTATTAGAAGCTCACTCATACATATATAGTCCGCGCTTCTAATGAGGGATCCTTTATTTTGATGATCTGAACCGTTCATTATGTTTAAAACATGTTTTTAAGGGTACCTGCAAGAAATCGGCTCGAAATAATATCGAGAAGAGCTTGATCTAAACAGTTTTTGATAAATGCTGACAGGAACAGTTTTATGAAAAATTGAACGGATCAAAGACTTTCCGGATATTATTTTGAGCCGATCTCTTACGGGTACCCTTAAAAACACGTTTTAAACACATTGAACGGTTCAGATCATCATAATTTGATCAAGAAGTAGGAGGTCCACACCGTAGCAAAACAGGGGATCCCTTATTAGAAGCTCACTCATACATATATAGTCCGCGCTTCTAATGAGGGATCCTTTATTTTGATGATCTGAACCGTTCATTATGTTTAAAACATGTTTTTAAGGGTACCTGCAAGAAATCGGCTCGAAATAATATCGAGAAGAGCTTGATCTAAACAGTTTTTGATAAATGCTGACAGGAACAGTTTTATGAAAAATTGAACGGATCAAAGACTTTCCGGATATTATTTTGAGCCGATCTCTTACGGGTACCCTTAAAAACACGTTTTAAACACATTGAACGGTTCAGATCATCATAATTTGATCAAGAAGTAGGAGGTCCACACCGTAGCAAAACAGGGGATCCCTTATTAGAAGCTCACTCATACATATATAGTCCGCGCTTCTAATGAGGGATCCTTTATTTTGATGATCTGAACCGTTCATTATGTTTAAAACATGTTTTTAAGGGTACCTGCAAGAAATCGGCTCGAAATAATATCGAGAAGAGCTTGATCTAAACAGTTTTTGATAAATGCTGACAGGAACAGTTTTATGAAAAATTGAACGGATCAAAGACTTTCCGGATATTATTTTGAGCCGATCTCTTACGGGTACCCTTAAAAACACGTTTTAAACACATTGAACGGTTCAGATCATCATAATTTGATCAAGAAGTAGGAGGTCCACACCGTAGCAAAACAGGGGATCCCTTATTAGAAGCTCACTCATACATATATAGTCCGCGCTTCTAATGAGGGATCCTTTATTTTGATGATCTGAACCGTTCATTATGTTTAAAACATGTTTTTAAGGGTACCTGCAAGAAATCGGCTCGAAATAATATCGAGAAGAGCTTGATCTAAACAGTTTTTGATAAATGCTGACAGGAACAGTTTTATGAAAAATTGAACGGATCAAAGACTTTCCGGATATTATTTTGAGCCGATCTCTTACGGGTACCCTTAAAAACACGTTTTAAACACATTGAACGGTTCAGATCATCATAATTTGATCAAGAAGTAGGAGGTCCACACCGTAGCAAAACAGGGGATCCCTTATTAGAAGCTCACTCATACATATATAGTCCGCGCTTCTAATGAGGGATCCTTTATTTTGATGATCTGAACCGTTCATTATGTTTAAAACATGTTTTTAAGGGTACCTGCAAGAAATCGGCTCGAAATAATATCGAGAAGAGCTTGATCTAAACAGTTTTTGATAAATGCTGACAGGAACAGTTTTATGAAAAATTGAACGGATCAAAGACTTTCCGGATATTATTTTGAGCCGATCTCTTACGGGTACCCTTAAAAACACGTTTTAAACACATTGAACGGTTCAGATCATCATAATTTGATCAAGAAGTAGGAGGTCCACACCGTAGCAAAACAGGGGATCCCTTATTAGAAGCTCACTCATACATATATAGTCCGCGCTTCTAATGAGGGATCCTTTATTTTGATGATCTGAACCGTTCATTATGTTTAAAACATGTTTTTAAGGGTACCTGCAAGAAATCGGCTCGAAATAATATCGAGAAGAGCTTGATCTAAACAGTTTTTGATAAATGCTGACAGGAACAGTTTTATGAAAAATTGAACGGATCAAAGACTTTCCGGATATTATTTTGAGCCGATCTCTTACGGGTACCCTTAAAAACACGTTTTAAACACATTGAACGGTTCAGATCATCATAATTTGATCAAGAAGTAGGAGGTCCACACCGTAGCAAAACAGGGGATCCCTTATTAGAAGCTCACTCATACATATATAGTCCGCGCTTCTAATGAGGGATCCTTTATTTTGATGATCTGAACCGTTCATTATGTTTAAAACATGTTTTTAAGGGTACCTGCAAGAAATCGGCTCGAAATAATATCGAGAAGAGCTTGATCTAAACAGTTTTTGATAAATGCTGACAGGAACAGTTTTATGAAAAATTGAACGGATCAAAGACTTTCCGGATATTATTTTGAGCCGATCTCTTACGGGTACCCTTAAAAACACGTTTTAAACACATTGAACGGTTCAGATCATCATAATTTGATCAAGAAGTAGGAGGTCCACACCGTAGCAAAACAGGGGATCCCTTATTAGAAGCTCACTCATACATATATAGTCCGCGCTTCTAATGAGGGATCCTTTATTTTGATGATCTGAACCGTTCATTATGTTTAAAACATGTTTTTAAGGGTACCTGCAAGAAATCGGCTCGAAATAATATCGAGAAGAGCTTGATCTAAACAGTTTTTGATAAATGCTGACAGGAACAGTTTTATGAAAAATTGAACGGATCAAAGACTTTCCGGATATTATTTTGAGCCGATCTCTTACGGGTACCCTTAAAAACACGTTTTAAACACATTGAACGGTTCAGATCATCATAATTTGATCAAGAAGTAGGAGGTCCACACCGTAGCAAAACAGGGGATCCCTTATTAGAAGCTCACTCATACATATATAGTCCGCGCTTCTAATGAGGGATCCTTTATTTTGATGATCTGAACCGTTCATTATGTTTAAAACATGTTTTTAAGGGTACCTGCAAGAAATCGGCTCGAAATAATATCGAGAAGAGCTTGATCTAAACAGTTTTTGATAAATGCTGACAGGAACAGTTTTATGAAAAATTGAACGGATCAAAGACTTTCCGAAGACTTTCCGGATATTATTTTGAGCCGATCTCTTACGGGTACCCTTAAAAACACGTTTTAAACACATTGAACGGTTCAGATCATCATAATTTGATCAAGAAGTAGGAGGTCCACACCGTAGCAAAACAGGGGATCCCTTATTAGAAGCTCACTCATACATATATAGTCCGCGCTTCTAATGAGGGATCCTTTATTTTGATGATCTGAACCGTTCATTATGTTTAAAACATGTTTTTAAGGGTACCTGCAAGAAATCGGCTCGAAATAATATCGAGAAGAGCTTGATCTAAACAGTTTTTGATAAATGCTGACAGGAACAGTTTTATGAAAAATTGAACGGATCAAAGACTTTCCGGATATTATTTTGAGCCGATCTCTTACGGGTACCCTTAAAAACACGTTTTAAACACATTGAACGGTTCAGATCATCATAATTTGATCAAGAAGTAGGAGGTCCACACCGTAGCAAAACAGGGGATCCCTTATTAGAAGCTCACTCATACATATATAGTCCGCGCTTCTAATGAGGGATCCTTTATTTTGATGATCTGAACCGTTCATTATGTTTAAAACATGTTTTTAAGGGTACCTGCAAGAAATCGGCTCGAAATAATATCGAGAAGAGCTTGATCTAAACAGTTTTTGATAAATGCTGACAGGAACAGTTTTATGAAAAATTGAACGGATCAAAGACTTTCCGGATATTATTTTGAGCCGATCTCTTACGGGTACCCTTAAAAACACGTTTTAAACACATTGAACGGTTCAGATCATCATAATTTGATCAAGAAGTAGGAGGTCCACACCGTAGCAAAACAGGGGATCCCTTATTAGAAGCTCACTCATACATATATAGTCCGCGCTTCTAATGAGGGATCCTTTATTTTGATGATCTGAACCGTTCATTATGTTTAAAACATGTTTTTAAGGGTACCTGCAAGAAATCGGCTCGAAATAATATCGAGAAGAGCTTGATCTAAACAGTTTTTGATAAATGCTGACAGGAACAGTTTTATGAAAAATTGAACGGATCAAAGACTTTCCGGATATTATTTTGAGCCGATCTCTTACGGGTACCCTTAAAAACACGTTTTAAACACATTGAACGGTTCAGATCATCATAATTTGATCAAGAAGTAGGAGGTCCACACCGTAGCAAAACAGGGGATCCCTTATTAGAAGCTCACTCATACATATATAGTCCGCGCTTCTAATGAGGGATCCTTTATTTTGATGATCTGAACCGTTCATTATGTTTAAAACATGTTTTTAAGGGTACCTGCAAGAAATCGGCTCGAAATAATATCGAGAAGAGCTTGATCTAAACAGTTTTTGATAAATGCTGACAGGAACAGTTTTATGAAAAATTGAACGGATCAAAGACTTTCCGGATATTATTTTGAGCCGATCTCTTACGGGTACCCTTAAAAACACGTTTTAAACACATTGAACGGTTCAGATCATCATAATTTGATCAAGAAGTAGGAGGTCCACACCGTAGCAAAACAGGGGATCCCTTATTAGAAGCTCACTCATACATATATAGTCCGCGCTTCTAATGAGGGATCCTTTATTTTGATGATCTGAACCGTTCATTATGTTTAAAACATGTTTTTAAGGGTACCTGCAAGAAATCGGCTCGAAATAATATCGAGAAGAGCTTGATCTAAACAGTTTTTGATAAATGCTGACAGGAACAGTTTTATGAAAAATTGAACGGATCAAAGACTTTCCGGATATTATTTTGAGCCGATCTCTTACGGGTACCCTTAAAAACACGTTTTAAACACATTGAACGGTTCAGATCATCATAATTTGATCAAGAAGTAGGAGGTCCACACCGTAGCAAAACAGGGGATCCCTTATTAGAAGCTCACTCATACATATATAGTCCGCGCTTCTAATGAGGGATCCTTTATTTTGATGATCTGAACCGTTCATTATGTTTAAAACATGTTTTTAAGGGTACCTGCAAGAAATCGGCTCGAAATAATATCGAGAAGAGCTTGATCTAAACAGTTTTTGATAAATGCTGACAGGAACAGTTTTATGAAAAATTGAACGGATCAAAGACTTTCCGGATATTATTTTGAGCCGATCTCTTACGGGTACCCTTAAAAACACGTTTTAAACACATTGAACGGTTCAGATCATCATAATTTGATCAAGAAGTAGGAGGTCCACACCGTAGCAAAACAGGGGATCCCTTATTAGAAGCTCACTCATACATATATAGTCCGCGCTTCTAATGAGGGATCCTTTATTTTGATGATCTGAACCGTTCATTATGTTTAAAACATGTTTTTAAGGGTACCTGCAAGAAATCGGCTCGAAATAATATCGAGAAGAGCTTGATCTAAACAGTTTTTGATAAATGCTGACAGGAACAGTTTTATGAAAAATTGAACGGATCAAAGACTTTCCGGATATTATTTTGAGCCGATCTCTTACGGGTACCCTTAAAAACACGTTTTAAACACATTGAACGGTTCAGATCATCATAATTTGATCAAGAAGTAGGAGGTCCACACCGTAGCAAAACAGGGGATCCCTTATTAGAAGCTCACTCATACATATATAGTCCGCGCTTCTAATGAGGGATCCTTTATTTTGATGATCTGAACCGTTCATTATGTTTAAAACATGTTTTTAAGGGTACCTGCAAGAAATCGGCTCGAAATAATATCGAGAAGAGCTTGATCTAAACAGTTTTTGATAAATGCTGACAGGAACAGTTTTATGAAAAATTGAACGGATCAAAGACTTTCCGGATATTATTTTGAGCCGATCTCTTACGGGTACCCTTAAAAACACGTTTTAAACACATTGAACGGTTCAGATCATCATAATTTGATCAAGAAGTAGGAGGTCCACACCGTAGCAAAACAGGGGATCCCTTATTAGAAGCTCACTCATACATATATAGTCCGCGCTTCTAATGAGGGATCCTTTATTTTGATGATCTGAACCGTTCATTATGTTTAAAACATGTTTTTAAGGGTACCTGCAAGAAATCGGCTCGAAATAATATCGAGAAGAGCTTGATCTAAACAGTTTTTGATAAATGCTGACAGGAACAGTTTTATGAAAAATTGAACGGATCAAAGACTTTCCGGATATTATTTTGAGCCGATCTCTTACGGGTACCCTTAAAAACACGTTTTAAACACATTGAACGGTTCAGATCATCATAATTTGATCAAGAAGTAGGAGGTCCACACCGTAGCAAAACAGGGGATCCCTTATTAGAAGCTCACTCATACATATATAGTCCGCGCTTCTAATGAGGGATCCTTTATTTTGATGATCTGAACCGTTCATTATGTTTAAAACATGTTTTTAAGGGTACCTGCAAGAAATCGGCTCGAAATAATATCGAGAAGAGCTTGATCTAAACAGTTTTTGATAAATGCTGACAGGAACAGTTTTATGAAAAATTGAACGGATCAAAGACTTTCCGGATATTATTTTGAGCCGATCTCTTACGGGTACCCTTAAAAACACGTTTTAAACACATTGAACGGTTCAGATCATCATAATTTGATCAAGAAGTAGGAGGTCCACACCGTAGCAAAACAGGGGATCCCTTATTAGAAGCTCACTCATACATATATAGTCCGCGCTTCTAATGAGGGATCCTTTATTTTGATGATCTGAACCGTTCATTATGTTTAAAACATGTTTTTAAGGGTACCTGCAAGAAATCGGCTCGAAATAATATCGAGAGGAGCTTGATCTAAACAGTTTTTGATAAATGCTGACAGGAACAGTTTTATGAAAAATTGAACGGATCAAAGACTTTCCGGATATTATTTTGAGCCGATCTCTTACGGGTACCCTTAAAAACACGTTTTAAACACATTGAACGGTTCAGATCATCATAATTTGATCTAGAAGTAGGAGGTCCACACCGTAGCAAAACAGGGGATCCCTTATTAGAAGCTCACTCATACATATATAGTCCGCGCTTCTAATGAGGGATCCTTTATTTTGATGATCTGAACCGTTCATTATGTTTAAAACATGTTTTTAAGGGTACCTGCAAGAAATCGGCTCGAAATAATATCGAGAAGAGCTTGATCTAAACAGTTTTTGATAAATGCTGACAGGAACAGTTTTATGAAAAATTGAACGGATCAAAGACTTTCCGGATATTATTTTGAGCCGATCTCTTACGGGTACCCTTAAAAACACGTTTTAAACACATTGAACGGTTCAGATCATCATAATTTGATCAAGAAGTAGGAGGTCCACACCGTAGCAAAACAGGGGATCCCTTATTAGAAGCTCACTCATACATATATAGTCCGCGCTTCTAATGAGGGATCCTTTATTTTGATGATCTGAACCGTTCATTATGTTTAAAACATGTTTTTAAGGGTACCTGCAAGAAATCGGCTCGAAATAATATCGAGAAGAGCTTGATCTAAACAGTTTTTGATAAATGCTGACAGGAACAGTTTTATGAAAAATTGAACGGATCAAAGACTTTCCGGATATTATTTTGAGCCGATCTCTTACGGGTACCCTTAAAAACACGTTTTAAACACATTGAACGGTTCAGATCATCATAATTTGATCAAGAAGTAGGAGGTCCACACCGTAGCAAAACAGGGGATCCCTTATTAGAAGCTCACTCATACATATATAGTCCGCGCTTCTAATGAGGGATCCTTTATTTTGATGATCTGAACCGTTCATTATGTTTAAAACATGTTTTTAAGGGTACCTGCAAGAAATCGGCTCGAAATAATATCGAGAAGAGCTTGATCTAAACAGTTTTTGATAAATGCTGACAGGAACAGTTTTATGAAAAATTGAACGGATCAAAGACTTTCCGGATATTATTTTGAGCCGATCTCTTACGGGTACCCTTAAAAACACGTTTTAAACACATTGAACGGTTCAGATCATCATAATTTGATCAAGAAGTAGGAGGTCCACACCGTAGCAAAACAGGGGATCCCTTATTAGAAGCTCACTCATACATATATAGTCCGCGCTTCTAATGAGGGATCCTTTATTTTGATGATCTGAACCGTTCATTATGTTTAAAACATGTTTTTAAGGGTACCTGCAAGAAATCGGCTCGAAATAATATCGAGAGGAGCTTGATCTAAACAGTTTTTGATAAATGCTGACAGGAACAGTTTTATGAAAAATTGAACGGATCAAAGACTTTCCGGATATTATTTTGAGCCGATCTCTTACGGGTACCCTTAAAAACACGTTTTAAACACATTGAACGGTTCAGATCATCATAATTTGATCAAGAAGTAGGAGGTCCACACCGTAGCAAAACAGGGGATCCCTTATTAGAAGCTCACTCATACATATATAGTCCGCGCTTCTAATGAGGGATCCTTTATTTTGATGATCTGAACCGTTCATTATGTTTAAAACATGTTTTTAAGGGTACCTGCAAGAAATCGGCTCGAAATAATATCGAGAAGAGCTTGATCTAAACAGTTTTTGATAAATGCTGACAGGAACAGTTTTATGAAAAATTGAACGGATCAAAGACTTTCCGGATATTATTTTGAGCCGATCTCTTACGGGTACCCTTAAAAACACGTTTTAAACACATTGAACGGTTCAGATCATCATAATTTGATCAAGAAGTAGGAGGTCCACACCGTAGCAAAACAGGGGATCCCTTATTAGAAGCTCACTCATACATATATAGTCCGCGCTTCTAATGAGGGATCCTTTATTTTGATGATCTGAACCGTTCATTATGTTTAAAACATGTTTTTAAGGGTACCTGCAAGAAATCGGCTCGAAATAATATCGAGAAGAGCTTGATCTAAACAGTTTTTGATAAATGCTGACAGGAACAGTTTTATGAAAAATTGAACGGATCAAAGACTTTCCGGATATTATTTTGAGCCGATCTCTTACGGGTACCCTTAAAAACACGTTTTAAACACATTGAACGGTTCAGATCATCATAATTTGATCAAGAAGTAGGAGGTCCACACCGTAGCAAAACAGGGGATCCCTTATTAGAAGCTCACTCATACATATATAGTCCGCGCTTCTAATGAGGGATCCTTTATTTTGATGATCTGAACCGTTCATTATGTTTAAAACATGTTTTTAAGGGTACCTGCAAGAAATCGGCTCGAAATAATATCGAGAAGAGCTTGATCTAAACAGTTTTTGATAAATGCTGACAGGAACAGTTTTATGAAAAATTGAACGGATCAAAGACTTTCCGGATATTATTTTGAGCCGATCTCTTACGGGTACCCTTAAAAACACGTTTTAAACACATTGAACGGTTCAGATCATCATAATTTGATCAAGAAGTAGGAGGTCCACACCGTAGCAAAACAGGGGATCCCTTATTAGAAGCTCACTCATACATATATAGTCCGCGCTTCTAATGAGGGATCCTTTATTTTGATGATCTGAACCGTTCATTATGTTTAAAACATGTTTTTAAGGGTACCTGCAAGAAATCGGCTCGAAATAATATCGAGAAGAGCTTGATCTAAACAGTTTTTGATAAATGCTGACAGGAACAGTTTTATGAAAAATTGAACGGATCAAAGACTTTCCGGATATTATTTTGAGCCGATCTCTTACGGGTACCCTTAAAAACACGTTTTAAACACATTGAACGGTTCAGATCATCATAATTTGATCAAGAAGTAGGAGGTCCACACCGTAGCAAAACAGGGGATCCCTTATTAGAAGCTCACTCATACATATATAGTCCGCGCTTCTAATGAGGGATCCTTTATTTTGATGATCTGAACCGTTCATTATGTTTAAAACATGTTTTTAAGGGTACCTGCAAGAAATCGGCTCGAAATAATATCGAGAAGAGCTTGATCTAAACAGTTTTTGATAAATGCTGACAGGAACAGTTTTATGAAAAATTGAACGGATCAAAGACTTTCCGGATATTATTTTGAGCCGATCTCTTACGGGTACCCTTAAAAACACGTTTTAAACACATTGAACGGTTCAGATCATCATAATTTGATCAAGAAGTAGGAGGTCCACACCGTAGCAAAACAGGGGATCCCTTATTAGAAGCTCACTCATACATATATAGTCCGCGCTTCTAATGAGGGATCCTTTATTTTGATGATCTGAACCGTTCATTATGTTTAAAACATGTTTTTAAGGGTACCTGCAAGAAATCGGCTCGAAATAATATCGAGAAGAGCTTGATCTAAACAGTTTTTGATAAATGCTGACAGGAACAGTTTTATGAAAAATTGAACGGATCAAAGACTTTCCGGATATTATTTTGAGCCGATCTCTTACGGGTACCCTTAAAAACACGTTTTAAACACATTGAACGGTTCAGATCATCATAATTTGATCAAGAAGTAGGAGGTCCACACCGTAGCAAAACAGGGGATCCCTTATTAGAAGCTCACTCATACATATATAGTCCGCGCTTCTAATGAGGGATCCTTTATTTTGATGATCTGAACCGTTCATTATGTTTAAAACATGTTTTTAAGGGTACCTGCAAGAAATCGGCTCGAAATAATATCGAGAAGAGCTTGATCTAAACAGTTTTTGATAAATGCTGACAGGAACAGTTTTATGAAAAATTGAACGGATCAAAGACTTTCCGGATATTATTTTGAGCCGATCTCTTACGGGTACCCTTAAAAACACGTTTTAAACACATTGAACGGTTCAGATCATCATAATTTGATCAAGAAGTAGGAGGTCCACACCGTAGCAAAACAGGGGATCCCTTATTAGAAGCTCACTCATACATATATAGTCCGCGCTTCTAATGAGGGATCCTTTATTTTGATGATCTGAACCGTTCATTATGTTTAAAACATGTTTTTAAGGGTACCTGCAAGAAATCGGCTCGAAATAATATCGAGAAGAGCTTGATCTAAACAGTTTTTGATAAATGCTGACAGGAACAGTTTTATGAAAAATTGAACGGATCAAAGACTTTCCGGATATTATTTTGAGCCGATCTCTTACGGGTACCCTTAAAAACACGTTTTAAACACATTGAACGGTTCAGATCATCATAATTTGATCAAGAAGTAGGAGGTCCACACCGTAGCAAAACAGGGGATCCCTTATTAGAAGCTCACTCATACATATATAGTCCGCGCTTCTAATGAGGGATCCTTTATTTTGATGATCTGAACCGTTCATTATGTTTAAAACATGTTTTTAAGGGTACCTGCAAGAAATCGGCTCGAAATAATATCGAGAAGAGCTTGATCTAAACAGTTTTTGATAAATGCTGACAGGAACAGTTTTATGAAAAATTGAACGGATCAAAGACTTTCCGGATATTATTTTGAGCCGATCTCTTACGGGTACCCTTAAAAACACGTTTTAAACACATTGAACGGTTCAGATCATCATAATTTGATCAAGAAGTAGGAGGTCCACACCGTAGCAAAACAGGGGATCCCTTATTAGAAGCTCACTCATACATATATAGTCCGCGCTTCTAATGAGGGATCCTTTATTTTGATGATCTGAACCGTTCATTATGTTTAAAACATGTTTTTAAGGGTACCTGCAAGAAATCGGCTCGAAATAATATCGAGAAGAGCTTGATCTAAACAGTTTTTGATAAATGCTGACAGGAACAGTTTTATGAAAAATTGAACGGATCAAAGACTTTCCGGATATTATTTTGAGCCGATCTCTTACGGGTACCCTTAAAAACACGTTTTAAACACATTGAACGGTTCAGATCATCATAATTTGATCAAGAAGTAGGAGGTCCACACCGTAGCAAAACAGGGGATCCCTTATTAGAAGCTCACTCATACATATATAGTCCGCGCTTCTAATGAGGGATCCTTTATTTTGATGATCTGAACCGTTCATTATGTTTAAAACATGTTTTTAAGGGTACCTGCAAGAAATCGGCTCGAAATAATATCGAGAAGAGCTTGATCTAAACAGTTTTTGATAAATGCTGACAGGAACAGTTTTATGAAAAATTGAACGGATCAAAGACTTTCCGGATATTATTTTGAGCCGATCTCTTACGGGTACCCTTAAAAACACGTTTTAAACACATTGAACGGTTCAGATCATCATAATTTGATCAAGAAGTAGGAGGTCCACACCGTAGCAAAACAGGGGATCCCTTATTAGAAGCTCACTCATACATATATAGTCCGCGCTTCTAATGAGGGATCCTTTATTTTGATGATCTGAACCGTTCATTATGTTTAAAACATGTTTTTAAGGGTACCTGCAAGAAATCGGCTCGAAATAATATCGAGAAGAGCTTGATCTAAACAGTTTTTGATAAATGCTGACAGGAACAGTTTTATGAAAAATTGAACGGATCAAAGACTTTCCGGATATTATTTTGAGCCGATCTCTTACGGGTACCCTTAAAAACACGTTTTGAACACATTGAACGGTTCAGATCATCATAATTTGATCAAGAAGTAGGAGGTCCACACCGTAGCAAAACAGGGGATCCCTTATTAGAAGCTCACTCATACATATATAGTCCGCGCTTCTAATGAGGGATCCTTTATTTTGATGATCTGAACCGTTCATTATGTTTAAAACATGTTTTTAAGGGTACCTGCAAGAAATCGGCTCGAAATAATATCGAGAAGAGCTTGATCTAAACAGTTTTTGATAAATGCTGACAGGAACAGTTTTATGAAAAATTGAACGGATCAAAGACTTTCCGGATATTATTTTGAGCCGATCTCTTACGGGTACCCTTAAAAACACGTTTTAAACACATTGAACGGTTCAGATCATCATAATTTGATCAAGAAGTAGGAGGTCCACACCGTAGCAAAACAGGGGATCCCTTATTAGAAGCTCACTCATACATATATAGTCCGCGCTTCTAATGAGGGATCCTTTATTTTGATGATCTGAACCGTTCATTATGTTTAAAACATGTTTTTAAGGGTACCTGCAAGAAATCGGCTCGAAATAATATCGAGAAGAGCTTGATCTAAACAGTTTTTGATAAATGCTGACAGGAACAGTTTTATGAAAAATTGAACGGATCAAAGACTTTCCGGATATTATTTTGAGCCGATCTCTTACGGGTACCCTTAAAAACACGTTTTAAACACATTGAACGGTTCAGATCATCATAATTTGATCAAGAAGTAGGAGGTCCACACCGTAGCAAAACAGGGGATCCCTTATTAGAAGCTCACTCATACATATATAGTCCGCGCTTCTAATGAGGGATCCTTTATTTTGATGATCTGAACCGTTCATTATGTTTAAAACATGTTTTTAAGGGTACCTGCAAGAAATCGGCTCGAAATAATATCGAGAAGAGCTTGATCTAAACAGTTTTTGATAAATGCTGACAGGAACAGTTTTATGAAAAATTGAACGGATCAAAGACTTTCCGGATATTATTTTGAGCCGATCTCTTACGGGTACCCTTAAAAACACGTTTTAAACACATTGAACGGTTCAGATCATCATAATTTGATCAAGAAGTAGGAGGTCCACACCGTAGCAAAACAGGGGATCCCTTATTAGAAGCTCACTCATACATATATAGTCCGCGCTTCTAATGAGGGATCCTTTATTTTGATGATCTGAACCGTTCATTATGTTTAAAACATGTTTTTAAGGGTACCTGCAAGAAATCGGCTCGAAATAATATCGAGAAGAGCTTGATCTAAACAGTTTTTGATAAATGCTGACAGGAACAGTTTTATGAAAAATTGAACGGATCAAAGACTTTCCGGATATTATTTTGAGCCGATCTCTTACGGGTACCCTTAAAAACACGTTTTGAACACATTGAACGGTTCAGATCATCATAATTTGATCAAGAAGTAGGAGGTCCACACCGTAGCAAAACAGGGGATCCCTTATTAGAAGCTCACTCATACATATATAGTCCGCGCTTCTAATGAGGGATCCTTTATTTTGATGATCTGAACCGTTCATTATGTTTAAAACATGTTTTTAAGGGTACCTGCAAGAAATCGGCTCGAAATAATATCGAGAAGAGCTTGATCTAAACAGTTTTTGATAAATGCTGACAGGAACAGTTTTATGAAAAATTGAACGGATCAAAGACTTTCCGGATATTATTTTGAGCCGATCTCTTACGGGTACCCTTAAAAACTCGTTTTAAACACATTGAACGGTTCAGATCATCATAATTTGATCAAGAAGTAGGAGGTCCACACCGTAGCAAAACAGGGGATCCCTTATTAGAAGCTCACTCATACATATATAGTCCGCGCTTCTAATGAGGGATCCTTTATTTTGATGATCTGAACCATTCATTATGTTTAAAACATGTTTTTAAGGGTACCTGCAAGAAATCGGCTCGAAATAATATCGAGAAGAGCTTGATCTAAACAGTTTTTGATAAATGCTGACAGGAACAGTTTTATGAAAAATTGAACGGATCAAAGACTTTCCGGATATTATTTTGAGCCGATCTCTTACGGGTACCCTTAAAAACACGTTTTGAACACATTGAACGGTTCAGATCATCATAATTTGATCAAGAAGTAGGAGGTCCACACCGTAGCAAAACAGGGGATCCCTTATTAGAAGCTCACTCATACATATATAGTCCGCGCTTCTAATGAGGGATCCTTTATTTTGATGATCTGAACCGTTCATTATGTTTAAAACATGTTTTTAAGGGTACCTGCAAGAAATCGGCTCGAAATAATATCGAGAAGAGCTTGATCTAAACAGTTTTTGATAAATGCTGACAGGAACAGTTTTATGAAAAATTGAACGGATCAAAGACTTTCCGGATATTATTTTGAGCCGATCTCTTACGGGTACCCTTAAAAACACGTTTTAAACACATTGAACGGTTCAGATCATCATAATTTGATCAAGAAGTAGGAGGTCCACACCGTAGCAAAACAGGGGATCCCTTATTAGAAGCTCACTCATACATATATAGTCCGCGCTTCTAATGAGGGATCCTTTATTTTGATGATCTGAACCGTTCATTATGTTTAAAACATGTTTTTAAGGGTACCTGCAAGAAATCGGCTCGAAATAATATCGAGAAGAGCTTGATCTAAACAGTTTTTGATAAATGCTGACAGGAACAGTTTTATGAAAAATTGAACGGATCAAAGACTTTCCGGATATTATTTTGAGCCGATCTCTTACGGGTACCCTTAAAAACACGTTTTGAACACATTGAACGGTTCAGATCATCATAATTTGATCAAGAAGTAGGAGGTCCACACCGTAGCAAAACAGGGGATCCCTTATTAGAAGCTCACTCATACATATATAGTCCGCGCTTCTAATGAGGGATCCTTTATTTTGATGATCTGAACCGTTCATTATGTTTAAAACATGTTTTTAAGGGTACCTGCAAGAAATCGGCTCGAAATAATATCGAGAAGAGCTTGATCTAAACAGTTTTTGATAAATGCTGACAGGAACAGTTTTATGAAAAATTGAACGGATCAAAGACTTTCCGGATATTATTTTGAGCCGATCTCTTACGGGTACCCTTAAAAACACGTTTTAAACACATTGAACGGTTCAGATCATCATAATTTGATCAAGAAGTAGGAGGTCCACACCGTAGCAAAACAGGGGATCCCTTATTAGAAGCTCACTCATACATATATAGTCCGCGCTTCTAATGAGGGATCCTTTATTTTGATGATCTGAACCGTTCATTATGTTTAAAACATGTTTTTAAGGGTACCTGCAAGAAATCGGCTCGAAATAATATCGAGAAGAGCTTGATCTAAACAGTTTTTGATAAATGCTGACAGGAACAGTTTTATGAAAAATTGAACGGATCAAAGACTTTCCGG
The DNA here is from genome assembly GCA_019985065.2 of Arctostaphylos glauca. Classification (NCBI taxonomy): domain Eukaryota; kingdom Viridiplantae; phylum Streptophyta; class Magnoliopsida; order Ericales; family Ericaceae; genus Arctostaphylos; species Arctostaphylos glauca. The sequence goes on along the minus strand of JAHSPW020000049.1, from coordinate 34,073 downwards.
ATATTATTTTGAGCCGATCTCTTACGGGTACCCTTAAAAACACGTTTTGAACACATTGAACGGTTCAGATCATCATAATTTGATCAAGAAGTAGGAGGTCCACACCGTAGCAAAACAGGGGATCCCTTATTAGAAGCTCACTCATACATATATAGTCCGCGCTTCTAATGAGGGATCCTTTATTTTGATGATCTGAACCGTTCATTATGTTTAAAACATGTTTTTAAGGGTACCTGCAAGAAATCGGCTCGAAATAATATCGAGAAGAGCTTAATCTAAACAGTTTTTGATAAATGCTGACAGCAACAGTTTTATGAAAAATTGAACGGATCAAAGACTTTCCGGATATTATTTTGAGCCGATCTCTTACGGGTACCCTTAAAAACACGTTTTAAACACATTGAACGGTTCAGATCATCATAATTTGATCAAGAAGTAGGAGGTCCACACCGTAGCAAAACAGGGGATCCCTTATTAGAAGCTCACTCATACATATATAGTCCGCGCTTCTAATGAGGGATCCTTTATTTTGATGATCTGAACCGTTCATTATGTTTAAAACATGTTTTTAAGGGTACCTGCAAGAAATCGGCTCGAAATAATATCGAGAAGAGCTTGATCTAAACAGTTTTTGATAAATGCTGACAGGAACAGTTTTATGAAAAATTGAACGGATCAAAGACTTTCCGGATATTATTTTGAGCCGATCTCTTACGGGTACCCTTAAAAACACGTTTTAAACACATTGAACGGTTCAGATCATCATAATTTGATCAAGAAGTAGGAGGTCCACACCGTAGCAAAACAGGGGATCCCTTATTAGAAGCTCACTCATACATATATAGTCCGCGCTTCTAATGAGGGATCCTTTATTTTGATGATCTGAACCGTTCATTATGTTTAAAACATGTTTTTAAGGGTACCTGCAAGAAATCGGCTCGAAATAATATCGAGAAGAGCTTGATCTAAACAGTTTTTGATAAATGCTGACAGGAACAGTTTTATGAAAAATTGAACGGATCAAAGACTTTCCGGATATTATTTTGAGCCGATCTCTTACGGGTACCCTTAAAAACACGTTTTAAACACATTGAACGGTTCAGATCATCATAATTTGATCAAGAAGTAGGAGGTCCACACCGTAGCAAAACAGGGGATCCCTTATTAGAAGCTCACTCATACATATATAGTCCGCGCTTCTAATGAGGGATCCTTTATTTTGATGATCTGAACCGTTCATTATGTTTAAAACATGTTTTTAAGGGTACCTGCAAGAAATCGGCTCGAAATAATATCGAGAAGAGCTTGATCTAAACAGTTTTTGATAAATGCTGACAGGAACAGTTTTATGAAAAATTGAACGGATCAAAGACTTTCCGGATATTATTTTGAGCCGATCTCTTACGGGTACCCTTAAAAACACGTTTTGAACACATTGAACGGTTCAGATCATCATAATTTGATCAAGAAGTAGGAGGTCCACACCGTAGCAAAACAGGGGATCCCTTATTAGAAGCTCACTCATACATATATAGTCCGCGCTTCTAATGAGGGATCCTTTATTTTGATGATCTGAACCGTTCATTATGTTTAAAACATGTTTTTAAGGGTACCTGCAAGAAATCGGCTCGAAATAATATCGAGAAGAGCTTGATCTAAACAGTTTTTGATAAATGCTGACAGGAACAGTTTTATGAAAAATTGAACGGATCAAAGACTTTCCGGATATTATTTTGAGCCGATCTCTTACGGGTACCCTTAAAAACTCGTTTTAAACACATTGAACGGTTCAGATCATCATAATTTGATCAAGAAGTAGGAGGTCCACACCGTAGCAAAACAGGGGATCCCTTATTAGAAGCTCACTCATACATATATAGTCCGCGCTTCTAATGAGGGATCCTTTATTTTGATGATCTGAACCATTCATTATGTTTAAAACATGTTTTTAAGGGTACCTGCAAGAAATCGGCTCGAAATAATATCGAGAAGAGCTTGATCTAAACAGTTTTTGATAAATGCTGACAGGAACAGTTTTATGAAAAATTGAACGGATCAAAGACTTTCCGGATATTATTTTGAGCCGATCTCTTACGGGTACCCTTAAAAACACGTTTTGAACACATTGAACGGTTCAGATCATCATAATTTGATCAAGAAGTAGGAGGTCCACACCGTAGCAAAACAGGGGATCCCTTATTAGAAGCTCACTCATACATATATAGTCCGCGCTTCTAATGAGGGATCCTTTATTTTGATGATCTGAACCGTTCATTATGTTTAAAACATGTTTTTAAGGGTACCTGCAAGAAATCGGCTCGAAATAATATCGAGAAGAGCTTGATCTAAACAGTTTTTGATAAATGCTGACAGGAACAGTTTTATGAAAAATTGAACGGATCAAAGACTTTCCGGATATTATTTTGAGCCGATCTCTTACGGGTACCCTTAAAAACACGTTTTAAACACATTGAACGGTTCAGATCATCATAATTTGATCAAGAAGTAGGAGGTCCACACCGTAGCAAAACAGGGGATCCCTTATTAGAAGCTCACTCATACATATATAGTCCGCGCTTCTAATGAGGGATCCTTTATTTTGATGATCTGAACCGTTCATTATGTTTAAAACATGTTTTTAAGGGTACCTGCAAGAAATCGGCTCGAAATAATATCGAGAAGAGCTTGATCTAAACAGTTTTTGATAAATGCTGACAGGAACAGTTTTATGAAAAATTGAACGGATCAAAGACTTTCCGGATATTATTTTGAGCCGATCTCTTACGGGTACCCTTAAAAACACGTTTTGAACACATTGAACGGTTCAGATCATCATAATTTGATCAAGAAGTAGGAGGTCCACACCGTAGCAAAACAGGGGATCCCTTATTAGAAGCTCACTCATACATATATAGTCCGCGCTTCTAATGAGGGATCCTTTATTTTGATGATCTGAACCGTTCATTATGTTTAAAACATGTTTTTAAGGGTACCTGCAAGAAATCGGCTCGAAATAATATCGAGAAGAGCTTGATCTAAACAGTTTTTGATAAATGCTGACAGGAACAGTTTTATGAAAAATTGAACGGATCAAAGACTTTCCGGATATTATTTTGAGCCGATCTCTTACGGGTACCCTTAAAAACACGTTTTAAACACATTGAACGGTTCAGATCATCATAATTTGATCAAGAAGTAGGAGGTCCACACCGTAGCAAAACAGGGGATCCCTTATTAGAAGCTCACTCATACATATATAGTCCGCGCTTCTAATGAGGGATCCTTTATTTTGATGATCTGAACCGTTCATTATGTTTAAAACATGTTTTTAAGGGTACCTGCAAGAAATCGGCTCGAAATAATATCGAGAAGAGCTTGATCTAAACAGTTTTTGATAAATGCTGACAGGAACAGTTTTATGAAAAATTGAACGGATCAAAGACTTTCCGGATATTATTTTGAGCCGATCTCTTACGGGTACCCTTAAAAACACGTTTTGAACACATTGAACGGTTCAGATCATCATAATTTGATCAAGAAGTAGGAGGTCCACACCGTAGCAAAACAGGGGATCCCTTATTAGAAGCTCACTCATACATATATAGTCCGCGCTTCTAATGAGGGATCCTTTATTTTGATGATCTGAACCGTTCATTATGTTTAAAACATGTTTTTAAGGGTACCTGCAAGAAATCGGCTCGAAATAATATCGAGAAGAGCTTAATCTAAACAGTTTTTGATAAATGCTGACAGCAACAGTTTTATGAAAAATTGAACGGATCAAAGACTTTCCGGATATTATTTTGAGCCGATCTCTTACGGGTACCCTTAAAAACACGTTTTAAACACATTGAACGGTTCAGATCATCATAATTTGATCAAGAAGTAGGAGGTCCACACCGTAGCAAAACAGGGGATCCCTTATTAGAAGCTCACTCATACATATATAGTCCGCGCTTCTAATGAGGGATCCTTTATTTTGATGATCTGAACCGTTCATTATGTTTAAAACATGTTTTTAAGGGTACCTGCAAGAAATCGGCTCGAAATAATATCGAGAAGAGCTTGATCTAAACAGTTTTTGATAAATGCTGACAGGAACAGTTTTATGAAAAATTGAACGGATCAAAGACTTTCCGGATATTATTTTGAGCCGATCTCTTACGGGTACCCTTAAAAACACGTTTTAAACACATTGAACGGTTCAGATCATCATAATTTGATCAAGAAGTAGGAGGTCCACACCGTAGCAAAACAGGGGATCCCTTATTAGAAGCTCACTCATACATATATAGTCCGCGCTTCTAATGAGGGATCCTTTATTTTGATGATCTGAACCGTTCATTATGTTTAAAACATGTTTTTAAGGGTACCTGCAAGAAATCGGCTCGAAATAATATCGAGAAGAGCTTGATCTAAACAGTTTTTGATAAATGCTGACAGGAACAGTTTTATGAAAAATTGAACGGATCAAAGACTTTCCGGATATTATTTTGAGCCGATCTCTTACGGGTACCCTTAAAAACACGTTTTAAACACATTGAACGGTTCAGATCATCATAATTTGATCAAGAAGTAGGAGGTCCACACCGTAGCAAAACAGGGGATCCCTTATTAGAAGCTCACTCATACATATATAGTCCGCGCTTCTAATGAGGGATCCTTTATTTTGATGATCTGAACCGTTCATTATGTTTAAAACATGTTTTTAAGGGTACCTGCAAGAAATCGGCTCGAAATAATATCGAGAAGAGCTTGATCTAAACAGTTTTTGATAAATGCTGACAGGAACAGTTTTATGAAAAATTGAACGGATCAAAGACTTTCCGGATATTATTTTGAGCCGATCTCTTACGGGTACCCTTAAAAACACGTTTTAAACACATTGAACGGTTCAGATCATCATAATTTGATCAAGAAGTAGGAGGTCCACACCGTAGCAAAACAGGGGATCCCTTATTAGAAGCTCACTCATACATATATAGTCCGCGCTTCTAATGAGGGATCCTTTATTTTGATGATCTGAACCGTTCATTATGTTTAAAACATGTTTTTAAGGGTACCTGCAAGAAATCGGCTCGAAATAATATCGAGAAGAGCTTGATCTAAACAGTTTTTGATAAATGCTGACAGGAACAGTTTTATGAAAAATTGAACGGATCAAAGACTTTCCGGATATTATTTTGAGCCGATCTCTTACGGGTACCCTTAAAAACACGTTTTAAACACATTGAACGGTTCAGATCATCATAATTTGATCAAGAAGTAGGAGGTCCACACCGTAGCAAAACAGGGGATCCCTTATTAGAAGCTCACTCATACATATATAGTCCGCGCTTCTAATGAGGGATCCTTTATTTTGATGATCTGAACCGTTCATTATGTTTAAAACATGTTTTTAAGGGTACCTGCAAGAAATCGGCTCGAAATAATATCGAGAAGAGCTTGATCTAAACAGTTTTTGATAAATGCTGACAGGAACAGTTTTATGAAAAATTGAACGGATCAAAGACTTTCCGGATATTATTTTGAGCCGATCTCTTACGGGTACCCTTAAAAACACGTTTTAAACACATTGAACGGTTCAGATCATCATAATTTGATCAAGAAGTAGGAGGTCCACACCGTAGCAAAACAGGGGATCCCTTATTAGAAGCTCACTCATACATATATAGTCCGCGCTTCTAATGAGGGATCCTTTATTTTGATGATCTGAACCGTTCATTATGTTTAAAACATGTTTTTAAGGGTACCTGCAAGAAATCGGCTCGAAATAATATCGAGAAGAGCTTGATCTAAACAGTTTTTGATAAATGCTGACAGGAACAGTTTTATGAAAAATTGAACGGATCAAAGACTTTCCGGATATTATTTTGAGCCGATCTCTTACGGGTACCCTTAAAAACACGTTTTAAACACATTGAACGGTTCAGATCATCATAATTTGATCAAGAAGTAGGAGGTCCACACCGTAGCAAAACAGGGGATCCCTTATTAGAAGCTCACTCATACATATATAGTCCGCGCTTCTAATGAGGGATCCTTTATTTTGATGATCTGAACCGTTCATTATGTTTAAAACATGTTTTTAAGGGTACCTGCAAGAAATCGGCTCGAAATAATATCGAGAAGAGCTTGATCTAAACAGTTTTTGATAAATGCTGACAGGAACAGTTTTATGAAAAATTGAACGGATCAAAGACTTTCCGGATATTATTTTGAGCCGATCTCTTACGGGTACCCTTAAAAACACGTTTTAAACACATTGAACGGTTCAGATCATCATAATTTGATCAAGAAGTAGGAGGTCCACACCGTAGCAAAACAGGGGATCCCTTATTAGAAGCTCACTCATACATATATAGTCCGCGCTTCTAATGAGGGATCCTTTATTTTGATGATCTGAACCGTTCATTATGTTTAAAACATGTTTTTAAGGGTACCTGCAAGAAATCGGCTCGAAATAATATCGAGAAGAGCTTGATCTAAACAGTTTTTGATAAATGCTGACAGGAACAGTTTTATGAAAAATTGAACGGATCAAAGACTTTCCGGATATTATTTTGAGCCGATCTCTTACGGGTACCCTTAAAAACACGTTTTAAACACATTGAACGGTTCAGATCATCATAATTTGATCAAGAAGTAGGAGGTCCACACCGTAGCAAAACAGGGGATCCCTTATTAGAAGCTCACTCATACATATATAGTCCGCGCTTCTAATGAGGGATCCTTTATTTTGATGATCTGAACCGTTCATTATGTTTAAAACATGTTTTTAAGGGTACCTGCAAGAAATCGGCTCGAAATAATATCGAGAAGAGCTTGATCTAAACAGTTTTTGATAAATGCTGACAGGAACAGTTTTATGAAAAATTGAACGGATCAAAGACTTTCCGGATATTATTTTGAGCCGATCTCTTACGGGTACCCTTAAAAACACGTTTTAAACACATTGAACGGTTCAGATCATCATAATTTGATCAAGAAGTAGGAGGTCCACACCGTAGCAAAACAGGGGATCCCTTATTAGAAGCTCACTCATACATATATAGTCCGCGCTTCTAATGAGGGATCCTTTATTTTGATGATCTGAACCGTTCATTATGTTTAAAACATGTTTTTAAGGGTACCTGCAAGAAATCGGCTCGAAATAATATCGAGAAGAGCTTGATCTAAACAGTTTTTGATAAATGCTGACAGGAACAGTTTTATGAAAAATTGAACGGATCAAAGACTTTCCGGATATTATTTTGAGCCGATCTCTTACGGGTACCCTTAAAAACACGTTTTAAACACATTGAACGGTTCAGATCATCATAATTTGATCAAGAAGTAGGAGGTCCACACCGTAGCAAAACAGGGGATCCCTTATTAGAAGCTCACTCATACATATATAGTCCGCGCTTCTAATGAGGGATCCTTTATTTTGATGATCTGAACCGTTCATTATGTTTAAAACATGTTTTTAAGGGTACCTGCAAGAAATCGGCTCGAAATAATATCGAGAAGAGCTTGATCTAAACAGTTTTTGATAAATGCTGACAGGAACAGTTTTATGAAAAATTGAACGGATCAAAGACTTTCCGGATATTATTTTGAGCCGATCTCTTACGGGTACCCTTAAAAACACGTTTTAAACACATTGAACGGTTCAGATCATCATAATTTGATCAAGAAGTAGGAGGTCCACACCGTAGCAAAACAGGGGATCCCTTATTAGAAGCTCACTCATACATATATAGTCCGCGCTTCTAATGAGGGATCCTTTATTTTGATGATCTGAACCGTTCATTATGTTTAAAACATGTTTTTAAGGGTACCTGCAAGAAATCGGCTCGAAATAATATCGAGAAGAGCTTGATCTAAACAGTTTTTGATAAATGCTGACAGGAACAGTTTTATGAAAAATTGAACGGATCAAAGACTTTCCGGATATTATTTTGAGCCGATCTCTTACGGGTACCCTTAAAAACACGTTTTAAACACATTGAACGGTTCAGATCATCATAATTTGATCAAGAAGTAGGAGGTCCACACCGTAGCAAAACAGGGGATCCCTTATTAGAAGCTCACTCATACATATATAGTCCGCGCTTCTAATGAGGGATCCTTTATTTTGATGATCTGAACCGTTCATTATGTTTAAAACATGTTTTTAAGGGTACCTGCAAGAAATCGGCTCGAAATAATATCGAGAAGAGCTTGATCTAAACAGTTTTTGATAAATGCTGACAGGAACAGTTTTATGAAAAATTGAACGGATCAAAGACTTTCCGGATATTATTTTGAGCCGATCTCTTACGGGTACCCTTAAAAACACGTTTTAAACACATTGAACGGTTCAGATCATCATAATTTGATCAAGAAGTAGGAGGTCCACACCGTAGCAAAACAGGGGATCCCTTATTAGAAGCTCACTCATACATATATAGTCCGCGCTTCTAATGAGGGATCCTTTATTTTGATGATCTGAACCGTTCATTATGTTTAAAACATGTTTTTAAGGGTACCTGCAAGAAATCGGCTCGAAATAATATCGAGAAGAGCTTGATCTAAACAGTTTTTGATAAATGCTGACAGGAACAGTTTTATGAAAAATTGAACGGATCAAAGACTTTCCGGATATTATTTTGAGCCGATCTCTTACGGGTACCCTTAAAAACACGTTTTAAACACATTGAACGGTTCAGATCATCATAATTTGATCAAGAAGTAGGAGGTCCACACCGTAGCAAAACAGGGGATCCCTTATTAGAAGCTCACTCATACATATATAGTCCGCGCTTCTAATGAGGGATCCTTTATTTTGATGATCTGAACCGTTCATTATGTTTAAAACATGTTTTTAAGGGTACCTGCAAGAAATCGGCTCGAAATAATATCGAGAAGAGCTTGATCTAAACAGTTTTTGATAAATGCTGACAGGAACAGTTTTATGAAAAATTGAACGGATCAAAGACTTTCCGGATATTATTTTGAGCCGATCTCTTACGGGTACCCTTAAAAACACGTTTTAAACACATTGAACGGTTCAGATCATCATAATTTGATCAAGAAGTAGGAGGTCCACACCGTAGCAAAACAGGGGATCCCTTATTAGAAGCTCACTCATACATATATAGTCCGCGCTTCTAATGAGGGATCCTTTATTTTGATGATCTGAACCGTTCATTATGTTTAAAACATGTTTTTAAGGGTACCTGCAAGAAATCGGCTCGAAATAATATCGAGAAGAGCTTGATCTAAACAGTTTTTGATAAATGCTGACAGGAACAGTTTTATGAAAAATTGAACGGATCAAAGACTTTCCGGATATTATTTTGAGCCGATCTCTTACGGGTACCCTTAAAAACACGTTTTAAACACATTGAACGGTTCAGATCATCATAATTTGATCAAGAAGTAGGAGGTCCACACCGTAGCAAAACAGGGGATCCCTTATTAGAAGCTCACTCATACATATATAGTCCGCGCTTCTAATGAGGGATCCTTTATTTTGATGATCTGAACCGTTCATTATGTTTAAAACATGTTTTTAAGGGTACCTGCAAGAAATCGGCTCGAAATAATATCGAGAAGAGCTTGATCTAAACAGTTTTTGATAAATGCTGACAGGAACAGTTTTATGAAAAATTGAACGGATCAAAGACTTTCCGGATATTATTTTGAGCCGATCTCTTACGGGTACCCTTAAAAACACGTTTTAAACACATTGAACGGTTCAGATCATCATAATTTGATCAAGAAGTAGGAGGTCCACACCGTAGCAAAACAGGGGATCCCTTATTAGAAGCTCACTCATACATATATAGTCCGCGCTTCTAATGAGGGATCCTTTATTTTGATGATCTGAACCGTTCATTATGTTTAAAACATGTTTTTAAGGGTACCTGCAAGAAATCGGCTCGAAATAATATCGAGAAGAGCTTGATCTAAACAGTTTTTGATAAATGCTGACAGGAACAGTTTTATGAAAAATTGAACGGATCAAAGACTTTCCGGATATTATTTTGAGCCGATCTCTTACGGGTACCCTTAAAAACACGTTTTAAACACATTGAACGGTTCAGATCATCATAATTTGATCAAGAAGTAGGAGGTCCACACCGTAGCAAAACAGGGGATCCCTTATTAGAAGCTCACTCATACATATATAGTCCGCGCTTCTAATGAGGGATCCTTTATTTTGATGATCTGAACCGTTCATTATGTTTAAAACATGTTTTTAAGGGTACCTGCAAGAAATCGGCTCGAAATAATATCGAGAAGAGCTTGATCTAAACAGTTTTTGATAAATGCTGACAGGAACAGTTTTATGAAAAATTGAACGGATCAAAGACTTTCCGGATATTATTTTGAGCCGATCTCTTACGGGTACCCTTAAAAACACGTTTTAAACACATTGAACGGTTCAGATCATCATAATTTGATCAAGAAGTAGGAGGTCCACACCGTAGCAAAACAGGGGATCCCTTATTAGAAGCTCACTCATACATATATAGTCCGCGCTTCTAATGAGGGATCCTTTATTTTGATGATCTGAACCGTTCATTATGTTTAAAACATGTTTTTAAGGGTACCTGCAAGAAATCGGCTCGAAATAATATCGAGAAGAGCTTGATCTAAACAGTTTTTGATAAATGCTGACAGGAACAGTTTTATGAAAAATTGAACGGATCAAAGACTTTCCGGATATTATTTTGAGCCGATCTCTTACGGGTACCCTTAAAAACACGTTTTAAACACATTGAACGGTTCAGATCATCATAATTTGATCAAGAAGTAGGAGGTCCACACCGTAGCAAAACAGGGGATCCCTTATTAGAAGCTCACTCATACATATATAGTCCGCGCTTCTAATGAGGGATCCTTTATTTTGATGATCTGAACCGTTCATTATGTTTAAAACATGTTTTTAAGGGTACCTGCAAGAAATCGGCTCGAAATAATATCGAGAAGAGCTTGATCTAAACAGTTTTTGATAAATGCTGACAGGAACAGTTTTATGAAAAATTGAACGGATCAAAGACTTTCCGGATATTATTTTGAGCCGATCTCTTACGGGTACCCTTAAAAACACGTTTTAAACACATTGAACGGTTCAGATCATCATAATTTGATCAAGAAGTAGGAGGTCCACACCGTAGCAAAACAGGGGATCCCTTATTAGAAGCTCACTCATACATATATAGTCCGCGCTTCTAATGAGGGATCCTTTATTTTGATGATCTGAACCGTTCATTATGTTTAAAACATGTTTTTAAGGGTACCTGCAAGAAATCGGCTCGAAATAATATCGAGAAGAGCTTGATCTAAACAGTTTTTGATAAATGCTGACAGGAACAGTTTTATGAAAAATTGAACGGATCAAAGACTTTCCGGATATTATTTTGAGCCGATCTCTTACGGGTACCCTTAAAAACACGTTTTAAACACATTGAACGGTTCAGATCATCATAATTTGATCAAGAAGTAGGAGGTCCACACCGTAGCAAAACAGGGGATCCCTTATTAGAAGCTCACTCATACATATATAGTCCGCGCTTCTAATGAGGGATCCTTTATTTTGATGATCTGAACCGTTCATTATGTTTAAAACATGTTTTTAAGGGTACCTGCAAGAAATCGGCTCGAAATAATATCGAGAAGAGCTTGATCTAAACAGTTTTTGATAAATGCTGACAGGAACAGTTTTATGAAAAATTGAACGGATCAAAGACTTTCCGGATATTATTTTGAGCCGATCTCTTACGGGTACCCTTAAAAACACGTTTTAAACACATTGAACGGTTCAGATCATCATAATTTGATCAAGAAGTAGGAGGTCCACACCGTAGCAAAACAGGGGATCCCTTATTAGAAGCTCACTCATACATATATAGTCCGCGCTTCTAATGAGGGATCCTTTATTTTGATGATCTGAACCGTTCATTATGTTTAAAACATGTTTTTAAGGGTACCTGCAAGAAATCGGCTCGAAATAATATCGAGAAGAGCTTGATCTAAACAGTTTTTGATAAATGCTGACAGGAACAGTTTTATGAAAAATTGAACGGATCAAAGACTTTCCGGATATTATTTTGAGCCGATCTCTTACGGGTACCCTTAAAAACACGTTTTAAACACATTGAACGGTTCAGATCATCATAATTTGATCAAGAAGTAGGAGGTCCACACCGTAGCAAAACAGGGGATCCCTTATTAGAAGCTCACTCATACATATATAGTCCGCGCTTCTAATGAGGGATCCTTTATTTTGATGATCTGAACCGTTCATTATGTTTAAAACATGTTTTTAAGGGTACCTGCAAGAAATCGGCTCGAAATAATATCGAGAAGAGCTTGATCTAAACAGTTTTTGATAAATGCTGACAGGAACAGTTTTATGAAAAATTGAACGGATCAAAGACTTTCCGGATATTATTTTGAGCCGATCTCTTACGGGTACCCTTAAAAACACGTTTTAAACACATTGAACGGTTCAGATCATCATAATTTGATCAAGAAGTAGGAGGTCCACACCGTAGCAAAACAGGGGATCCCTTATTAGAAGCTCACTCATACATATATAGTCCGCGCTTCTAATGAGGGATCCTTTATTTTGATGATCTGAACCGTTCATTATGTTTAAAACATGTTTTTAAGGGTACCTGCAAGAAATCGGCTCGAAATAATATCGAGAAGAGCTTGATCTAAACAGTTTTTGATAAATGCTGACAGGAACAGTTTTATGAAAAATTGAACGGATCAAAGACTTTCCGGATATTATTTTGAGCCGATCTCTTACGGGTACCCTTAAAAACACGTTTTAAACACATTGAACGGTTCAGATCATCATAATTTGATCAAGAAGTAGGAGGTCCACACCGTAGCAAAACAGGGGATCCCTTATTAGAAGCTCACTCATACATATATAGTCCGCGCTTCTAATGAGGGATCCTTTATTTTGATGATCTGAACCGTTCATTATGTTTAAAACATGTTTTTAAGGGTACCTGCAAGAAATCGGCTCGAAATAATATCGAGAAGAGCTTGATCTAAACAGTTTTTGATAAATGCTGACAGGAACAGTTTTATGAAAAATTGAACGGATCAAAGACTTTCCGGATATTATTTTGAGCCGATCTCTTACGGGTACCCTTAAAAACACGTTTTGAACACATTGAACGGTTCAGATCATCATAATTTGATCAAGAAGTAGGAGGTCCACACCGTAGCAAAACAGGGGATCCCTTATTAGAAGCTCACTCATACATATATAGTCCGCGCTTCTAATGAGGGATCCTTTATTTTGATGATCTGAACCGTTCATTATGTTTAAAACATGTTTTTAAGGGTACCTGCAAGAAATCGGCTCGAAATAATATCGAGAAGAGCTTGATCTAAACAGTTTTTGATAAATGCTGACAGGAACAGTTTTATGAAAAATTGAACGGATCAAAGACTTTCCGGATATTATTTTGAGCCGATCTCTTACGGGTACCCTTAAAAACACGTTTTAAACACATTGAACGGTTCAGATCATCATAATTTGATCAAGAAGTAGGAGGTCCACACCGTAGCAAAACAGGGGATCCCTTATTAGAAGCTCACTCATACATATATAGTCCGCGCTTCTAATGAGGGATCCTTTATTTTGATGATCTGAACCGTTCATTATGTTTAAAACATGTTTTTAAGGGTACCTGCAAGAAATCGGCTCGAAATAATATCGAGAAGAGCTTGATCTAAACAGTTTTTGATAAATGCTGACAGGAACAGTTTTATGAAAAATTGAACGGATCAAAGACTTTCCGGATATTATTTTGAGCCGATCTCTTACGGGTACCCTTAAAAACACGTTTTAAACACATTGAACGGTTCAGATCATCATAATTTGATCAAGAAGTAGGAGGTCCACACCGTAGCAAAACAGGGGATCCCTTATTAGAAGCTCACTCATACATATATAGTCCGCGCTTCTAATGAGGGATCCTTTATTTTGATGATCTGAACCGTTCATTATGTTTAAAACATGTTTTTAAGGGTACCTGCAAGAAATCGGCTCGAAATAATATCGAGAAGAGCTTGATCTAAACAGTTTTTGATAAATGCTGACAGGAACAGTTTTATGAAAAATTGAACGGATCAAAGACTTTCCGGATATTATTTTGAGCCGATCTCTTACGGGTACCCTTAAAAACACGTTTTGAACACATTGAACGGTTCAGATCATCATAATTTGATCAAGAAGTAGGAGGTCCACACCGTAGCAAAACAGGGGATCCCTTATTAGAAGCTCACTCATACATATATAGTCCGCGCTTCTAATGAGGGATCCTTTATTTTGATGATCTGAACCGTTCATTATGTTTAAAACATGTTTTTAAGGGTACCTGCAAGAAATCGGCTCGAAATAATATCGAGAAGAGCTTGATCTAAACAGTTTTTGATAAATGCTGACAGGAACAGTTTTATGAAAAATTGAACGGATCAAAGACTTTCCGGATATTATTTTGAGCCGATCTCTTACGGGTACCCTTAAAAACACGTTTTAAACACATTGAACGGTTCAGATCATCATAATTTGATCAAGAAGTAGGAGGTCCACACCGTAGCAAAACAGGGGATCCCATATTAGAAGCTCACTCATACATATATAGTCCGCGCTTCTAATGAGGGATCCTTTATTTTGATGATCTGAACCGTTCATTATGTTTAAAACATGTTTTTAAGGGTACCTGCAAGAAATCGGCTCGAAATAATATCGAGAAGAGCTTGATCTAAACAGTTTTTGATAAATGCTGACAGGAACAGTTTTATGAAAAATTGAACGGATCAAAGACTTTCCGGATATTATTTTGAGCCGATCTCTTACGGGTACCCTTAAAAACACGTTTTAAACACATTGAACGGTTCAGATCATCATAATTTGATCAAGAAGTAGGAGGTCCACACCGTAGCAAAACAGGGGATCCCTTATTAGAAGCTCACTCATACATATATAGTCCGCGCTTCTAATGAGGGATCCTTTATTTTGATGATCTGAACCGTTCATTATGTTTAAAACATGTTTTTAAGGGTACCTGCAAGAAATCGGCTCGAAATAATATCGAGAAGAGCTTGATCTAAACAGTTTTTGATAAATGCTGACAGGAACAGTTTTATGAAAAATTGAACGGATCAAAGACTTTTCGGATATTATTTTGAGCCGATCTCTTACGGGTACCCTTAAAAACACGTTTTGAACACATTGAACGGTTCAGATCATCATAATTTGATCAAGAAGTAGGAGGTCCACACCGTAGCAAAACAGGGGATCCCTTATTAGAAGCTCACTCATACATATATAGTCCGCGCTTCTAATGAGGGATCCTTTATTTTGATGATCTGAACCGTTCATTATGTTTAAAACATGTTTTTAAGGGTACCTGCAAGAAATCGGCTCGAAATAATATCGAGAAGAGCTTGATCTAAACAGTTTTTGATAAATGCTGACAGGAACAGTTTTATGAAAAATTGAACGGATCAAAGACTTTCCGGATATTATTTTGAGCCGATCTCTTACGGGTACCCTTAAAAACACGTTTTAAACACATTGAACGGTTCAGATCATCATAATTTGATCAAGAAGTAGGAGGTCCACACCGTAGCAAAACAGGGGATCCCTTATTAGAAGCTCACTCATACATATATAGTCCGCGCTTCTAATGAGGGATCCTTTATTTTGATGATCTGAACCGTTCATGTTTTTAAGGGTACCTGCAAGAAATCGGCTCGAAATAATATCGAGAAGAGCTTGATCTAAACAGTTTTTGATAAATGCTGACAGGAACAGTTTTATGAAAAATTGAACGGATCAAAGACTTTCCGGATATTATTTTGAGCCGATCTCTTACGGGTACCCTTAAAAACACGTTTTGAACACATTGAACGGTTCAGATCATCATAATTTGATCAAGAAGTAGGAGGTCCACACCGTAGCAAAACAGGGGATCCCTTATTAGAAGCTCACTCATACATATATAGTCCGCGCTTCTAATGAGGGATCCTTTATTTTGATGATCTGAACCGTTCATTATGTTTAAAACATGTTTTTAAGGGTACCTGCAAGAAATCGGCTCGAAATAATATCGAGAAGAGCTTGATCTAAACAGTTTTTGATAAATGCTGACAGGAACAGTTTTATGAAAAATTGAACGGATCAAAGACTTTCCGGATATTATTTTGAGCCGATCTCTTACGGGTACCCTTAAAAACACGTTTTAAACACATTGAACGGTTCAGATCATCATAATTTGATCAAGAAGTAGGAGGTCCACACCGTAGCAAAACAGGGGATCCCTTATTAGAAGCTCACTCATACATATATAGTCCGCGCTTCTAATGAGGGATCCTTTATTTTGATGATCTGAACCGTTCATGTTTTTAAGGGTACCTGCAAGAAATCGGCTCGAAATAATATCGAGAAGAGCTTGATCTAAACAGTTTTTGATAAATGCTGACAGGAACAGTTTTATGAAAAATTGAACGGATCAAAGACTTTCCGGATATTATTTTGAGCCGATCTCTTACGGGTACCCTTAAAAACACGTTTTAAACACATTGAACGGTTCAGATCATCATAATTTGATCAAGAAGTAGGAGGTCCACACCGTAGCAAAACAGGGGATCCCTTATTAGAAGCTCACTCATACATATATAGTCCGCGCTTCTAATGAGGGATCCTTTATTTTGATGATCTGAACCGTTCATTATGTTTAAAACATGTTTTTAAGGGTACCTGCAAGAAATCGGCTCGAAATAATATCGAGAAGAGCTTGATCTAAACAGTTTTTGATAAATGCTGACAGGAACAGTTTTATGAAAAATTGAACGGATCAAAGACTTTCCGGATATTATTTTGAGCCGATCTCTTACGGGTACCCTTAAAAATACGTTTTAAACACATTGAACGGTTCAGATCATCATAATTTGATCAAGAAGTAGGAGGTCCACACCGTAGCAAAACAGGGGATCCCTTATTAGAAGCTCACTCATACATATATAGTCCGCGCTTCTAATGAGGGATCCTTTATTTTGATGATCTGAACCGTTCATTATGTTTAAAACATGTTTTTAAGGGTACCTGCAAGAAATCGGCTCGAAATAATATCGAGAAGAGCTTGATCTAAACAGTTTTTGATAAATGCTGACAGGAACAGTTTTATGAAAAATTGAACGGATCAAAGACTTTCCGGATATTATTTTGAGCCGATCTCTTACGGGTACCCTTAAAAACACGTTTTAAACACATTGAACGGTTCAGATCATCATAATTTGATCAAGAAGTAGGAGGTCCACACCGTAGCAAAACAGGGGATCCCTTATTAGAAGCTCACTCATACATATATAGTCCGCGCTTCTAATGAGGGATCCTTTATTTTGATGATCTGAACCGTTCATTATGTTTAAAACATGTTTTTAAGGGTACCTGCAAGAAATCGGCTCGAAATAATATCGAGAAGAGCTTGATCTAAACAGTTTTTGATAAATGCTGACAGGAACAGTTTTATGAAAAATTGAACGGATCAAAGACTTTCCGGATATTATTTTGAGCCGATCTCTTACGGGTACCCTTAAAAACACGTTTTAAACACATTGAACGGTTCAGATCATCATAATTTGATCAAGAAGTAGGAGGTCCACACCGTAGCAAAACAGGGGATCCCTTATTAGAAGCTCACTCATACATATATAGTCCGCGCTTCTAATGAGGGATCCTTTATTTTGATGATCTGAACCGTTCATTATGTTTAAAACATGTTTTTAAGGGTACCTGCAAGAAATCGGCTCGAAATAATATCGAGAAGAGCTTGATCTAAACAGTTTTTGATAAATGCTGACAGGAACAGTTTTATGAAAAATTGAACGGATCAAAGACTTTCCGGATATTATTTTGAGCCGATCTCTTACGGGTACCCTTAAAAACACGTTTTAAACACATTGAACGGTTCAGATCATCATAATTTGATCAAGAAGTAGGAGGTCCACACCGTAGCAAAAGAGGGGATCCCATATTAGAAGCTCACTCATACATATATAGTCCGCGCTTCTAATGAGGGATCCTTTATTTTGATGATCTGAACCGTTCATTATGTTTAAAACATGTTTTTAAGGGTACCTGCAAGAAATCGGCTCGAAATAATATCGAGAAGAGCTTGATCTAAACAGTTTTTGATAAATGCTGACAGGAACAGTTTTATGAAAAATTGAACGGATCAAAGACTTTCCGGATATTATTTTGAGCCGATCTCTTACGGGTACCCTTAAAAACACGTTTTAAACACATTGAACGGTTCAGATCATCATAATTTGATCAAGAAGTAGGAGGTCCACACCGTAGCAAAACAGGGGATCCCTTATTAGAAGCTCACTCATACATATATAGTCCGCGCTTCTAATGAGGGATCCTTTATTTTGATGATCTGAACCGTTCATTATGTTTAAAACATGTTTTTAAGGGTACCTGCAAGAAATCGGCTCGAAATAATATCGAGAAGAGCTTGATCTAAACAGTTTTTGATAAATGCTGACAGGAACAGTTTTATGAAAAATTGAACGGATCAAAGACTTTCCGGATATTATTTTGAGCCGATCTCTTACGGGTACCCTTAAAAACACGTTTTAAACACATTGAACGGTTCAGATCATCATAATTTGATCAAGAAGTAGGAGGTCCACACCGTAGCAAAACAGGGGATCCCTTATTAGAAGCTCACTCATACATATATAGTCCGCGCTTCTAATGAGGGATCCTTTATTTTGATGATCTGAACCGTTCATTATGTTTAAAACATGTTTTTAAGGGTACCTGCAAGAAATCGGCTCGAAATAATATCGAGAAGAGCTTGATCTAAACAGTTTTTGATAAATGCTGACAGGAACAGTTTTATGAAAAATTGAACGGATCAAAGACTTTCCGGATATTATTTTGAGCCGATCTCTTACGGGTACCCTTAAAAACACGTTTTAAACACATTGAACGGTTCAGATCATCATAATTTGATCAAGAAGTAGGAGGTCCACACCGTAGCAAAACAGGGGATCCCTTATTAGAAGCTCACTCATACATATATAGTCCGCGCTTCTAATGAGGGATCCTTTATTTTGATGATCTGAACCGTTCATTATGTTTAAAACATGTTTTTAAGGGTACCTGCAAGAAATCGGCTCGAAATAATATCGAGAAGAGCTTGATCTAAACAGTTTTTGATAAATGCTGACAGGAACAGTTTTATGAAAAATTGAACGGATCAAAGACTTTCCGGATATTATTTTGAGCCGATCTCTTACGGGTACCCTTAAAAACACGTTTTAAACACATTGAACGGTTCAGATCATCATAATTTGATCAAGAAGTAGGAGGTCCACACCGTAGCAAAACAGGGGATCCCTTATTAGAAGCTCACTCATACATATATAGTCCGCGCTTCTAATGAGGGATCCTTTATTTTGATGATCTGAACCGTTCATTATGTTTAAAACATGTTTTTAAGGGTACCTGCAAGAAATCGGCTCGAAATAATATCGAGAAGAGCTTGATCTAAACAGTTTTTGATAAATGCTGACAGGAACAGTTTTATGAAAAATTGAACGGATCAAAGACTTTCCGGATATTATTTTGAGCCGATCTCTTACGGGTACCCTTAAAAACACGTTTTAAACACATTGAACGGTTCAGATCATCATAATTTGATCAAGAAGTAGGAGGTCCACACCGTAGCAAAACAGGGGATCCCTTATTAGAAGCTCACTCATACATATATAGTCCGCGCTTCTAATGAGGGATCCTTTATTTTGATGATCTGAACCGTTCATTATGTTTAAAACATGTTTTTAAGGGTACCTGCAAGAAATCGGCTCGAAATAATATCGAGAAGAGCTTGATCTAAACAGTTTTTGATAAATGCTGACAGGAACAGTTTTATGAAAAATTGAACGGATCAAAGACTTTCCGGATATTATTTTGAGCCGATCTCTTACGGGTACCCTTAAAAACACGTTTTAAACACATTGAACGGTTCAGATCATCATAATTTGATCAAGAAGTAGGAGGTCCACACCGTAGCAAAACAGGGGATCCCTTATTAGAAGCTCACTCATACATATATAGTCCGCGCTTCTAATGAGGGATCCTTTATTTTGATGATCTGAACCGTTCATTATGTTTAAAACATGTTTTTAAGGGTACCTGCAAGAAATCGGCTCGAAATAATATCGAGAAGAGCTTGATCTAAACAGTTTTTGATAAATGCTGACAGGAACAGTTTTATGAAAAATTGAACGGATCAAAGACTTTCCGGATATTATTTTGAGCCGATCTCTTACGGGTACCCTTAAAAACACGTTTTAAACACATTGAACGGTTCAGATCATCATAATTTGATCAAGAAGTAGGAGGTCCACACCGTAGCAAAACAGGGGATCCCTTATTAGAAGCTCACTCATACATATATAGTCCGCGCTTCTAATGAGGGATCCTTTATTTTGATGATCTGAACCGTTCATTATGTTTAAAACATGTTTTTAAGGGTACCTGCAAGAAATCGGCTCGAAATAATATCGAGAAGAGCTTGATCTAAACAGTTTTTGATAAATGCTGACAGGAACAGTTTTATGAAAAATTGAACGGATCAAAGACTTTCCGGATATTATTTTGAGCCGATCTCTTACGGGTACCCTTAAAAACACGTTTTAAACACATTGAACGGTTCAGATCATCATAATTTGATCAAGAAGTAGGAGGTCCACACCGTAGCAAAACAGGGGATCCCTTATTAGAAGCTCACTCATACATATATAGTCCGCGCTTCTAATGAGGGATCCTTTATTTTGATGATCTGAACCGTTCATTATGTTTAAAACATGTTTTTAAGGGTACCTGCAAGAAATCGGCTCGAAATAATATCGAGAAGAGCTTGATCTAAACAGTTTTTGATAAATGCTGACAGGAACAGTTTTATGAAAAATTGAACGGATCAAAGACTTTCCGGATATTATTTTGAGCCGATCTCTTACGGGTACCCTTAAAAACACGTTTTAAACACATTGAACGGTTCAGATCATCATAATTTGATCAAGAAGTAGGAGGTCCACACCGTAGCAAAACAGGGGATCCCTTATTAGAAGCTCACTCATACATATATAGTCCGCGCTTCTAATGAGGGATCCTTTATTTTGATGATCTGAACCGTTCATTATGTTTAAAACATGTTTTTAAGGGTACCTGCAAGAAATCGGCTCGAAATAATATCGAGAAGAGCTTGATCTAAACAGTTTTTGATAAATGCTGACAGGAACAGTTTTATGAAAAATTGAACGGATCAAAGACTTTCCGGATATTATTTTGAGCCGATCTCTTACGGGTACCCTTAAAAACACGTTTTAAACACATTGAACGGTTCAGATCATCATAATTTGATCAAGAAGTAGGAGGTCCACACCGTAGCAAAACAGGGGATCCCTTATTAGAAGCTCACTCATACATATATAGTCCGCGCTTCTAATGAGGGATCCTTTATTTTGATGATCTGAACCGTTCATTATGTTTAAAACATGTTTTTAAGGGTACCTGCAAGAAATCGGCTCGAAATAATATCGAGAAGAGCTTGATCTAAACAGTTTTTGATAAATGCTGACAGGAACAGTTTTATGAAAAATTGAACGGATCAAAGACTTTCCGGATATTATTTTGAGCCGATCTCTTACGGGTACCCTTAAAAACACGTTTTAAACACATTGAACGGTTCAGATCATCATAATTTGATCAAGAAGTAGGAGGTCCACACCGTAGCAAAACAGGGGATCCCTTATTAGAAGCTCACTCATACATATATAGTCCGCGCTTCTAATGAGGGATCCTTTATTTTGATGATCTGAACCGTTCATTATGTTTAAAACATGTTTTTAAGGGTACCTGCAAGAAATCGGCTCGAAATAATATCGAGAAGAGCTTGATCTAAACAGTTTTTGATAAATGCTGACAGGAACAGTTTTATGAAAAATTGAACGGATCAAAGACTTTCCGGATATTATTTTGAGCCGATCTCTTACGGGTACCCTTAAAAACACGTTTTAAACACATTGAACGGTTCAGATCATCATAATTTGATCAAGAAGTAGGAGGTCCACACCGTAGCAAAAGAGGGGATCCCATATTAGAAGCTCACTCATACATATATAGTCCGCGCTTCTAATCAGGGATCCTTTATTTTGATGATCTGAACCGTTCATTATGTTTAAAACATGTTTTTAAGGGTACCTGCAAGAAATCGGCTCGAAATAATATCGAGAAGAGCTTGATCTAAACAGTTTTTGATAAATGCTGACAGGAACAGTTTTATGAAAAATTGAACGGATCAAAGACTTTCCGGATATTATTTTGAGCCGATCTCTTACGGGTACCCTTAAAAACACGTTTTAAACACATTGAACGGTTCAGATCATCATAATTTGATCAAGAAGTAGGAGGTCCACACCGTAGCAAAACAGGGGATCCCTTATTAGAAGCTCACTCATACATATATAGTCCGCGCTTCTAATGAGGGATCCTTTATTTTGATGATCTGAACCGTTCATTATGTTTAAAACATGTTTTTAAGGGTACCTGCAAGAAATCGGCTCGAAATAATATCGAGAAGAGCTTGATCTAAACAGTTTTTGATAAATGCTGACAGGAACAGTTTTATGAAAAATTGAACGGATCAAAGACTTTCCGGATATTATTTTGAGCCGATCTCTTACGGGTACCCTTAAAAACACGTTTTAAACACATTGAACGGTTCAGATCATCATAATTTGATCAAGAAGTAGGAGGTCCACACCGTAGCAAAACAGGGGATCCCTTATTAGAAGCTCACTCATACATATATAGTCCGCGCTTCTAATGAGGGATCCTTTATTTTGATGATCTGAACCGTTCATTATGTTTAAAACATGTTTTTAAGGGTACCTGCAAGAAATCGGCTCGAAATAATATCGAGAAGAGCTTGATCTAAACAGTTTTTGATAAATGCTGACAGGAACAGTTTTATGAAAAATTGAACGGATCAAAGACTTTCCGGATATTATTTTGAGCCGATCTCTTACGGGTACCCTTAAAAACACGTTTTAAACACATTGAACGGTTCAGATCATCATAATTTGATCAAGAAGTAGGAGGTCCACACCGTAGCAAAACAGGGGATCCCTTATTAGAAGCTCACTCATACATATATAGTCCGCGCTTCTAATGAGGGATCCTTTATTTTGATGATCTGAAC
Organism: Arctostaphylos glauca; assembly: GCA_019985065.2. NCBI lineage: Eukaryota > Viridiplantae > Streptophyta > Magnoliopsida > Ericales > Ericaceae > Arctostaphylos > Arctostaphylos glauca. The sequence goes on along the minus strand of JAHSPW020000049.1, from coordinate 10,788 downwards.
CGTTCATTATGTTTAAAACATGTTTTTAAGGGTACCTGCAAGAAATCGGCTCGAAATAATATCGAGAAGAGCTTGATCTAAACAGTTTTTGATAAATGCTGACAGGAACAGTTTTATGAAAAATTGAACGGATCAAAGACTTTCCGGATATTATTTTGAGCCGATCTCTTACGGGTACCCTTAAAAACACGTTTTAAACACATTGAACGGTTCAGATCATCATAATTTGATCAAGAAGTAGGAGGTCCACACCGTAGCAAAACAGGGGATCCCTTATTAGAAGCTCACTCATACATATATAGTCCGCGCTTCTAATGAGGGATCCTTTATTTTGATGATCTGAACCGTTCATTATGTTTAAAACATGTTTTTAAGGGTACCTGCAAGAAATCGGCTCGAAATAATATCGAGAAGAGCTTGATCTAAACAGTTTTTGATAAATGCTGACAGGAACAGTTTTATGAAAAATTGAACGGATCAAAGACTTTCCGGATATTATTTTGAGCCGATCTCTTACGGGTACCCTTAAAAACACGTTTTAAACACATTGAACGGTTCAGATCATCATAATTTGATCAAGAAGTAGGAGGTCCACACCGTAGCAAAACAGGGGATCCCTTATTAGAAGCTCACTCATACATATATAGTCCGCGCTTCTAATGAGGGATCCTTTATTTTGATGATCTGAACCGTTCATTATGTTTAAAACATGTTTTTAAGGGTACCTGCAAGAAATCGGCTCGAAATAATATCGAGAAGAGCTTGATCTAAACAGTTTTTGATAAATGCTGACAGGAACAGTTTTATGAAAAATTGAACGGATCAAAGACTTTCCGGATATTATTTTGAGCCGATCTCTTACGGGTACCCTTAAAAACACGTTTTAAACACATTGAACGGTTCAGATCATCATAATTTGATCAAGAAGTAGGAGGTCCACACCGTAGCAAAACAGGGGATCCCTTATTAGAAGCTCACTCATACATATATAGTCCGCGCTTCTAATGAGGGATCCTTTATTTTGATGATCTGAACCGTTCATTATGTTTAAAACATGTTTTTAAGGGTACCTGCAAGAAATCGGCTCGAAATAATATCGAGAAGAGCTTGATCTAAACAGTTTTTGATAAATGCTGACAGGAACAGTTTTATGAAAAATTGAACGGATCAAAGACTTTCCGGATATTATTTTGAGCCGATCTCTTACGGGTACCCTTAAAAACACGTTTTAAACACATTGAACGGTTCAGATCATCATAATTTGATCAAGAAGTAGGAGGTCCACACCGTAGCAAAACAGGGGATCCCTTATTAGAAGCTCACTCATACATATATAGTCCGCGCTTCTAATGAGGGATCCTTTATTTTGATGATCTGAACCGTTCATTATGTTTAAAACATGTTTTTAAGGGTACCTGCAAGAAATCGGCTCGAAATAATATCGAGAAGAGCTTGATCTAAACAGTTTTTGATAAATGCTGACAGGAACAGTTTTATGAAAAATTGAACGGATCAAAGACTTTCCGGATATTATTTTGAGCCGATCTCTTACGGGTACCCTTAAAAACACGTTTTAAACACATTGAACGGTTCAGATCATCATAATTTGATCAAGAAGTAGGAGGTCCACACCGTAGCAAAACAGGGGATCCCTTATTAGAAGCTCACTCATACATATATAGTCCGCGCTTCTAATGAGGGATCCTTTATTTTGATGATCTGAACCGTTCATTATGTTTAAAACATGTTTTTAAGGGTACCTGCAAGAAATCGGCTCGAAATAATATCGAGAAGAGCTTGATCTAAACAGTTTTTGATAAATGCTGACAGGAACAGTTTTATGAAAAATTGAACGGATCAAAGACTTTCCGGATATTATTTTGAGCCGATCTCTTACGGGTACCCTTAAAAACACGTTTTAAACACATTGAACGGTTCAGATCATCATAATTTGATCAAGAAGTAGGAGGTCCACACCGTAGCAAAACAGGGGATCCCTTATTAGAAGCTCACTCATACATATATAGTCCGCGCTTCTAATGAGGGATCCTTTATTTTGATGATCTGAACCGTTCATTATGTTTAAAACATGTTTTTAAGGGTACCTGCAAGAAATCGGCTCGAAATAATATCGAGAAGAGCTTGATCTAAACAGTTTTTGATAAATGCTGACAGGAACAGTTTTATGAAAAATTGAACGGATCAAAGACTTTCCGGATATTATTTTGAGCCGATCTCTTACGGGTACCCTTAAAAACACGTTTTAAACACATTGAACGGTTCAGATCATCATAATTTGATCAAGAAGTAGGAGGTCCACACCGTAGCAAAACAGGGGATCCCTTATTAGAAGCTCACTCATACATATATAGTCCGCGCTTCTAATGAGGGATCCTTTATTTTGATGATCTGAACCGTTCATTATGTTTAAAACATGTTTTTAAGGGTACCTGCAAGAAATCGGCTCGAAATAATATCGAGAAGAGCTTGATCTAAACAGTTTTTGATAAATGCTGACAGGAACAGTTTTATGAAAAATTGAACGGATCAAAGACTTTCCGGATATTATTTTGAGCCGATCTCTTACGGGTACCCTTAAAAACACGTTTTAAACACATTGAACGGTTCAGATCATCATAATTTGATCAAGAAGTAGGAGGTCCACACCGTAGCAAAACAGGGGATCCCTTATTAGAAGCTCACTCATACATATATAGTCCGCGCTTCTAATGAGGGATCCTTTATTTTGATGATCTGAACCGTTCATTATGTTTAAAACATGTTTTTAAGGGTACCTGCAAGAAATCGGCTCGAAATAATATCGAGAAGAGCTTGATCTAAACAGTTTTTGATAAATGCTGACAGGAACAGTTTTATGAAAAATTGAACGGATCAAAGACTTTCCGGATATTATTTTGAGCCGATCTCTTACGGGTACCCTTAAAAACACGTTTTAAACACATTGAACGGTTCAGATCATCATAATTTGATCAAGAAGTAGGAGGTCCACACCGTAGCAAAACAGGGGATCCCTTATTAGAAGCTCACTCATACATATATAGTCCGCGCTTCTAATGAGGGATCCTTTATTTTGATGATCTGAACCGTTCATTATGTTTAAAACATGTTTTTAAGGGTACCTGCAAGAAATCGGCTCGAAATAATATCGAGAAGAGCTTGATCTAAACAGTTTTTGATAAATGCTGACAGGAACAGTTTTATGAAAAATTGAACGGATCAAAGACTTTCCGGATATTATTTTGAGCCGATCTCTTACGGGTACCCTTAAAAACACGTTTTAAACACATTGAACGGTTCAGATCATCATAATTTGATCAAGAAGTAGGAGGTCCACACCGTAGCAAAACAGGGGATCCCTTATTAGAAGCTCACTCATACATATATAGTCCGCGCTTCTAATGAGGGATCCTTTATTTTGATGATCTGAACCGTTCATTATGTTTAAAACATGTTTTTAAGGGTACCTGCAAGAAATCGGCTCGAAATAATATCGAGAAGAGCTTGATCTAAACAGTTTTTGATAAATGCTGACAGGAACAGTTTTATGAAAAATTGAACGGATCAAAGACTTTCCGGATATTATTTTGAGCCGATCTCTTACGGGTACCCTTAAAAACACGTTTTAAACACATTGAACGGTTCAGATCATCATAATTTGATCAAGAAGTAGGAGGTCCACACCGTAGCAAAACAGGGGATCCCTTATTAGAAGCTCACTCATACATATATAGTCCGCGCTTCTAATGAGGGATCCTTTATTTTGATGATCTGAACCGTTCATTATGTTTAAAACATGTTTTTAAGGGTACCTGCAAGAAATCGGCTCGAAATAATATCGAGAAGAGCTTGATCTAAACAGTTTTTGATAAATGCTGACAGGAACAGTTTTATGAAAAATTGAACGGATCAAAGACTTTCCGGATATTATTTTGAGCCGATCTCTTACGGGTACCCTTAAAAACACGTTTTAAACACATTGAACGGTTCAGATCATCATAATTTGATCAAGAAGTAGGAGGTCCACACCGTAGCAAAACAGGGGATCCCTTATTAGAAGCTCACTCATACATATATAGTCCGCGCTTCTAATGAGGGATCCTTTATTTTGATGATCTGAACCGTTCATTATGTTTAAAACATGTTTTTAAGGGTACCTGCAAGAAATCGGCTCGAAATAATATCGAGAAGAGCTTGATCTAAACAGTTTTTGATAAATGCTGACAGGAACAGTTTTATGAAAAATTGAACGGATCAAAGACTTTCCGGATATTATTTTGAGCCGATCTCTTACGGGTACCCTTAAAAACACGTTTTAAACACATTGAACGGTTCAGATCATCATAATTTGATCAAGAAGTAGGAGGTCCACACCGTAGCAAAACAGGGGATCCCTTATTAGAAGCTCACTCATACATATATAGTCCGCGCTTCTAATGAGGGATCCTTTATTTTGATGATCTGAACCGTTCATTATGTTTAAAACATGTTTTTAAGGGTACCTGCAAGAAATCGGCTCGAAATAATATCGAGAAGAGCTTGATCTAAACAGTTTTTGATAAATGCTGACAGGAACAGTTTTATGAAAAATTGAACGGATCAAAGACTTTCCGGATATTATTTTGAGCCGATCTCTTACGGGTACCCTTAAAAACACGTTTTAAACACATTGAACGGTTCAGATCATCATAATTTGATCAAGAAGTAGGAGGTCCACACCGTAGCAAAACAGGGGATCCCTTATTAGAAGCTCACTCATACATATATAGTCCGCGCTTCTAATGAGGGATCCTTTATTTTGATGATCTGAACCATTCATTATGTTTAAAACATGTTTTTAAGGGTACCTGCAAGAAATCGGCTCGAAATAATATCGAGAAGAGCTTGATCTAAACAGTTTTTGATAAATGCTGACAGGAACAGTTTTATGAAAAATTGAACGGATCAAAGACTTTCCGGATATTATTTTGAGCCGATCTCTTACGGGTACCCTTAAAAACACGTTTTAAACACATTGAACGGTTCAGATCATCATAATTTGATCAAGAAGTAGGAGGTCCACACCGTAGCAAAACAGGGGATCCCTTATTAGAAGCTCACTCATACATATATAGTCCGCGCTTCTAATGAGGGATCCTTTATTTTGATGATCTGAACCGTTCATTATGTTTAAAACATGTTTTTAAGGGTACCTGCAAGAAATCGGCTCGAAATAATATCGAGAAGAGCTTGATCTAAACAGTTTTTGATAAATGCTGACAGGAACAGTTTTATGAAAAATTGAACGGATCAAAGACTTTCCGGATATTATTTTGAGCCGATCTCTTACGGGTACCCTTAAAAACACGTTTTAAACACATTGAACGGTTCAGATCATCATAATTTGATCAAGAAGTAGGAGGTCCACACCGTAGCAAAACAGGGGATCCCTTATTAGAAGCTCACTCATACATATATAGTCCGCGCTTCTAATGAGGGATCCTTTATTTTGATGATCTGAACCGTTCATTATGTTTAAAACATGTTTTTAAGGGTACCTGCAAGAAATCGGCTCGAAATAATATCGAGAAGAGCTTGATCTAAACAGTTTTTGATAAATGCTGACAGGAACAGTTTTATGAAAAATTGAACGGATCAAAGACTTTCCGGATATTATTTTGAGCCGATCTCTTACGGGTACCCTTAAAAACACGTTTTAAACACATTGAACGGTTCAGATCATCATAATTTGATCAAGAAGTAGGAGGTCCACACCGTAGCAAAACAGGGGATCCCTTATTAGAAGCTCACTCATACATATATAGTCCGCGCTTCTAATGAGGGATCCTTTATTTTGATGATCTGAACCGTTCATTATGTTTAAAACATGTTTTTAAGGGTACCTGCAAGAAATCGGCTCGAAATAATATCGAGAAGAGCTTGATCTAAACAGTTTTTGATAAATGCTGACAGGAACAGTTTTATGAAAAATTGAACGGATCAAAGACTTTCCGGATATTATTTTGAGCCGATCTCTTACGGGTACCCTTAAAAACACGTTTTAAACACATTGAACGGTTCAGATCATCATAATTTGATCAAGAAGTAGGAGGTCCACACCGTAGCAAAACAGGGGATCCCTTATTAGAAGCTCACTCATACATATATAGTCCGCGCTTCTAATGAGGGATCCTTTATTTTGATGATCTGAACCGTTCATTATGTTTAAAACATGTTTTTAAGGGTACCTGCAAGAAATCGGCTCGAAATAATATCGAGAAGAGCTTGATCTAAACAGTTTTTGATAAATGCTGACAGGAACAGTTTTATGAAAAATTGAACGGATCAAAGACTTTCCGGATATTATTTTGAGCCGATCTCTTACGGGTACCCTTAAAAACACGTTTTAAACACATTGAACGGTTCAGATCATCATAATTTGATCAAGAAGTAGGAGGTCCACACCGTAGCAAAACAGGGGATCCCTTATTAGAAGCTCACTCATACATATATAGTCCGCGCTTCTAATGAGGGATCCTTTATTTTGATGATCTGAACCGTTCATTATGTTTAAAACATGTTTTTAAGGGTACCTGCAAGAAATCGGCTCGAAATAATATCGAGAAGAGCTTGATCTAAACAGTTTTTGATAAATGCTGACAGGAACAGTTTTACGAAAAATTGAACGGATCAAAGACTTTCCGGATATTATTTTGAGCCGATCTCTTACGGGTACCCTTAAAAACACGTTTTAAACACATTGAACGGTTCAGATCATCATAATTTGATCAAGAAGTAGGAGGTCCACACCGTAGCAAAACAGGGGATCCCTTATTAGAAGCTCACTCATACATATATAGTCCGCGCTTCTAATGAGGGATCCTTTATTTTGATGATCTGAACCGTTCATTATGTTTAAAACATGTTTTTAAGGGTACCTGCAAGAAATCGGCTCGAAATAATATCGAGAAGAGCTTGATCTAAACAGTTTTTGATAAATGCTGACAGGAACAGTTTTATGAAAAATTGAACGGATCAAAGACTTTCCGGATATTATTTTGAGCCGATCTCTTACGGGTACCCTTAAAAACACGTTTTAAACACATTGAACGGTTCAGATCATCATAATTTGATCAAGAAGTAGGAGGTCCACACCGTAGCAAAACAGGGGATCCCTTATTAGAAGCTCACTCATACATATATAGTCCGCGCTTCTAATGAGGGATCCTTTATTTTGATGATCTGAACCGTTCATTATGTTTAAAACATGTTTTTAAGGGTACCTGCAAGAAATCGGCTCGAAATAATATCGAGAAGAGCTTGATCTAAACAGTTTTTGATAAATGCTGACAGGAACAGTTTTATGAAAAATTGAACGGATCAAAGACTTTCCGGATATTATTTTGAGCCGATCTCTTACGGGTACCCTTAAAAACACGTTTTAAACACATTGAACGGTTCAGATCATCATAATTTGATCAAGAAGTAGGAGGTCCACACCGTAGCAAAACAGGGGATCCCTTATTAGAAGCTCACTCATACATATATAGTCCGCGCTTCTAATGAGGGATCCTTTATTTTGATGATCTGAACCGTTCATTATGTTTAAAACATGTTTTTAAGGGTACCTGCAAGAAATCGGCTCGAAATAATATCGAGAAGAGCTTGATCTAAACAGTTTTTGATAAATGCTGACAGGAACAGTTTTATGAAAAATTGAACGGATCAAAGACTTTCCGGATATTATTTTGAGCCGATCTCTTACGGGTACCCTTAAAAACACGTTTTAAACACATGGAACGGTTCAGATCATCATAATTTGATCAAGAAGTAGGAGGTCCACACCGTAGCAAAACAGGGGATCCCTTATTAGAAGCTCACTCATACATATATAGTCCGCGCTTCTAATGAGGGATCCTTTATTTTGATGATCTGAACCGTTCATTATGTTTAAAACATGTTTTTAAGGGTACCTGCAAGAAATCGGCTCGAAATAATATCGAGAAGACCTTGATCTAAACAGTTTTTGATAAATGCTGACAGGAACAGTTTTATGAAAAATTGAACGGATCAAAGACTTTCCGGATATTATTTTGAGCCGATCTCTTACGGGTACCCTTAAAAACACGTTTTTAAACACATTGAACGGTTCAGATCATCATAATTTGATCAAGAAGTAGGAGGTCCACACCGTAGCAAAACAGGGGATCCCTTATTAGAAGCTCACTCATACATATATAGTCCGCGCTTCTAATGAGGGATCCTTTATTTTGATGATCTGAACCGTTCATTATGTTTAAAACATGTTTTTAAGGGTACCTGCAAGAAATCGGCTCGAAATAATATCGAGAAGACCTTGATCTAAACAGTTTTTGATAAATGCTGACAGGAACAGTTTTATGAAAAATTGAACGGATCAAAGACTTTCCGGATATTATTTTGAGCCGATCTCTTACGGGTACCCTTAAAAACACGTTTTAAACACATTGAACGGTTCAGATCATCATAATTTGATCAAGAAGTAGGAGGTCCACACCGTAGCAAAACAGGGGGATCCCTTATTAGAAGCTCACTCATACATATATAGTCCGCGCTTCTAATGAGGGATCCTTTATTTTGATGATCTGAACCGTTCATTATGTTTAAAACATGTTTTTAAGGGTACCTGCAAGAAATCGGCTCGAAATAATATCGAGAAGAGCTTGATCTAAACAGTTTTTGATAAATGCTGACAGGAACAGTTTTATGAAAAATTGAACGGATCAAAGACTTTCCGGATATTATTTTGAGCCGATCTCTTACGGGTACCCTTAAAAACACGTTTTAAACACATTGAACGGTTCAGATCATCATAATTTGATCAAGAAGTAGGAGGTCCACACCGTAGCAAAACAGGGGATCCCTTATTAGAAGCTCACTCATACATATATAGTCCGCGCTTCTAATGAGGGATCCTTTATTTTGATGATCTGAACCGTTCATTATGTTTAAAACATGTTTTTAAGGGTACCTGCAAGAAATCGGCTCGAAATAATATCGAGAAGAGCTTGATCTAAACAGTTTTTGATAAATGCTGACAGGAACAGTTTTATGAAAAATTGAACGGATCAAAGACTTTCCGGATATTATTTTGAGCCGATCTCTTACGGGTACCCTTAAAAACACGTTTTAAACACATTGAACGGTTCAGATCATCATAATTTGATCAAGAAGTAGGAGGTCCACACCGTAGCAAAACAGGGGATCCCTTATTAGAAGCTCACTCATACATATATAGTCCGCGCTTCTAATGAGGGATCCTTTATTTTGATGATCTGAACCGTTCATTATGTTTAAAACATGTTTTTAAGGGTACCTGCAAGAAATCGGCTCGAAATAATATCGAGAAGAGCTTGATCTAAACAGTTTTTGATAAATGCTGACAGGAACAGTTTTATGAAAAATTGAACGGATCAAAGACTTTCCGGATATTATTTTGAGCCGATCTCTTACGGGTACCCTTAAAAACACGTTTTAAACACATTGAACGGTTCAGATCATCATAATTTGATCAAGAAGTAGGTGGTCCACACCGTAGCAAAACAGGGGATCCCTTATTAGAAGCTCACTCATACATATATAGTCCGCGCTTCTAATGAGGGATCCTTTATTTTGATGATCTGAACCGTTCATTATGTTTAAAACATGTTTTTAAGGGTACCTGCAAGAAATCGGCTCGAAATAATATCGAGAAGAGCTTGATCTAAACAGTTTTTGATAAATGCTGACAGGAACAGTTTTATGAAAAATTGAACGGATCAAAGACTTTCCGGATATTATTTTGAGCCGATCTCTTACGGGTACCCTTAAAAACACGTTTTAAACACATTGAACGGTTCAGATCATCATAATTTGATCAAGAAGTAGGAGGTCCACACCGTAGCAAAACAGGGGATCCCTTATTAGAAGCTCACTCATACATATATAGTCCGCGCTTCTAATGAGGGATCCTTTATTTTGATGATCTGAACCGTTCATTATGTTTAAAACATGTTTTTTAAGGGTACCTGCAAGAAATCGGCTCGAAATAATATCGAGAAGAGCTTGATCTAAACAGTTTTTGATAAATGCTGACAGGAACAGTTTTATGAAAAATTGAACGGATCAAAGACTTTCCGGATATTATTTTGAGCCGATCTCTTACGGGTACCCTTAAAAACACGTTTTAAACACATTGAACGGTTCAGATCATCATAATTTGATCAAGAAGTAGGAGGTCCACACCGTAGCAAAACAGGGGGATCCCTTATTAGAAGCTCACTCATACATATATAGTCCGCGCTTCTAATGAGGGATCCTTTATTTTGATGATCTGAACCGTTCATTATGTTTAAAACATGTTTTTAAGGGTACCTGCAAGAAATCGGCTCGAAATAATATCGAGAAGAGCTTGATCTAAACAGTTTTTGATAAATGCTGACAGGAACAGTTTTATGAAAAATTGAACGGATCAAAGACTTTCCGGATATTATTTTGAGCCGATCTCTTACGGGTACCCTTAAAAACACGTTTTAAACACATTGAACGGTTCAGATCATCATAATTTGATCAAGAAGTAGGAGGTCCACACCGTAGCAAAACAGGGGATCCCTTATTAGAAGCTCACTCATACATATATAGTCCGCGCTTCTAATGAGGGATCCTTTATTTTGATGATCTGAACCGTTCATTATGTTTAAAACATGTTTTTAAGGGTACCTGCAAGAAATCGGCTCGAAATAATATCGAGAAGAGCTTGATCTAAACAGTTTT